>RDPX01000007.1:1333218-1390685 GCA_003991215.1 Morbakka virulenta | reverse complement strand
CAAGAAGGCCTGACATAGTTGTTATGGACAAAAGAAAGAAGGAGGCCATCATTATAGATGTTGCAATACCAAGTGATTCTCGGGTCTGTGAAAAAGAACTTGAAAAGATTGAAAAGTACCAGCTGTTGAGAGATGAGGTTGCCCGTTTATGGGACTTAAAGAAGGTTCTAATCATACCTATTGTCATAGGTGCTCTAGGTGCAGTAGGAAAGAAGTTTGACGACTATATACAGAAATTAGGTCTTAAAATCAGGATAGAGGTAATGCAAAAAACGGCTTTGTTAGGAACGGCAAGAATTTTGAGGAAAGTGTTGTCTTTATAGACCTGGAATGAGGACTTTTGGGACCTTTAGTGACTTGCTGTCACCTGCTTCCATAAGTATAATGAAGACCAGAATAATATAATCTTATTCTGAGATAAAAATATGTTAGACATAATAATAAAATAATAATAATAATAAAGGCAGCTTAATGCAAATATACAAATGGATCAAGTATCCCTCCTGAATTATGGACAGTCATACAGGTAAGGTTTATGTACTTTGTAAACTGTAATTGATGTTACTCAAAAATGCATTCATGTTATATATGCTGCTTAACCCACCACACCAACAGTAGACATGTAAAGTGAAGTAAAATTTGTGGCTATTTTGCTTTCCATTAGATTGCTATGCAGACTTAAAGGACAACTCGTTTTTCTGTGTCATGTTCTGTACCAATATGGGTAAAAATCCAGTGTCAGCGAACTATATTAATAATTTAAAAAAATGATTATTTAATGAAAGGTTGAGGGTTAAATTTGTACATCGAAAGAAAATAGTAAAGTATTTTGTAGAAGTAAAAGTATTAGGTACCATTTTTGTTGTAGTTGAAGACGAAATCATTTGCCTTTCGACCTTAACGACTTATAGGAAAAGAACAAGTGCAAGCGCGATCCAGACAATATCTGTATGTGCCCCTGTTTGATAACCCACCACTGTCTTGTCCTGCCCCATTTCAGTAACTATCAAATAGAATGAATGAGGGGAGAGAAGGCTTCCTTTTCTTGCTTTGTTGCTGGTGCATTTGTGTAAGTTTGAAAACAGAACCGAGAATACACAAGATTAGTGGGAAGAGCTCACGCAGATACAAAAATTAGAGATATGGTGTGCTATAGGTACAGTTCTTCAATTGTCATTGTCGATTCAGACATGGAACTAAAGAGAAACACGATTATTAGAGGATATAAGACCAGTTTAAGAAAATGAGACAGCTGCTAGCAATCTTGAACAAAACAAAAAAAACAGAAGATCAAAGTGTGAAAAACTGAACACAACTCAAAAACGTTCAGATGCTGGTCCTCACAGGAACGAAAAACAATGATTTTGAAAAACTCCTGTAATAAGATCTACCGTTAAAAATTAATTATACGTTTGTGCAAACACTTTTAATAAGTACGGGCCTAACATGCACCATACTGAGTTCATCTCACAGGAGCATACCACTTCAAAAAGGTCGATACCCATACTTTTAAGCTATTTCTGGGTCTTCCGTGACATGAAAAAACGACAAATACGTGTCCTCTTCGTGTTTGGTTTCAGGCATGTAAATCTCTGTCGAGCCTATTTATGTTACCACATTTTTTGTTATGGTGAATTTTTCCAATTTGTTAACTTTTTTGAAGTGCAAAACAATACTTGCTTGTTTCTTATCGATTTAGAGCCTTCTCGACTTATCCGTTTCTTTTATTAGTGAAAGTATGTGCGTACAATAAAAGTATTGAAAATTAGGTCATCAATATTCACGAAAAAATGAATCTTGACAAGATTATGAAAAACATTTCCCTTCATTTCATGCAACTAAGTTAGAAAATGCTACTAGTTCAGTATCGAATATTATTTAACGAATTGAATAGTTGCAATAGTTCTCTGCAGGTGCTAGTTCCCTATAGGACAGAAAGCAAATTTTATCATAGGTGAATTAATTATTATACAAAATTCATTTTATCCCAACTGAAAGTCAGGAGAACTATGGGTGTATGCCAAGACAAAAAATACACTTTTAATTCCAGCAACTAGTGGCTAGGTTATTTTTAACCATGTGACGTATCATTTTAATATTCGTTTGATATACATTTAAAAGTACAATTAAATAAACTTGGAAGATGTCTGATAATAGTTGCAAGTTATATAAAAATTGTAACTCACAAGTACTGTAATACCGTAAAATCCCGGATATGGGCCTTGGGCTTATATCCGGAGAAAAGTCTTTTTGGGGTAGGCCTATATTCGGGTGGGCTCATATCCAGATGGGCTTAAAAGCGGGATGGATTTTTTGTTAGAACCAAAATAAAGCAATTTTCTGAGCATCAAAACATCTTATTTCCAGAAACCTCAACTAATAAAATACAATAAAATCAAATGTCTTCTTGTTCCTCTTCATCACTGGACTCGCTTTGAAGTTGGAACTCCTCATGTGCTTTCTCTGCAGATGGCATTTCGTAATCTTCGAGCACCTCAATATTCTGATCGGCATTTTCACTCTCATCTAATGCAAGAGTAATACCACAATTCTAAAAGCTTCGGATTATCATGCCTTCTTTCTTTGACATTTCGTACCAGGTTGTGGGCTTATATTCGGGTGGGCTTAAAAGGGGGATAGATTTTCTTTATATCCACAGTAGGCCTATATTCGGGTGGGCCTATATCAAGGTGGGCGTTTATCCGGGATTTTACGGTACCAAAAGAAATCAATGCAAGGTTGGTCTATCGCCTTATTCCAGTCATCAAACAAGGGTTAAGACAAAAAAGGAGACAATTTACATGGACTTCTTTTGTAAAGTTTCGAAATGTCATTTCTCAAATTTAGCGACTGGTCTAGATTCGTTCAAAGGTACGTGTACTCTTTGTTGGCAAAGCAGGGTCTCCATCACAAAGAAAATCACAAAGAAACCGGTTCTGTCCATACGTTCAAACATACTCGTAGGCATTTGAAAAATCGTTAAAACATGCTTCAGTTTTGACATAAAAGATTGTTGAAAACGAGGACGGTGTTAGCAAACAGTTGGTTTACAAATCCAACCAATTTTTTAATAGGCCAGTCACCTAAGTTAAATAATCTAAAATACCTTTTGAATCCCCAAAGGAGAACTCCAAGTATTGTCGCTGTTGAAGAAAACCTCTATCATTGAATTACTTATGTTGCGTAAGGTCGACAGAAAGAAAATTCAGTTTTGAGCTATTTGTTTCGGCAAACAGAGCAATATCATCCACGTCGTTACATGAATGGGGGCCGTTGCCTTCCCGTAGACTCACATAGCACTTTTAGCAGTCCTGTATATTGCTTTTATTACTCGAACTGGCAAGAACTTAACAACGCATGTCAGGATCGCGAAAAGTGGCGAAAACTGGTCAGAGAGGTCACTAAAGGTCGATAACGATCTACAGACTACGACGACGACGACTCGAACTTTTTGATAGCGGCAAAGAAGTCTATAAAGCAGATGATGGAAGGTCTTCGGAATTCATGTCGGAGTTCTAGAAGGTGCCGAAGAACAAATAGTTGGTCTGTACAGGATCGGTGGGGTTGAGACTCGGGTTGGTTTTCTATTCTGGTTGATTTCAGTACTGGTGAAATTCGGCATAGCACAACGATCTCGAGGATTTTCAAGGTAATACATAACAATGATATTCCTCTGTAGTTCTTCACGATGGTCAGTCACCTTTCTTGAATATGGGCACAATCAACGCCAGACTCCAATCCTCCCGTTTGCTCCCACTGNTTATATCCACAGTAGGCCTATATTCGGGTGGGCCTATATCAAGGTGGGCGTTTATCCGGGATTTTACGGTACCAAAAGAAATCAATGCAAGGTTGGTCTATCGCCTTATTCCAGTCATCAAACAAGGGTTAAGACAAAAAAGGAGACAATTTACATGGACTTCTTTTGTAAAGTTTCGAAATGTCATTTCTCAAATTTAGCGACTGGTCTAGATTCGTTCAAAGGTACGTGTACTCTTTGTTGGCAAAGCAGGGTCTCCATCACAAAGAAAATCACAAAGAAACCGGTTCTGTCCATACGTTCAAACATTCTCGTAGGCATTTGAAAAATCGTTAAAACATGCTTCAGTTTTGACATAAAAGATTGTTGAAAACGAGGACGGTGTTAGCAAACAGTTGGTTTACAAATCCAACCAATTTTTTAATAGGCCAGTCACCTAAGTTAAATAATCTAAAATACCTTTTGAATCCCCAAAGGAGAACTCCAAGTATTGTCGCTGTTGAAGAAAACCTCTATCATTGAATTACTTATGTTGCGTAAGGTCGACAGAAAGAAAATTCAGTTTTGAGCTATTTGTTTCGGCAAACAGAGCAATATCATCCACGTCGTTACATGAATGGGGGCCGTTGCCTTCCCGTAGACTCACATAGCACTTTTAGCAGTCCTGTATATTGCTTTTATTACTCGAACGGGCAAGAACTTAACAACGCATGTCAGGATCGCGAAAAGTGGCGAAAACTGGTCAGAGAGGTCACTAAAGGTCGATAACGATCTACAGACTACGACGTTTATTACTCGAACTTTTTGATAGCGGCAAAGAAGTCTATAAAGCAGATGATGGAAGGTCTTCGAAATTCATGTCGGAGTTCTAGAAGGTGCCGAAGAACAAATAGTTGGTCTGTACAGGATCGGTGGGGTTGAGACTCGGGTTGGTTTTCTATTCTGGTTGATTTCAGTACTGGTGAAATTCGGCATAGCACAACGATCTCGAGGATTTTCAAGGTAATAAATAACAATGATATTCCTCTGTAGTTCTTCACGATGGTCAGTCACCTTTCTTGAATATGGGCACAATCAACGCCAGACTCCAATCCTCCCGTTTGCTCCCACTGTCCCAAATGAATTTAAAGAGACAGACAAGATGATTGCAAAGGTGCAGAGCCCCAGCCTTCAAAATCTCTCCCAAGATTGAGTCAGGACCAGGAGCCTTGTTATTCTTTAGTGCACGTATAGCAGAATGTACGTCTGTCAGACTGGGGGATCAATAGAAATCTGTTGAATAGGTCCATATACATACATGCCCATTCTCCACAGAAGAACTCTGTCAGGGCATCACACAACTTAAGGCGGGAAAATCAGCAGTACTACAGATAATACTATAGTGATATATCAACAAATGACATGGGTAAGTTTAAGCAGAGCAGAATAAAAAGGGAAGTCCTGCAATTAGCTAATGTTTTGTCACTACCATTTACACCAGCAGTAAAAAAATAAATGCTCAAAAGAAACACAATAAGACAAAAGGGGGATAAAAGATTACGATTAAAACTTTTCCAACCCAGGTTTGAAGATGATATAAGTTTTATTTGTAAGAAGTGAAAATCAAACCAGGAAACTTCTCGAAGCAAGTATTTCAATAGAAAAGAAACAGGTTACAAAGATGTGTAATAAAGAAACAAAAATGCCTTAAAATGATGGAAAAGGGGCACAAAAAATTGTAAAAAAAAGAGATATAATGATTTGATAGGAGACGTAGATGAACACATATAACCTGGAGGTCTAGTTATACCAGATGAAGGGTCTGCAGTGTCCTTTTGGGGTATGTGGAAATCCCCATTTCACCTTTATAAACAAATAACGGCATTTGATACTGGAATCACTAGTGGAGTCATATGAGTTGCTAAAAATACATTTCAAAAAGTTAACCGAAATTAAAAATTAAACCAAATATATTTTTGTCAAAAATTTCAGTTGTCAGACTACTGTGTTTTGAAAATATGAAGCAATAAATACTGATTAAAATTAATGAACAAAGCAGAAACTCTTACAGGAAAAAACACATAACATTTTTGAAGTTCTTTTATCAAAAGTCATTATCTGTTCTACAATAGCAAAAATAATTAAAAATGTATTTAAGGACCTATATAGCTTACAATTTTAGGGTTTCTGGAGTGCAGATTAGGTTTCAATAGGGAGAGCAATACTACGTAACTGTAAAATATGACAATGAAGAGAAGATACAATTTGGTAAAACTAGTGACTGTGTATTAGATAAAATAGGTAACACATGTTGTCAATACCTGATAAATGCAAGGAACTCACAACTAAAAATACCTGTTTGGCTAGTATTTCTGTGAAATCGTTAAATCTTTAATTTAGGTCTTTATTTATGATATCATTATGTAATGTAGTAGGTAAAGTGTAAAATAATCACAGGTTATGGATCAGGGTGGGATTACACGGTTTTGTAGATACTGTGATAATAGTCAACTTAATACAAGTAACAGTTAAAGTAGAAATAGAAGAATATTAATTAAATTTTGTTTCCATGTTTATTTACCTGTCAACTATCCTTTTTAAAACAGCCAACATTCTATAAAAGGGGCAGGTATTCATCTTGCACTACACATCTCTGGTAAAACTCAACTATCATTTAAAAGTCTCCAATTCTAAATGTTCTTGCAATAAACAAATTTACTGCTTTGCCTTTCTCTCCACATTTAATATCATATCACAGAGATGTGATGTATCAATGTATGAGGTGGAACTAACCACACCTTTACCCTACTTGAATTTGTGTACCAACATGCAATTGATCAGGCATGGCAGGTGCTACTAACGTTTCTTTTCTATAGCAAAAAACAAATAATGACAGGTTAAGAGAAAGAACATATAAGGCAAAGCATTAAAGAAGGTGAGAACTCTCAGAAGTTTTGGAGAATACTATCTAATTTCCGAATTTTTCAAATGTCAGCCAGCTCTGTAAGGGTGTTTTCATATTCCATCCTGAGGGAGTAATATGTTTCTTTCTCCTTACTGAGATTTTCTAAAAAATGCAATAATAAAAAATGCGTTTAGACATAAAGCAAAATGATTATACAGCAAATCTTTATTTGTTAAAACACGAAGAGATTTCTAGTAAAGAGATGAGGTTTTGCTTCTTCGCCCCCTCTGTTAAACCCCNTTAAGAGAAAGAACATATAAGGCAAAGCATTAAAGAAGGTGAGAACTCTCAGAAGTTTTGGAGAATACTATCTAATTTCCGAATTTTTCAAATGTCAGCCAGCTCTGTAAGGGTGTTTTCATATTCCATCCTGAGGGAGTAATATGTTTCTTTCTCCTTACTGAGATTTTCTAAAAAATGCAATAATAAAAAATGCGTTTAGACATAAAGCAAAATGATTATACAGCAAATCTTTATTTGTTACAAACACGAAGAGATTTCTAGTAAAGAGATGAGGTTTTGCTTCTTCGCCCCCTCTGTTAAACCCCTCTAACTTACGTATATACCATCTTGTCCACAAGTTATCTTACTATGGCTTCATAATACTATGTACAATAGAAAGCTGGTTAAGGACTATCTCAGAACCGTTACCACCCAGAAAAGTCAACCACTTTTACCTTACCTTACCGAGGTGTCATCTCAAAGAGGTCGACTGTCATAGTCTTCCATACCTGTCTGTACAATTTCAGTTTAGCAGACTCGTTGATGTTTTTCTTCATCATATCAGCAATGTTGCCTGTCGATGTGGTCCTTTTTCTTCCTCTTCCTCGCTTACTCTCAACAGTGCCATCCATTATCATTTTTTGAAGGGAATTGTGCCACCTTATTTGCCCATAGAATGTAATTTTTCTTCTTTCTATTGTATCTAGTAGGGTTGTTTTACTTATTTGTATATCATTCAGGAGCCTTTCATTTGTCTTTTTATCTTTTCAAGACACTATATCCATCCTACGAGTCTTCTATTTTTGTTTCAGTACTTTTTCTCTCGTCGAAGTTTCACACCATAAATGACCATACGTAGCATTTAAAAGAAGGATCCTGGTTTTCCGTGAAATTTATTGATTGGTTAGCAGGTGATTGAGGTTTAAAAAGGTATTTTAGCCATACTAATTCTTCTTTTTATCTCCAAGTCTGACCTTCCATCTATTGTTATCAGTTGTCCCATGTATACAAAGGTTTCTACCTGCTCCACCTCACAACCATCAATAATTAGCTTTGCTTTGAGTGTTCTTTCGTTGCGAATGTTTTCGTTTCCTTAATCTTCATTTTCAAACCAAGTTTTTCACTTTCAATTTTTGCAGTGTTTACCAGAGTTTTGAGATCCTCTTTGTTATTAGCCAGGAGAGCAGTGTCGTCAGCATATCGAAGACAATTTATTTCTGATTTGAAGGAAAGCTGGCAGGTAAAAATCTATTAATATTTTGTCTATTTTAGTGTTTGGAGGCAAATAATGGGTACTAGATCATTTTTATCGACCAGGGGATTGACTTCGTACAGATAGTAGGATACTTTATTAGATGTCACAAAAGGGATCTTCTGGTCTTAATACCTTGGAATGACAACTCCAGTGTCTATAACTAGAGCTTAAAGCTAATATTTGTTAAATAAAGGCCAAAATTCACCATACCGTTATCTAAAGTTGCTCCACCAAATTAAGAGTGAATTATTTGATTGAGGAAGAAAAAAAGTCTACACTATGGATGTACCGGTAATGCACTCCTTTCCATGTCATTAACTCTCGGTTTCAGGGTGTAACAGCCAAGAAAATGGTATCGAAGATCAAAGCATATTCACAGGGGTGGGTCTTAAAAAAATCTGACTCACAGGAGCTAGGTTAATTTTACGGGGGAAAACTCAGTCTTTCAGGTAGTAAAAACAACAAGCAAGTTATCAGTTAGAAGAGGTTTATGAAAATTAAAAAAATTAATATTGTTAAATTCTACCTTCTGCAGTCGATAGGTAGTCTTCCATTTCCTTGGAACGCATTTCGTACTCTTCAGCTTTTTGACAGGCCTGCAAGAAAATGAAAGCAGCTATCATCAGTTAAAAAGAGATAAATCATTACTTTTCATTTAGAAATTTCTAGCATCTCATACTTCCTATTGATCAATCAGTAGTTACTCTTCAATTTTCCTGTTGTACTCAACGAAGCCACCTATGGATATATGAAATAAGAATTTCATGAAGAAATACATTTTTTAAAAAATTTCCACATAAAATAAAGCTATACATCTTAGTCCCGTTTTCTGTAGCTTGACTATACGACTCTCGTTTGATTTCCTTTTATTAAAACAATTTATAATCTCGCTTAATTTATTTTGTTTCATTGGAATAAATTAGATTTTTTATCCTCAGGAAAAACGTTAAATACTACTTACTGTTAGCTCAATTTTTGTAGAGAACATATGTTAAATTAGCGTCTTGGAATTTTTTTTTGCATAGAAATAACATGTTTCCTGCATCAAACTTGTTTTACTTGCAAGTCACATTTTGTAACATTTGAAGGTGACCATATGTACCGTTCATGAGTAACTGTTACAAATAAATTTTCACTTATCCCATTCATTATTAGAAAAAGGACTTGCAGGAATAAATCTGGGCCTAAATGAAGTCCAGAATTCAAATTAAAATTGTTTGTGGGATCTGGACTGCAGTTCATGCTTTTTCATATTGTAACTGTAGTAATTGAATATCTCCATTTTTATTTTCTTTATTCGACTTGAGTCCCATTGAGGCTTGCGGAATTGAGCGTGTTTCTCCCCGGTTTTCTCCTTCTGATTTTGACTGTCTTCCTCTTGTGCACCTTGGGCCTCCATGCCTTCCTTTATTTACTCATACATCTCTTCCTTTGTCTACCTTAACTTCAGCTGCCTCACACTTTCATTTACTTCTCTCTTTTAACTGGCTGGGGTTTTTTAACTTCTCTTTGCCTGACTGACGTATCTCAGGCAAACTACTGTTGCTTTCTCCACTATACAGCAAATTCAGGCCAGTTTGTGACTATCAACAGTCTCTCTTTGCTACCTTGCTGAGATACCTCCTAACCATCCAACCATGCGTATCTCCGTTAGTTGAAATACACCTTCTTCCTTAGAGCACATGACGGCCTTAGGACCGTCATAGACTGTCATCCTATCCATTAATTAAATTTTCTTTTCTAGAACCAGACAGTGTCAACTAAATATGTCGGCGAGCAAATTCAAATGTGAAGGGTCTTTTTCAAAGCGTCTTCACTTATATTTTGGTTATCGAAATCACGCTTGTCTTATAAGAATAAGACAAAACTACGAACTAATACAATAAGAAGGTAGGAAACATTGTGGAGCTGAAACAAAGTTGGTTTGACATATTTCATTTATTACTTCATTATGTATAAATATTAACAAACCTTTTAGCAAATTTGAAAAGAAAAAGCTACTGAAAGAAACTGAAGGCTTCAGGGTGAACAATATCTTTTCTAATTTTGAAGTTTTTTCCAAAAAGGTTGTAGTTGCATTCAAGATGGCTTCTCGGCCTTTTGGCTGAGATCAGATGTAGAGCTCTGCCCTCTCCTTGGTCGGCCCTTTGGCTATAGGACCCAAGCATGCAGCACAGGGGTCTCGAGATGCTTGAGCCTTGGCTAAAGACCAACCCAAGGGGAAGGGACTTCCCACGGAGGGTCCTGGAGGGGCGATCCGTATGTCCTGCATTTTATGGTGTTTTGCGTGCTTTCGGTCCCACTTTTTCTTGATCTATTGCTTCCATTCGGATCTTTCATAGATAGATATCCGTGAAAGACAAAAATGGATCCACTGTTTACCAGGGGTTCCATCAATGAAAGACCCAGTTGTATTCAATTTATGGCTAAGTTTTATGTAAGTTGTATTTTTTTGTATGTAAAATCACTGTAATTGGTTGGTCATAAATAAAAAAGGCGATAATCTTTCAAGGAATATCATTGAAGACAGGATAATGAAATAACTTTACAGATGCAGACAAGTGGATGTGCTGCTGGCCAATGAGTGTAGAAGTTACCGGAGATCTAGATTTCCCATGACATTGAGGAAATCTGCCTGAGGAAAAGGAAATCAAACCCCTTTTCCACTTATAGTGGCTCATTTCTGTATTTTCAATTTTTCCCTAAACATAGCATTTTACAGACTTGTAGATTAAAGATCAAAATTTAATACTTACCGCTTCATACTTTTCTTCTAGTTCACTAAGCTTGGCCTGATAACTGCCCTCTCGATTATAAGCCTTTGTTTCATTGAGTTCCAAACTCCTGAGTTCATTCCCCACTTGAGTAAAATCATTCTCAAGGACACGAACTTGCCTGTGCGAAAAGGACAATGATAACAATGAAAAACAAAATTCATTTAAACATTTATTTGAAGTGAGAAATATGTGTGGATCGAGCTAGGCTTGAAATAAATTCTGTAGCTTTAATGGGCACATTCTCTACCTCCTGAGCCAAAAGACGTAACATTCTTAACCACATCATTTTGTAAACATGTCTTTTCCTAAAGTGTGCCATTCCTTTCACAGGTCTTTATCGCTAAACATCCCATCTATATCAAGCATAGAAGGCTGAGCCTTTCCTTGAATGAAAAGTCTTCTTTAAAGGAAAGGTCCAGCCTTCTATGCTTGCTGATCAACTGATCCCAAAAGGCATGGGCAACAAAGAAAACCTTGGGAACATTATAGAGATGGAGAGGCACACTTAGATAAGAGATAAACTGGCAAAATGATCTGATCGAAAACGAACAGTGAAAGCTGAGTGTAAAGAATGTGGTCGTGAAAGGCATGGACACTATTTTAAATATATTTTGTTGCTTGCATATTTTTCACTTCCGCATTATTCCCAAATCGTATAAATTAGAATAATTTTTCAAAATTATTAATCAAAAAAACTAGTTGACAACAGTAATAATATTACTGACAAGCTTTTATCCTGTATAGAAGTTATGAAATAGATATACAAATGAATCAACATCTTCATGTCTTACTTGATTTTGTCAGTGTTTTCTTATTGCTTAAAATCTCATAAATCTAATTAGATTTTGATGAGATGTGCAAGACGTTTTAGAAATAGACTTACAAAATAGTCCCTCGAAAAAAACAACAACAATAAATAGATAGATAAATAAATATATGTATATTTGTGTATGACAAAAATCCTCTCACTCATTTTTTTTAGTTTATAACAACATGTGACAATAAGCCTGGTAGTTCTCTTAACATTGATTAGCATTCAGCCAAGGTTTACTTGATCTTATCCTTCAGTTACCTTTAATTATTTTATATGCATATATTATAATAATGTCAAATAAAACTTTATAGAATAAATATAGTTCACCCCATTACAGCTGCCTCAGCTTGAAGTAAAATAGAAAGAGAAATCTTTGGTCCACTTTACGATAGACTTATTTCCAGTAAAGCCACATACCTTACATTCAGGTTTTGAATAAATTCTGAAAAAAGTTCATCGCAATCAAAATAGTGTAGGAAACGAGTGTTGCAGTGTAATTTTGATGTTATTAATTCAGTTGCATTGATCACCAAGATCCATTGTTGACTCAAATACAGACAGCAAAATGAAGTTAAGAATTAAATCTACTTTATGAGTTTTTGAAATTACACAATGGTTATCCGATCGGGCAACTAAATAAACACATTGCATTTTGCAAGGGATTTAATTCGAACATTGTTACTATATTTCCACCTCAACAATTTCAGTCATTATTTCATTAATCTTCTGTCAATATGACAAATTTGCACGATAAAATTGACTTCTCGTTTTGTGTCAAATGAATATAAATTTGGCGATGCGATAGTTCAGTTAGTTAACACAAACTCAAGAAATAGATTTACAGAATAAAAAGCCTGGGATTCTCGTCTTGAAGCAAAATACCCACCCAGACCAATGAAATTAAACTGGGTATCAATTAGCATCAGCAAAAGTTAAAATGTAAACAAAATTATAAAAACTCTCACCTAATAAGTCTATCAATTTTATTTCAGGAGAAAAAACACTCAGTATGTCGATAAAATACTTACTCTTCGGCACAGGAAGCTCTTTCTTCTGCATTTGATAGCTGCTCTTCAATACTTTCGACTTCTTCTGCATACTGAAATGAAAGTTAAATTACTTCACTTGAATACTTTTTTGTACTAGATTTAAAAAGATGTCATTCTTGTCATACTCTTTGATTTAGAATATTTGCCTTGATCTGAGACATCTCTAAAACGACTTTCATTATTACTGAATCAAACAATTGACGAAAAGACAACAATCATTATCGAACAAATATAACACTATTATACCAATAAAAAACTGATAATCGAATGAAACAAAGAGGTTTAATGGCTATGGGATTGTTTTATGACACACAAATAAAAGTTATTTGGTCATAGCAAAAGATCTTGAAAATGATTAAAAATAAAAATTTCTTGGAGGAAATATCTCTGAAGAGACCTATGGCTTAATTCAAGTAGTATTAATGGTAGTAGTAGTAGTTGTTGTTGAAGCAGCAGTTGTAGTACCAATAACACTTGTGCGATGACTAAAGCAATTATTGTAGGAATGGTAGTAGTAGGCATAGTATGAGGCAAAGTAGTAATAGTAGTAGTAGTAATAGTAGTAGTAGTAATAGTAGTAGTTGTAATAGTAGTAATAGTAGTAGTAGTAGTGGTAATAGTAGTAGTAGTAATAATAGTAGTAATAGTAGTAGTAGTAATAGTAATAGTAATAGTAGTAGTAATAGTAATAGTAGTAGTAATAGTAGTAGTAGTAGTACTGGACTAATGATGTTAAAAATACATCAAATGCATTTGCAGGAGAGAAAGAATTAAGAAAATATATTACAGAAATTAAATATTCAGCGTATGCATAGTTATAGAAATGATATCATTCATGGCAATATGCAGCACTACTGGTAATAGAAACATTAAATGCCATTTAAATAAGGCACACAGGCAACAATATAAATTATGACAGAATATTTGTCTGACAAAATATTCATGACACAGAGCAATAAATTGTACCAATGACTGTATGGGAGTTAAGTTGGCCGTATTTAAGATGGCAATTAGAAATGCCTTACACACAATCTATATCTTTATATATATAGTGTGTAAGGCATTTTTAAGTATATATATATATATATATATACTCGAAATATTATTGTAACCCCGGAAGTTACAAAAGGGTAAAGAAATCCTGAAGAAAGTAAAGAATTACTTAAAATGAAAGTTTATTTCCTCCTCAAATGGGATGAGATCAACTATCTTGACATAAAAGATTGAGGATCTCTACCAAAAATCAAAATAAATTATTAGGACTTCCGACAAAGCCACAGATGAAAAAAAGAATGACATGATGGATGAAGCTAGCATGGAATAAATCATCCAACTTCGAGACTGGACCAAAGGAAAACGCAAAGGTCTGCCTTTTGGAGTTCCAATGATTTGGCGTGAACCCACCAACCATGTAACTGACTGTTTTTTCTGCATGGTAAATACAACGAGTGTTGGGAAGAAAAACGGACATAAGATCACGTATCCGAACATGCCCTCAGCTATTGGGCCTGCTCCACACTCTGAAGAAGTTCCTGTTGCAGTTTTCAAAGGCTTGCCTTCTTTGGACGATAAAGAAATTGGATATGATACAAGCGAGCAAGACAGTTGTGGCAGTGAATTGTCAGAAACGTGCTCACAATTAGAGGACTGTTCTTCAGACACTGAACCTTTTCCCGTCCCCAAGCCTCTTCCCCAGGCTGAACTGAATGATTTAACGCGGGATATGGGTCTTTCAAAGAAAGCAGCAGAGGTTTTGGCATCAAAATTACAAGGCAGAAATCTTGTTGATCACTCTGTTAAAGTAACATATTTCAGAAATCGTGACCAGCTTTTTGCGATCTTCTTTTCTGAAACAGACAGTCTGTTTACTGCCATGACATCCCATGGCTTCTCAAAGAACTTGGTTTACCTTACTATAGTCCTGCTGAATGGAGACTCTTTTAAGATGGTTCGAAACGCAGTCTAAAATGTGTTCTTTTACATAATAATAATGTTTATGGAGCAGCACATGTCGGTCACTCAGTGCATTTGCGGGAAGACTATGATGATATGAGAATGGTCATGGACGTATTAAAGTATCATTAACACAATTGGATCATTTGTGCAGACTTAAAGATGGTCAAATTTCTTCTTGAACAACAGAAAGGTTTCACTAAGTTTCCATGTTTCCTTTGTATGTGGGACAGTCAAGCACGAGATAGACATTGGTCCAGAAGGACCGGCCTATTCCTGACACCCTTGAAGCAAGCATGCCAAATATCATAAAAGACCCAATTCTAAACAGAGATAAGATCATCTTTCCTCCTTTTCATATCAAATTAGGTTTGATGAAGCAATTTGTCAAGCCATTGGAAACAGAAAGTTAATGTTTCCAACACATTATCACAGCTTTACCAGGGTTATGATTTGAGAAGATCAAAGCAGGCGTGTTTGATTGCCCACAGATTTGAACCCTAATTCGTGATGATCAGTTTGTGTCTAAGATGACCGCTTTAGAAAAGGCAGCATGGTTGTTTTTTGTGCCAGTCGTTTAGAATTTCCAGGGAAACACTAAGGCGGAGAACTACAGTGAACTTGTGAACAGAATGCTCCTCGCTTTTCATGATCTCGGATGCAACATGAGCACCAAGCTTCATTTTTTGAATAGTCACCTTGATAAGTTCCCTGACAACGTGGGATCTGAGAGTGACGAACAGGGAGAACCATTCTACGAAGACCTAAAGATCATGGAAGAACGCTACCAAGGGCGCTGGGATAAAAGTATGATGGCTGACTTCTGCTGGAGCCTTAAACGAGATTGTCCAGATGGGGTGTACAAAGGCAAAAGTTACAAACGCAAATTCCTGCCTGAATAAAATACACAAAGAAATTGATAAGCTTCCTTCAGCTGTAGTGATGTTCTGAAGGCTGCTAATCTAACTTTGGGATAGAGACTGATGTTTTCTAAGAAACGCTAGCAGAAAATATGGCACAACCAACAATAGTGTAATTTTCTCTATAATCACATTTTAATTTTCTGTTTCTTTTGCTTTAATAAATATACAGAAATGACTTTCATGCCGTTTTAAGATTCAATTGAACAAAAGAATTGTGGCTGATATTGGAATTTCCTATAATAACGAAAAATAAAGAAAAGTAAAGAAAAGTGTCAAATTGCATAACATCTGTAGCTTACAAACAAAAACCGACTTCAGATTTGAAATCTACACACTCAAATCGACTGTAGAAAAGTCTTTTTTTAATGCAACAAAATGAGTGTTTCCTGGTGTAATTGGAAACCACTGGGAATTAATGAAGTACCAAATTTTTGGCTCAAACAGTTTGTATTGTTGCATAAATTTGTAAGGAATGCCAACAGTGGCTGACCGAAGGAATAATCCTTCGCCTGAGTAAGAATAGTGAAACAAATGAACTACAGGCCAATCACCTACCTACATACAGTTTACAGAACTTTTACTATGATAATATCCGACCGTTCCTACATCTTCCTTGAAAAAAACAAATTGTTACCACAAGGACAGAAAAGATGGAAAAGAGGAAGTTATGCCTGCAAAACACCAACTTGTGATTAACAGAATGATTTTTTTAGACTGTAGGGCACAAAAAAAAAGTTCGGTATGCAACGGACTAGACTACAAGAAGACATTTGATAATGTTCTTTGCACTTGAATTAATTAAGACATGGAAATTTACAAATGATCACGGATCCTGCTAACTTTTATAAATCAAAGCATGGACTTTTGGAAGATTACAATGATACTGAATAACTCCAAGTACAATGACTCCCAAGTCAATTACAATAAGAAGCGGTATCTTACAAGGAGAATCAATGTCCTCTCTTCTGTTCTGCTTCGCGTGAGCCCCTCTGAGCAAAATACTGAACAATACCAACTAAGCGTGTGTCGTACGTGGGAAAAGAATAAATCATCCATTTTACATGGATGGCTTTAAAATGTACGTTTAAGATGATACCCAAGTAGAAGAGATGGTTAGTACTGTGAAGAAAGCAACATTCAAGACAGGCAACTTTATACAACCAACGAACATCCAAACTAATCTTAATATGACCATCAAAAAGGTAGAGCATTAAGAGGCATACAAATACCTAGGAATTAACAAAGGTGAAGGAATCCAAAATGCAAAAATAACGGAGAGATTCAGGAAAAAAACACTTTAAAAGAGCAAATTGAATCTTGCATACCCAATTCAATCATAAATATTTTAGGATTCCCCTTTGTGGCATACAGGCTTAACATCATAAACTGACAGTTAAGCGAAATAAGGAAACGTGACTGAAAAACAATAAAGTTCTTTGCCATGGAACGAATAGACTACATCAAGGCTAATGTACAAAGGTTTTACCTCCTAATATCATTTGATAGGAGAGAACTCACCCAACTAGAAATAAGTCTAAAAACTACCACAGTAGGTCTTAACTCGTATCTAGAGAAGACGAATGACCGGCTGCAAAAAGTATTGTATCAACTATAGAAGACCACAAACTTTATTCAGTTTGCAAAGGTCATTAGAAATACAGAAAGGAATTGAATGCTCCAGATGCTACGGAGTAACAAGAAAAAACAACGACTATTTAGGCAAATAGTTAAAAAGGCAGCGAAAAGCGGATCAATGAGAATATTATGGGGAAAATCGAAGGAAAAGCCATAGCATGGCCAATAACCTAAGAAAGTGACTAAAGCATATGTATATCAAGAAAAAAAACAAATAAATGGTTATAAACTTAAAGATAAAACGGAAGGCCTGCTCATTGCTGTACAAAACCAAGCCCTCGCGACTAGATCATATCACCACTAAGCTATCAAGGTGCGACCAATCCATTGTGTTGAATCTGCAACAGATATAAAGTCAATCGCATCACATCCGGATGTTCAGAGCTTGCCAAAATGAAGTACATCCAGAGAAATAACAGTGCAGCTGCCCACATACAATAGAAGATTCTGCAGCATTACAGTTTCAAAACAATAAAGATAGTAAGAACATAAACTGTAAAAAATCTCCATAAAAACTAAGAGGTTACCATTCTATGGGACATCCAAAATTACACTGACAAGATGATTTCTGTAAAAACACCTTATAGTGCCATCAAGAATAAAAAGAGGAGTCGTGTTTCTGCATTGATGAGTGATTGAGAAAATATCAAAATACAGATATCTCTAAATAGAAGTCCAAAAGATGTAGGTATTGAAACATTAAGGAGTATTAATAAGGAGAAGTTTCTTTGACCATGTTTATAATGATGATGACGATAATAAAATAAGAATTACAACAGCAACAACAACAAATAATAATAATAATAATAATAATAATAATAATTTTCATATGCATTTCTTTATAAATATTCTTACTTACTATATTATATTCAGCTTCAACTTTGTCATTTTGCTCAGCAATTTCATACAATTCGTTTTCCAAGCGCTCAAGCTAAAAGAAAAAAAATAGGTTCGAAAAATTCTGTCTATCTTCGAAAGAGGATTGTTACTAAAATATTCTAAAAGAAAAAAACATATCTCCTTTTTTCTGCCTCTGATATTACCAGGGGAAGTTTTGTGAAGTATATATGATTTGATTATGCCCTAAAAGAGTAAGTGATAAAAGAGTAGGTGATATTTGGGAAAGTGATAAAAGAGTAAGTGCCTTAAAAGAGTAAGTGGGAAAAGAATAAGTTTTCAAAAGAGTAAGTGCCTCAGAAGAGTAAGTGGGGAAAGAGTATGTTAATTACATGACTAATATTTCAGGACACTGCTCTTTTAAGGCATCAACTCTTTTAGGGCACCTACTCTTTTGTTACTTACTCAGAAGTCACTTATTCAAATATCACTTACTCAAAAGTTACCTTCTGTTTTGGAGCGATACCATATGATTTGCATCAAAGAGTATGTCCAGCGAAATTTCATCTTCAAAATATTACCTGTGGTATTAACAAGTTGTTGTGCAAAACATATCTAATTATACTGTCCAACAAATCTTTATTATCAAGAACAAAGGCCAGGCCAATTGCCTAAGGCCAATGTTTGATCGCTGTATCCAAATATAGATATAGAAAATCGGTTCCTTTCCTTCATCATTCTAAGGTGCTGGTATCACTTGTCTTTTGTATTTTTGGCTGCCACATCCACGCATCAGGTTTAACTCTTAAAAAAACTATTTTAACAGTAAGGCTAATAAATAATTCGTTAGAAAAGTAGAAAAAGAAAAAAAATTAAATTTGACATTGTTAAAATAGCATGGATGAAATGAGAACCTTATTTTGAATTGTGATATTATTGTATTTCTAATATTAGACCGTTGTTGTTGTATGGAGCAGCGTCTGTTCTGAGAAAGAAAGACAAAATATGCTTGAGACAACAAAGATAAACATGGTGAAAGGGATGAAGGGTGTAATCAGTCTCGCATAAATTACGAAATGATGCCATAAAACCTGAAATGAGTGTGGCCAACATGGTGATTAAGGTTCGTCAATGTTGTTTGTGTTGATATGGACATTTCCTTCGAATGGAATGTGGAAATGTAGTAAGGAAGACGTGGAGAATGGAGGTTGAAAAGAAGAGGCCAAAGGGAAGACAGCAGAAAAGATGAATAGGAAATAAATATGGGACGATATGCAGCTGGAGAACTATAGGAAGAGAATACTTATCAACAAACATTATACCTATGTATGTATGCATGTATTTATTCGCCCCTAACAAAAAAAATACAAATGTTCAAAGGTAAATGTTAAAAACCTAATACATGATGTTATCCAAAATAGTTAAAAAATAAGAGTAAACAGAAACAAAAAAGAACAAAACAAAACAGGCGGGACGGTAATCTAGAGAAACGGTGGCAGGGGTAGCATAATACAGATCATAAAGACCTTATTTTCATTATGGCCCTATTTTTTTGTATTGTTGGTTCTTTATGTAAAGATAAAAATAAACATTTTCCCTTTTACATTACGGTCACAGTNATTTATTCGCCGCTAACAAAAAAAATACAAATGTTCAAAGGTAAATGTTAAAAACCTAATACATGATGTTATCCAAAAGAGTTAAAAAATAAGAGTAAACAGAAACAAAAAAGAACAAAACAAAACAGGCGGGACGGTAATCTAGAGAAACGGTGGCAGGGGTAGCATAATACAGATCATAAAGACCTTATTTTCATTATGGCCCCTATTTTTTTGTATTGTTGGTTCTTTATGTAAAGATAAAAATAAACATTTTCCCTTTTACATTACGGTCACTGTAACTAAAACTTGCCTTTTCGTGTTGTTTAAAGTAACTTGTTACTGTAATGTAAGGAGAATTTGTGATAAGGTCGAACCAACACCTTACTGTAACTGTTCTTCAGTTCACTTTGATTTGAAAGGGATAAGGTAAATTTTGATATTATTCAAATGTAAAGTTTTACCGGTTACAAAAAATAGCAAAAATTACAAAAGATGTATAATTTCACTATCTTCGTAACAAAAGCCAGCAGCGCTTTTTCTTGGTCTAAGTCAAGTAGTTTAGTCGTTGTTTTAAATTAGCCGAATTTTGTAATTTTCTACAGAATTGTTTACCAAAGTTACTTATAAAATACATTTATTAAAGAGTCATAAAATTAGTGGATATAGCAGTAATTTACTCTCAATGACGACTTCCAAAAGTAAAAGAGGCTGGCACATCAGCATCTTAAAATGGTAACTGTAAAAGCCAACTGAATTAGATTATTGAACAGGAATGATAATTGCTGAACAGATAGCATTATCAGACAACCTTCTGAATATATTGTTTCAAAGTTTATTTTCTCAGTAAATTCCTAACTGAACGATAGTATTATGTACAGTAATGGTACCCTGTAAGCCAGTCTGTGTTTCTCTTATTGTGAGTTTTGAGTGTTGTGCTTAAAATTTTAACTACATGGATGGGGCTTTTAATTTTCATAATTAAAAGCCAACTTGGTTTGATAGCACAACTACATTTGCTTTTAATGTCAAATTTTTCAGGGTGGGGATGTATTGTCAATCTGAAATTAAAACAGCCCCCAAGGCAAAAAGAAATATGTCTCTTAATAAAATTTTTACCTTAAAACACAATAATTAACGAGATGGAAAGTTTACTTTGTTAAGAATGTTTACTTGTTTTACTAAATACAGTGGTAATGATAATTGCTATTTTTTAGAAGCATACTTTTTATTTTTATCATTAGAATAAGTAAATCGTAAAGTTTTTATACATCAAAAAGCAACAAAAGTGGTAATTATGTCTTAATTCATACGACAATCATGGTCGCTCACTATTCATATACACATAATATCACGGTATACGATAAAAGCAATTGCATTCTTATGTTCGTTTATTAACGACTTTTTTAGGAATAACAGAGTTCCCCGAAAACCAATGTCATTATTTATCCCAATAGAAAACCTACACGAAGAACAATCGTTTAACAAAACTAAATGCAGGCTGTCGATTGCAATTGAAAAAAGGAGAGCAACTAGCTCTAAACACATTAATTAAATACATAAAAAATATAGAAGAAATGTTATCAGGATGGAAGGGAAGAAGGAAAAGTAGGCCCCCTTAGACCAAGGCTGTTCGTTACCCAAAGTCGCTTGAGCAGGTTCCGATTTGGCTATATACACAGCTAACTCAAGTAAAGTTGGGTATAATTCTAGAATATTGTTAGAATCCTACAGCTGCAATTGTTCAGTTTTTGATGTATAAGCCTTACGCACTTGATAAGCAACACATATCAAACTGCAAGCTTTGCACTGATCTTTATATTAAAAATATGCTAAATAAGCTTAAATAAAGAAAAAGACAAAAATAATAAATTCAAATTTACCTTTTCCTCATCTCCTATCCTTCTTGCCTCCAAGACACTTTTCCCTCTAAAACAACATTAAATATATTACTGTATAAGTACAGCAGTTTTTAATCATACAATGTCAGAACTTTAAGGTTTAAACGGCTTAAAGAAATCGGCAGAGTCGGTTACATCTTTCATTTAGGAGAGTTAGCGTTTATTCATACCTGGGCGGAATTGCTTTAACCTTGTAAACAGAAAATTCATACATGATCTACAATTGTTTTCATAATTTTACATGTAATTAAAAACGCAATCGATGTCTTCAACAATTTTACAATTGTGTGAACACAATAGTTCTTTCTTGTTTTTGCTGAGTTCCTAGAAATCCAGGATCGGCCTCACACGTTATTTTATTTCAACTGTTCCCCCTTCATACATAAAAATATGTCATTAAAATATGTTCCTGCTTTTCTCGATACTTTTTTATTGCTTACAATGTCTTAAACATCAATTAATAAGCCTAATAATCTCTCATGCTTTTAACTCTTTTCCTTTTTAACGTAAATGACGTTTCTGGACACTTGCATCAAGATCTATGCTGATGACATTTTCTTGCACTCTGGCATTTGCCACAAAGTAACTTAAGAGTAATAACACAAGGTTGAGGAATATTTGTAGTTGGACCTTTAGACTGTCAGAGAATAGAAAAGGATATGGTTGTTTTCATTCAATGTGATAAAAACGCAATCGCTATCTTTATTAAATTGTTGAGCCCTTATCTCACCCCAATCTGCACAAGGATGCTTCTCCTTCAGCGGAATCCAAATCGATGAGGCTACTTACTTTGTTGTTTCATCAGGTTTTCATTAGACTTGTTATATTAATGTTTAGTCTATTGACGAGTCTGCTTTTAAAAAAGTTGAAGCATTATATCTTGCTGGAGAGTACTTTCAATTTGAAGCCATTTTTTTATCTCTATAAATATACTATTTATCCCTTCATGGAATGCTGTTGTCACGTTTGGTAAAGTGGTCCCTTATTTTATCTTGATCGAGTTCAGAGACATGTTCTGTAGCTTGACATGCTGCTACTCTTCAAATTTGGTCTCATCGTCAAAATGTGTTTTGTTTTAGTTTTTGTTAGAGGTAATGGAAGGTTTTCTATAAGCTATTCCTGCTACCACTAGGTCAATTTGTTGCATCTCCTAAAAATCGCTTCCCGTAATGAAACCTTTCTATGAACGTAGCTTTTTTCCTCGGATAGATAGATTGTGTAACTCTTTGTCATGTGAATGCCTTCCTCCATTATTTAAATTTAATGTTTTTAAAGACCTAGGTCAACTGTTATTTCTTTATCTAAGCCTTTTTTCTGTCATTTCCCCACAATTTCATACACTAAGTGGTTCCATGCATTGGATGGTTCTTAATCATAAAAAACCAAACCTACTGCAATAAAAATACTGGTAATTGATACCTGTGAGATTCATCTACTGATTTTTCAACTGCATATAGTTTTGCGGAGGTAAAAGACAGTTGTGATTCCTTTTCATCTAGTTGTTCCTCAAGTTCTTGAAGTTCTTTATTTAGCTCAGCAACTTCTTCTTCAGCCTGGAAGTCAACAATAAATTTGCAGTTAGGTTTATCAAGAACTATTTGGTTAGTTAGCTCCTTTTGTTATTAACTTTTACTTGACGGTTTTCCCTTCCTTCTTACGGTCTTGTTCTCATCTTAGTATAAGGGGAAGGAGCACACTGTATTTTCTCTTTGGATGAGCTCATGAGGGCTATAGAAACTATCACAGTGGTAGTTTTCATCTCCAGTGACTGGAAATGAAACAAAGATATTAGCAACAAGTGGAAAAGCTGCTGGTATAAAATGTCGTCTTACGTTGTTCATAGTTAAACCAAGCTCTGGCAAAACACATACATCGAATTACTTACCAGAGTAGCCCGTTCATAAAGAAGAATATTGATTTTCCCTTTAAGTATTTTTAGAAGCAGCATGATTTAGCAACACAGGAAATCTCCATAACGAATGAAAATATAGACTAATAGACTTGACATTCAAACTCTACCACTGGAAGAACAACAGGAGAAAAATATGCGAAAGAACAGTTAAAATACAATGAACTGGGAGGCAAGAAATGCACCTATATCACATAGTATATTTTTGTCATTCCTAACTGTTCCATAAAGTCAAAGCAGCTTTTAATTTATGATTAAAATGCATATTTATAATTTTTATTGCTTAAACATATAACAACTGGTTTGTGCTAGAATGTAGAAAATATTAATTACATTGGCATCTTATTGCAAGTGAGAGGTGCCAGATCAAGAGAAACACCATGTGTCAAGTGGATAAAAAATAGTGCGACCTTGAAAGAGTGGATGAGAAAGTACCGAACCCTTATCTTATATCAATTTTATACATTTGCAATCAACAAGTAGCTATATTCAATAGATAATTGTACGAAAGTCTGGAGCAATGTTAGAAAACAGAAGCAGAAAAATGAGTCAAAATTTATAAGGCTGGTTGAGTTCTCATGCAAAAAATACCCTTACTGGCAGAGATAATACTGAGATTTAAAGTCCCATGTTTACTGTAAAAATTGGGGTGGGGAGTATTGAAGGAAGAGTTGATTTCGGTAGGTGACACAAACTAAACACCTGAGATTCAAAAAGTAAGAAATAAAATAATAAGTAATAGTAAGAGTAAGGACTATGGATACTCGGGAGCCGGAAAGAAGGCCTGTTTTCATTTGACAGATAATTTTGCAAATCCCCGCCCTCGCCAAATTATGAAACCTGATTATTAGTTTTTGCAAAAAGGCTCTCTGCACGGAGTCAAGTTTCTATTGGCTATTAAGAAATAGCTGTAAAAATAGGATTAAAGTCAAATATTGTCTATAAGTTGGATGTTGGAGTCTATGTTTACTATTGAAGGAGATAAAAAAGGCCTAGACGATAACTTTAGTTTACCGGATAAAAGTTGACATCTGATTAGAAAATATAAAGTGAAAGGGAAAAATGCCACGTTATATCAAAGATGGGTCTGTTAAGCTTTCAAATTTCTCTTTATCTAAAAGCAATCCAAAGTCAAAAACAGAAAAACATAAGAATAGCAACAAAGTGTTTGTTAATGATATATTCAATACAATAAATTTTACTTCTTGAATTTATTACCTTATTTGCTTTTTCGTTTAATGCGTTTAGCTCTTCCTCAGCTTTCTTTGCTTTTTCAATGGCTTCTCTTTCTCTTCCTTTCATAATATTTATTTTCTTCTTGATTGCTTCCATTCTTCTCTTTCCCTCTATCAAAATTAGGAAGAAGTGGAACGAAACTTTATATTTTCTTAAGATAACAAAAGGATAACACAAAAGCGGAATCTTTTATGTTAGGAATGTAATTATAGAAAAGATATGCGGTAGTTTGTACTTCCGATTTTTGCTCCAGATTTTCGGTCCGGGTAAAATTTCGTTGTTATGGTAAAGTCACATTTCTGTATCTCAGTTAAAAAGAAACTGTTTTGTAATATTTCATCTATATAACTTTTTTTTTTGCATTATCTATGAGTCGTAGATAAGAGTACATTAAATGGTAGGAAAGAGGGGCCACAAGTTCTTCTAGCACCAAGTTTGTCCGAATTTTCCTACTTTGCCGAATTTGTCAAAGAATTTTTGAATTTGTTTGGCTGTGTCTAATTTTTTCTATCATAAGGTAGGGATAAGTTTTTTCCTTGGTGTAGTAAAAAATTCTCTTTAGCAAGAGTTAATAATTTTGTTGACTAAGAATTAAATTTGCGCCATAAAAAGACCCCTAATTTTCGTATGATTGATACAGCTGGAAACAGTAATATTACATTGAAAGTGTAGCTTGTTCTTGGTGACAGAAAAAATAATGTGAAGCTACGAGAATCACTTTTTGAATCACAGCTAAATTTTTTAAAGAATTCTAAGGCACAGTTTAAGGCCGAAAAATATTAAAGGCAACTCTTCTTTGAAGCTGCAAGACTTTCTCCATCCTCCACCATATCACTGAGGCGTGTTGGTCTTCTTTAGCAGCCAAACGTCTATTTGTGCTTCTGGAGACAATATACCCACTCTTTTCTGGATCTGATGAGAGTGTGCTCGAATATATTTGAAAAGGATACATAAAAGTGATTAACTATCCCTACAAAGTGTCCTGAAGAAGATAGTGCTCATGTCAAAATGCTTTTAACATTTTTTGCGATGTATTAAATACTGTATGGCTGTTTTGAAGAGACATTGGAAGGCCATATGGGAAAGGAACACATCAGAGAAACAATATCAGATGCAAAAAAGTGTCTTAGACAAAGTTATTTTCTTTAAAACTGTGCCACCTGTACATGGTTACAGCCAAAATTTCCATTACCGATCCCGTGTAACTATATTTGCAGTTCGATAAATTGACATCCTAACTGAATTGAAATTGGTTAAAAAGCTAAAACACAACTTTTTTTTGATTTTCTAATGATTTCGATTACATTACTGGAAAGGATGCGCAGTACGTCGAAGAGGAGAACTTCAATAAGAGACACCTTAAGAAAAAGGGACGAATACAAAGTTGACGTAGCGAGAGATTCAGAGTTTATATACCGTCAATAGCTTTTATAATTGTAGTTGGTATCAGTGTCTCATCGATCGGGCGTAGGTTTCTCAGGTACAAGGCGATTTTTTATAAATTGATTCCATTATTAGGTCAAACGATAACATTTGGGCAGTGAACTAGTGAGAGAAAAGCACTTGTCTTTTGTTGCATATTATTTGAATTCGAGAAAATTTTAGAATTCCACAGGATGCTAAAGTAGTATCTAGCTAAAGGAACACCGCTATCTCTAGAAGCAATTTTTACTGTTTTGAAGGAGCCCCTTTACAAAGTTTGTTTCAATAGACTTATTGCTTTTACAAAGTCTTGTGACTTTATCCATTGGCTTAACAATTTACGAATATGCTTTCTGCAAGCTAAAGATCATCAAAAGTCGTCTTCATTCCACAATGAGTCAAGGTCGTCTTTCTTCTTCAATGGCATCAAAAACTGTATTTTTGATGTAAAAAGTTATTATGATGAAATTTACGCATCATCTTTGTTGCAAATATTTCTCTTACATAACTAAACGTAGTGTACATTTTGAGAAAACTGTTTTTAAGGTCTTGTGGCTTCACTTCTGAACTTCTCCTACTGTTTTTTACTCTTTTTTTGAAAAATACAGTGAATGTAAATTTTTGTGTCAAATTGTCAGAACTGTGGAAGAAATTCAACTCAACTGAATTATCTGCAAAGTTAAACACCTGATGCTAACAATATAATTAACCCAATGTTATTTTCTGCTTTCTAATCTAATCTACAGAATAATGAGGTCCATCCAACACGATCATACAAATTTGGAATTATACATTTTCCATCTGCTGCATAATTTAAAATCTGTATGACGTTGTTAAAAATTGCGTTTCACCTTATGAACGAATGTTCAAGCTTGTTCAAGCTTCCACCTATGAAAACTAAGAATATATATCACATGATGGCATGAAAGTTGGCTTTGCAACAACCAAAGAAAATCTGGAACCTACAAATGCCCAGGAAAGTAAGTACAACTTGTGTGAACATGATCATGCAGTTGTGCGATTACATTTGCAAACAAATATCTTATAGTGTAGACAGGTCTTAAATGATGAAGGTCAAGCTTTTAATTTTAAGATGTCAATTAGAATAACACGAAGAGGAGTATGGGGCTCAGACACTGCCTTCATAGGGAAATGGATTTGGCAGTGAGAACGTTCTTGACTGGGTGCCCTTCCCTACGGCAACCAATGGGTTTTTCATATGTAAAGTTCCGAATTCGTTTCATACACTCGGGGAATCGAACCCTAACCCTCTTGTTTTTTGTGGAGCTGCACAAACCATTAAGACACGGCTCCTCTTCAGAATATAATAACATAATATTATCAAGAATAAAAGAGAAATATTTTCCGTTTATTTTCATCGATATCCATCCTTTCCCAAATTTGAAACTTTACTAAAAAGTGCTTCTAACAAGCACCTTGACAAAAACATTGAAATGTAATTTTGTAAAGCGAGAGTAGCATTCTTGCAGCTGAAGAACATCTGGAACTCCAAAGTTGTTTCAAAGCGCACAGACATCCCGCTGTTCAGCTCCAACGTTAAGTCAGTCCTACTGTACGGAGCAGAAACATTGAGGACAACAAAGACTGCGAGCAAGAAAGTGCAGACATTCATCAAGAGCTGCCTGAGAAAAATTATGAAGATACCCTGGCCTGACACCTTCAGTAGCACAGACCTGTGGCAACGCACCACCAAGTTACCAGCCGAAGAGGAAGTCAGGCTAGGAAAATGGGGATTTATTGGACATACTCTAAGAACGCCAGCCAGTAATATCACAAGGCAAAGCGGAAGGTAGGAAGGGCTAAAAACACTCGGAGACGAGATCTTTATGCTAACAGCAGGGAAACGTGAAAGAACTGGAGTCTGCTTGAACTAGCACCCAAGGACCGAGCACTCTGGCAGACTGTTGTCTGTAGCCTATGCTCCAGAAGGAGTGAAGGACCTAGGTAAGTAAGTCGATGACCAAAAATCACAAATCTGTTGTTGTAATACTATCATTTTGTTTTGTTTTTTCAATTAGACTCCCCATTTAATGTTAGATGGTGTAGAGCAATTTTGTATAGTTAGCTTTTACATTTAAAAAAAATTGAAAATCGAATTTCAAAGCTTTTACCTGCTGAGTAGGTATACTCTTGACTATATATTTTTCAGAAAATGTATTTTTCTGATAAACCATCGTCTTACTACGACAATGATTACTCATTATCAGCAGAGTCATGAGTGATCAACAATAGTATTATGAAAAAGCAAAGCAAAGAGAAAGTACTTTTCTCGACTTATGTCTGATATACAGATCATCCTCTGCAATAGGTAAAAGTCCTTTTTTTGTTCAGGGAATCACATTAAACAGCGGTTATTTTATCTCTCGTTACACATCCAAAATATGTTAAGCAATACGAAAACATGAGAATTTCGCAAACTTTACGAGTCATATAAATCGCTAGTAAAAGTGAAGTTTTATTCAAACTAAAACAGTTCTGTGGTTTTACAAATGTAAGAACATTTCCTTCCAATTCCCTTTTTGTAGAGGGAGCATTTTTTTCTGAGAATAAAAGAATAAAAATCTTATTCGATATACTTCGAATCAATGCATTCATCATCAGTTCAAAATCACAATAAGTAAAATATACTACTTTAAATACAAAATGCTTGATGGCTAATAAAATAGAAAGTAAGGTCAGTTGGGGATAAAATAAATTAATAGTAAATAGTATTTTTTTAGCAAGTTTATAATTTGTTGTTACACAGTGATTTCATTATCAGTGTAAATTTTGTGTTGACTAGAACATGAATTGTTGTACACCTTGCAGTAGTTATGTGTGGTTTTCTCTTAAATACCAAACCTAAATAAAGCTGTATTTGATTTTTCTTTTTATCTATAAAATGGTGACAAGTTATGAGACAGAATATAAAAGACAATATTAATAAAAACTTTTGTAATGGATTTTTCTTATGAAAGTAAAGACAAGACTCTCTCTCTCTCTCTCTCTCTCTCTCTTTGTTGTGCTTTACATCACGCATTGTGATCCTGCACTTCTCACAGTTATGGTAATATCATAAATGTGAGAATAAAGACTAAAAACCTTAAGTGTTGCCATGTAGAGAGAAAATCATGTGATGAATTTGAACGAATCAAATAGATTGCTTACAAATTTTCTCTTTTACTACAAGACTCCCTAAGGAGTACAAATATTCTGACAAGAAGATCTCGATTAGAACAAGATATAACAAGATAAGTTATTTATCATAAGAAAACGGGTTATTACTAAGTAAACTACTTGGTAAAAGCAAGTTATAAAGTATCCCAGATTACAAGAAAGAAAATGAAGGGGATGAAGTATGTCACGAGGCATCTTGCTATTCTTGTGCTTGCGTTAATGGTTGTCTGGTTTTAAGACTACGATCAAAAGATAGTCGATGAAGTAGCTTTTATATTACTTTTTACATAAAAATTTATTTGCTTCCCCGCAGGTACACTCTATAAAATCTGTCACCTGTATGCCCGAGCCCTTTAAATTTATTTGCTATCCCGCAGGTAATAGCAAAGGTATACCCAATAAAACCTGTCAGCAGTATTCTCAAGTCCTTTATTGGATTGTATTTTGCAAAAACGGATAAAAACAAGGACTTAGTACACGTGATGTTATAAACAAGAGCCATCAGCTGCAAAACAGCAAGGCTGAAATACCTACCACTAATTAACACAACTGCAATTTGCAAAGGAACAAGCAAAATATTATTTCACATTTCACTCCATAAAACAAATTGGTCTTTCTGGGGCATTCGANCAGGTAATAGCAAAGGTATACCCAATAAAATCTGTCAGCAGTATGCTTGAGTCCTTTAAATTTTTTTGCTACCCCGCAGGTAATCACAAAGGTATACGCTATAAAACCTGTCAGCAGTATTCTCAAGTCCTTTATTGGATTGTATTTTGCAAAAACGGATAAAAACAAGGACTTAGTACACGTGATGTTATAAACAAGAGCCATCAGCTGCAAAACAGCAAGGCTGAAATACCTACCACTAATTAACACAACTGCAATTTGCAAAGGAACAAGCAAAATATTATTTCACATTTCACTCCATAAAACAAATTGGTCTTTCTGGGGCATTCGACCGAAGGAATTTGATTTTGTAGGTTTAAAGAAAATTGACTTAGTCTACAGACGTATGATTATGAAAAGTATCCCTGCCAGCGGAATACGGTATCTAAGAGCAAACCTTTGAATTATCCAAACGACGGTTTGAAGGTCTACCGAACAGTATGCTTTTCCTTAAGTCTATACTAACATTATTAGAATCCTACATAAAAGTCAATTACAGGAAATGTAACTCACAATATACACACTCTTACCTGAAAAATTGAAGTCGATTTTGTTAGCGTTGTAAGGTTTGGTGATAGTAGTTTTTACCGACTGTAGCAGACAAAGTTATTTATGCTTGTGTCTGCTTGCATAGAAGATCATACCCCTCCCTCCTTCATCCGTTTGTCAATAATTATTCCTTCTTGAGCAAAACAAAGGAAACTAAGTAATGATACCAATCAAAATAGGCTTTTATTCTCTCGAGGATCATTAATTTAATGAAATTAACTTGCCTTTTCTGGGGATCTTATACGACCGGTTTAAAAGCTTACAAAGAAAAGTTATACTCCAGTGGTCATTTAATGAAGTTTCAGTGAAATCCAAGACTGACATTTTTACGTAGATAAAGAATGGCTCCAAAATAATCAATATTTTTTTTTGCATTTCTATCAATGAGGTAAATTACCCTCAATTGAGTTTACCTCTGCACTAGTTTTTTCTTGTTTACTTCTTAAAAGCCTAGAGGATTAATATGTTGTGGCTCAAAATTAATTACTGAAAAAAATACAAGAAGGACATTTGTTCACCTTGGCGCTTTTTATGTGAAGAATAAAATCATCTTGGTAACTGGGCTGGCTCAATAGGTGAGACGTACACATTTTTAAAATAACAAACATTACTTCTTTCATATGAAGAAGCGCTCAATCTTGCTGAGATCTCACTTTGCACGTGCGAAAGTTTCCCCGCCGAGCCTGTTCGTTTACATGGGGGATTTCTCTTCATATGAGTAGCATCTTGGATAAATAGTAAAACCCATTAAATAAGCACGATCGCTGTAGGAATAAGACTAGGGTCTTCTGTTCTTTTGGGGTGAGAATGTGACAGAAAAGCATTTGTTCTTGAACCGTTATTTTCCAAGAGAGACTTAAGAGAGCGTTATTCATCATGATTGTTTTGTTCTCAGATCACTAGAGACTAATTATTATTTTTTCTTTAAAAGTGTAGAAGTATTATTCTGTGGAAACTAAAGATTATTGTTTTTCTATAGATATTATATACAGCCTTAGGAAATTTTATAAACATTCAGCTAGATTTAATTAAATTGTGCCTCCTTGTCAAGTAGTTGTTTGAGAAAAAATTTAAGCCTTCTGTATTTCTTGAACTGAATACAAAATATATAAAGGACTTATTTTACAAATCAGTCAATATGCAAAGGACTTTAAAATGGTTGCACTGGTTATGAAAATTCTTTTTTGTTTTTGATACGTGTTTATGCACAGGCACATACAATTCAATTTACTTCCATGCATTTGATATGCTACCATCATCCTGTCATTTAGTAATGCAGAGTAGATTTGTCAATAGGAAAACATCTGGAATAGTTGTGTTCTATAGAAAACTTGCCCAGATAATACTCATGTTTGCAAGGGTGCCGAAAGTATTCGAAGTAATGCCCTGGCGCCTATTTAATTTCTGTAAATCGTAATGCAGGGGGAGTCTTTGGCGCTTTTCTTTATTTACGTTTCTTACAAGGAGTTATGTATTTAAGTTTTGCATTTGAGGCTAGCTGTCTCATTTCAATTCTTGGGAGTTCAGCCACATTTCCACTATATATTGAACTAACTAAACCATACTTCTTTCTGTGTTGATGCCTAGCTATAAAATAATTCTAAAATTCGTATTACATTACATTTACGTATGCATATAAAGTAGTTATAGTCAAGTACGTACTCTGTTGTTGATGACTTGTTTCATAGAGCTGCTATTTTATAGATAAAGGAGATTTTTCCTGTCAAGAGACAATAGTTTTTTCTGAGCTCAGGAATAGCTTAATATCTTTCACTGCTCGACCTAACTAGAATTATTTCCCTTCATCTTCTTCTTCTTGTGTCCACTATAGCGACTTTTAATCACGAGATTGATTGGCATGTGGTGCATCACAGACTATCTTAATGATTTCCTTTCAAATATTTCTGTCCTCCGCTGTTTCTCTCAGATTTTTCAGATCCTCTGCAGTTTCAATTGTTTTACAAGGAAATCAGTCTGCTTAGCTTTTGGTTATGTCGTGTTATGTTATGTTTATGTCCAAGTTTATACTTCCTACTAATTTTCTCCTTCTTGTGTCAGGAACGTCTTATGATTTTCAGGTGTCTGGAAAAAATACGTCATAGCTGCTTGAACAGAAGATTGATATGGTAGCCATGCCATGTGTCCAAAAAGGGTCAATCTAGATTTCGTTATGGTGTGACTAACGGGACATTCGATGTTTCACAGCAACGTTTCGCAGCAATAATTTTATTGCTCCAAATTACATCTCTTTTCGATCTTCCAGCTCTGTACACAGATTGTGTAGGAAGTAGATCGGCTTCGGTTTTTAGTTCTGTCCTTGCTAGTGTGACTTTGGATACCACTTTTCGAATGGAGCTCAGGAGGTTTACAGGTCATTTTTTACTGGGCAGGATGATTTGCATAGATAGTGGAAGAAATTTCGGTTCTCCCAGTTTCATTTCATTTTGCTGTTCTTCAGATAATTTGTTGATAAATTTACTCACGTGATCTTTGGTTTCCTGAGAAGCATATTTCAATGGTTTGATTGCAATGCTATCTTTCTCACACGCTTTATTGTTTGGGATTTCGAACGGAGTAGACACGACTTCCTTTCCTATGACTGGTTCATTTAACAGTCATAGTTTTACAGAGTATATCTCAATATCTGTGACAGGTTTCCAGAAAAAAGCTTTCATATTTGTCATCTTTGTTGATGATATGTTTCCTATTTGGATCATTCACCTGCACTATTCTAGTTTTCTTTGGCTGTCCAAAGTGTTTAAGTGGTGTAAATAACTTTATGTTGTTATTAGCTGTGTTTATTTGGTGCTCTATGTCACCAACGTCATTAAAATGGATCTTTATAGTTGTTTTTTTAAACATTTTGAGGGATGCAGTTTCTATCAGTACAGAGGTAACGATTGATGCTTTCTTCATTGCAATTACTAATTCTCATCCTCAATTCTTTCTGACGATTAAATAATGGCTCAATGTAGGGATGCATATTTGATTGCTTCGGTCGTTTAGGCCTCTGATATTGCATGGGTGATGTTAGATGACTTCATATTTTGATGTTTATTGTCTTTGGTCCGTTTAAACCAAAGGCTTCTTGATTTTAAAAGCTGGCAGTTACTGCACATAGCCAGCAGCTTGGAGCATCCCAATCGACTGATCTCGAATCTGATTGTCAAATATGTTTATATGATGCACTACATAAGGAATTTATTGTTCACAGCATTCCCGTTCAAGAAATTAGTCTACATCTGGATACACCAGATAACAGTGTATTTCTTGTTTGGCTTACAAAAGAATCCAATTAAAATAGCTTACAAAGCACGGATACATATTTGTTTCTTGGAACAACGCCGTTAGAGAAGACAGCCAATAGTCAGATATAATGCGGTACTTGCAAGAAATAAAGCAATAGATGATGCTGTGACTTTATACCTAGAAATTAACACTATACTTTGTGACTGTTAAGTTGTTCCCCACTAAATTTTTATTAGTTACTTAATTATTCTCCACTTAAAGCTTGGCTATTACTCCAATTATCAATTAAGGTATTTGTATGCAGACACTGGTATGTTATGCGCCCAGCCTACAATAGTAAATAGGTGTCATCTGCTTGTCACTGCTATTCATCATTAACCACAGACTATGTGATATGCAAAGAACAAAGTGTACAGCACTACAAGAAAGAATTTATGAAAAGTATAAAAGAGGATATTTATGAGATGTATCGACTGGACTAAAAGAGTGATTGATTCTACGATAATGAATTCTAAGGTTCCAAATTTCAGATGTGCTCGAGAACGTTAGCGTTGGCAAGAATTGACTCCCTAGCGCGTATAACCTAGGGCACGTAGAAGAAGTGAAAATAGATGTGTATAGTAATAGATACTGAGATTAATCCATATCTAACATTACTATTAAGTCATTGTGGAACTTATTATTGCGAAAACATCTATTCTCACTCGCTACTTGTTCTGATATCTTTGAAGCTTAGTGTCGGTGTCTCTTACTAAACAAATTTTTTAACTCAGAGATTACAGCCAGTACCAACTTCCGAGTATCTCCCAACTCAACCGCCACTACTTCTTTCTCTTGACTTACTTTTGACCAACAAGTTTGATAAGANATTGATAGTGAGGGGCATAGATAAGAAGAATATTGCGATATAAATAACCTAAAACAGGCCTTCCAGAACACAAAAGTTATGGCAAATGATCAAAATTGTTATTGGTGTTCCTTCGAATCTACTTGTAATTATTGAGGTATTTTTGTATAAATCCTAATGTAAAAAATAATAAGTACAATGCCTGCAAGACAAGTAGACGAATTGTCATGATGATCAAAGTAGGATGCAATACTTCCAATTACTGACCATTTGGCAAATTATGGTACTGTTTTGGCTTTTTCTTATACATGTGTTTGGAAATTCGTGTTGTGAATCTGTCTTGACGATGTGTATAGTAATAGATACTGAGATTAATCCATATCTAACATTACTATTAAGTCATTGTGGAACTTATTATTGCGAAAACATCTATTCTCACTCGCTACTTGTTCTGATATCTTTGAAGCTTAGTGTCGGTGTCTCTTACTAAACAAATTTTTTAACTCAGAGATTACAGCCAGTACCAACTTCCGAGTATCTCCCAACTCAACCGCCACTACTTCTTTCTCTTGACTTACTTTTGACCAACAAGTTTGATAAGAAAAAGCTTTGTTAAATTTTGAATTAATACTAATTGTATATAGCTATATTTCTTAAATTGGTTGTTGCTGCAAGTTAATAAGGCAAATATGCCTTTAGTGGAGAAAAAATGAATGAGTATTCAGTGGACCACCTCAAACTATAGCGTTTACCTTATTCCACTATGTTCACCTGGCAATGTGTTTGCTGTTCGAAAAGGTGTAAATAAACGAGTTAATAAAATATGGTTGACATGAGTCATAAATAAAAAGGAAAACATAATGAATATTTAAAAAAAACTTTAAGGTATTTTCAGCATTTAAAATCCCATGCAGAAAAACAAAAACTACAATCAAAATGTTTGCACCAGGTACAGCATCTTAGAATCGTGGGATAATCGCCACCTATGAACTTGCACGTCTTATAGCTACGTCAGGCAAAGCAAATACCATAGAGAAGAGCATCATCAGAGCTGCATTGACCAGCTTCACCAAAACAGTTCTGCAATCCAACGATCAAGATGTTTCGAATATCGCTTTGCGTACTGAGACCATTCTTCTTGTATTGATGAAAAGGCATCTTATGTATGTGTAGGAAGTCAGTTGATTGAACAGCTGGGATACGAAGTTCGCCATACAACATGACAAACAGAGAGTGAATGGAAGTCAAACATTACTTCTTGTCCATATTCACGACTTCACTGAGGAACAACTAATTTAAGATAGTTTTTGTGAGTCCTTGGAAAATGATTACCACATCAGTCGATATATACCAAACCTCTGAAAATTATCTCTGCAATAAAATAGTTTCCCATAACAAACATATTATCTTGTACAGCTGACAAATCATTACCAATGATTAGTAAACGTTATGATGTTTTGCAAGTGATATAGTCTGAGCGCTCTATAATAGTCACAATTCACAGGGTAAACATCAGAACTAGATAAAACCTTGCCAGCTGTTATTTAACCTCTTAAAAGTGTAAAAGCCAATGCAAAGGCTGAATATATTTTTTAATTGTTTTATATGGAGCCTGATAAAACTACCAAAAGGTATTGCTTCACGCTCAGATCAGTAACTTCTCTAAAGCCAATTGTATTGAGCATTTCAAGGTACCATAAGAAACAGTAACAGACTTTTAGAACATAACAATGACGTGCAGTTTATCTTCACCGAAAAAGGAGAAGCAGTGTTGAGTTGCCTCACGATATTTTCTGAAAATTGAACGACTTGTATAGAGAGAAATTTTGGGTTTTGTCATTGTCAGCCTTCTGAAGGCATTAAAGAGGAATTTATACCATTGAGATTTTTTCCCCTTTTCTAGGCTTTAATGATATGAGGTCCGAACTAGATTTTAGTATAACTCGCTACTTACAAGGGCGTGAGAACAGTTTTAAAGACAGATTTATAGATCTCTAAAAGCATAGATTTTCCGGTCTAGAAAACACAGCCATGTCAACTGGAGGATGAAAACTTAGTTTTCAGAATAAAATTTCTGATTTAGAAAACGACCCAAAGGCCAAGACTTTACACCTGTTAAAGAGGCTGTTTATGTTTTTCTTGAGTTATACCGAAAAATATCTCCAAAGTTCATTTTATTCAAGGAAATTCGTTCCCCTGTCAAGCTTTCCACATAACTGGATGTGATTTTAATGTTGTGTTACATATTATTAGCAGAAAACACAGCCGTCTTCACGTTACGGATCGAGGAGGTCTGAGGCTGAAGGTAACAAGCTTACCGATAAACATTACGTTATTGCCTTTAGTACACTAGTCACAAGATGTACATCTGGGCCCTAAGAGCCACAATAAACCCTCAGTAGTTGTTAAGGAAAGTGTACCTCGTGGTATCCAGTGATCTGGGGAGGAATTCGTGTGGGTTGGCATGTCAGGGGACATTTTAGGAGAAACGTTTAAGAATTACATGGTGGAATGAAACCAATTAAGTAATTTAATGCTGCTATAATTTTCATAGTTTTACGTCAAGACAGATTCACAACACGAATTTCCAAACACATGTATAAGAAAAAGCCAAAACAGTACCATAATTTGCCAAATGGTCAGTAATTGGAAGTATTGCATCCTACTTTGATCATCATGACAATTCGTCTACTTTTCTTGCAGGCATTGTACTTATTATTTTTTACATTAGGATTTATACAAAAATACCTCAATAATTACAAGTAGATTCGAAGGAACACCAATAACAATTTTGATCATTTGCCATAACTTTTGTGTTCTGGAAGGCCTGTTTTAGGTTATTTATATCGCAATATTCTTCTTATCTATGCCCCTCACTATCAATGATATTGTCTTCCAATTTGTATCACTGCACACCTTGTCTTAAGTCAGAAAAATATAACCTCCAAGAAAATGAACAGACCAAAAATATGATTAAACTAAATAAATAATAATAAAACAAATCATTACTGCGAAAAGTATAATGAAAAGTAGGAATTGGAATCACAGAGAAGTCAAAATTATTTGTGCACCGAACTGGAGTTAAGTCAATGCCTGAGGATAAGTTCATGATTTAGTTAAGAATGAGTCCTGATAATTCAGGTGGTAAAGCATGTTTTAATGGAAACCATAGGTACTGTTTCAAACTCAGTTTGGTACACACATATATTTTTTCCTTTTCTCTAATTTCCTTATCTAAAAAGATTACCAAAGTGTTGTGTTAATACTTGTTAGTGTATGCAAGGCAAAAAAAGTCATTTTTATCACCCCCTATTGCTCACTGCCCCCTTGATTAAGCAAATCTGTTATTCACACATCTAAATCTGGTTCTAGTTTCAATTAGCTCAGGTACCAGTTCAGGTGATTATATAAGTTCGAAAGACTATGCATACTCAAATGGAATTAACTAGTCCAGGGTAAAGAGGAGTAAAAAAATCTGGAAATATTATGCTTTTAAACATAAATTGTTAAAAAGATAACGAGAACATAAACATTTTTGAGCTTACATAATCTATCACGCTTTAAGATCTCCAATGCATAAAAATATTCCCAAAACATTTACATAACTTGCTGTTACTCATTTGAACAATAACTATTAAAAAATAAATTGCCCTTTACAAATAAAAATTGTACAATAGAAAATATTGCCGGTTTGAAAATCCTGCATTGCAAAGGTTTATTACAATATTGTTGAAAAAGACAGGAATTAAATGCAACTGAGAGCATATGTAATAAACCATGAGTGCTTTTTGGCCCAGACAAATAAGTACTTAAAAGTTCTAAGATAAAAAAATACTTGACGGAGGGTAAATATAAATTTTCTACTCCTTCAAAATCACTGTTTATTTAATTTTCTAACGAATTTAATTCTTTTAACTCTGCTTTGTAATATTAACCAGTCCAGGAGAAGTACATCTCCTGAAGGGTGCTTAATATCAAGAAACAGGCTTTTATTATATTATATTATATTATATTATATTATATTATATTATATTATATTATATTATATTATATTATATTATATTATATTATATTATATTATATTATATTATATTATATTATATTATATTATATTATATTATATTATATTATATTATATTATATTATATTATATTATATTATATTATATATAAATATATATATATAGTTCATGTAACTTACTTTCTTACTTTTCAACCATAATGTATGTTAAGTTTCAGGAAAGGGAATAAAAATCTTAATTCCAAAATCTTTACTTCTGGGTGCTGAAAAAACCTTTTCACCAAATTTGTAATTTTTTAAGTACTCCTCTCACTTCCAACCTGTTTGGAAGACCTTGTTTATTGATGTTTGGGCTTTATAAATTTGATCCGTATGTACCTCCTTACTTACATTACAGCTTCTTTGTTCCTTATTTCGAATTTTTGGGCAAGAACATTTAAATATTATCTTCTGCATTTAGCTGTTGAGAGCTCTGAAATGCTTGTTGCTTGTTTTCCGGAGACTGGATAATTTTCCTGGTGAACTCTAGCTGCAGACATAAATAAGTACATTTGAACATCTGAACATCATTGTGTATTTATAAATACACATATAGGCGAAGTATTTCCTCCTGATACTTGCATGTAAGTACATGATTTTACAGTATACATTGTATACACTAGTTTATGATTTTTGCATGTATATTTGTAAGTCCAATTCACGTTTTAATTTAATCATAACTCCAGAATAGAGAAAGACAGAAGGGGCACTAGTTGGACAGCAATTGTTGTTTGTGTGTTATTTTACTCTTGGAGCCATCCAATGGATATCTTCCCTACATATCCTAAATTTGCTTTTGTGCCTAAGAAAATAAAGCTATGTAGAAGCTAACTGTATTTGTTAGAGGCTTCCAAGGCCCTTGGCAACTTGACGTCTCACATTTCTTTATGTGGCAAATAAAATGTTTAATATTTGGGGATCGTAGCATTTCCTAGGTAGCAGTTTCTTAGCAATTTTTTTCAGTGGCACTTTGTAGCCTTAACTGTTTACATTATGAAAGAATTAAAGGCAGCACTGTTAAAATGAGGGTATACATATACTGAAATAGTTGATTGCGCCACTGAACACATCCATATAGCTCAGACATATATTCGTTCATCTTTGAAGAAGTATCGGGAAAGGGAACAGAAGTATACGATTGCCCAATTGAGATCCGACCCAACACAAATACGTCAGCTGAATCGAAACAAAATGATTTCCATGTGGTGAAAACTTTAAATCGTACTAAAGCGCACATATTAGCTGGATTTATGTCACCATGACTGGTCAATAATCTTGACGGTAATGAAGATTTTTTGCTATCAGAGTGTCTCATAAGTATGCTTTGGAAAAAAACTCATCGAGTTTAGAAAAGAACTGATCCAGAAACCAAGTCTAAAGAGATAATAAGATTTGCTGAGTTTATTGTCCTCGCTAAAGGGTGTGCAAAGAAAAGTTGCCAGTAGTGCTGTCAGTGGATCTAGAGTTTATGAATGAGATTAATTGTGTTTTTGTAAATAGGAGAACTGGCTGGATTAGGCTCCTCTAATTTGAAGTGGAAGGATAAGAAATAAAATCTTGATTAAGACCGTAGTCCCCTTTAATTTACAATGAGATATCGAACAAGTTCAGCTTACACATGACAAAGAGATACTATTTGGCTGCATCTTAATGCACAGGGCAACTTATTCATATACATCGAAAAACGTCTGAAAAAGTGACTGAAACTTCTGCACAAAACGAAATGGAAGCTGTGAAATTTGAGCTAAACGCAATGACACATTTGATACATTATTCCCAATTCGGAGTTATTTTGATGATTTCCAATTCTCTTTTACTAGATTTTCAGAAAAACTTCTACTTCTCCCCCTCCCATTTATTATGACCACCTGTTTATTTGGCAAGTAAGAGTAGCCTGCCAATCTTCAGCAAGATATTTACTGCGAGAACGAGTTACGTTATCAATTAAGAATGGAAAATAAGCTTATCTCCTAAGTAGAAAGATAATAGTAAAAATCGAAGAATCTATTTGCGAAAGTTTACAGGACAGTTAGAGTGCTCTAGCAAATATTAGGGTATCTAAAAAGTAATGAAGCTCCAGTTTAGCATGAATTCACAGCGCAGAAATTTGACATAATTTTTCTATGATACCCAAATATATAGATGGCTTCAAAAATTCGCAACTTCAAACAGAAAAATAGAATAAAATTTTTGTTGTACAGATATATAGTTTAATTGTTTTAAAGATTATTGGGACGTGTCACGTTGGTCTCATGAAAGCTCAACAATTTCAAAAGCCATTCTTTGGAAGCAGTGTCGCTCTATTTTTGAAATATATGGAATTTTTAAGCGGTGGGAATTGATAAAGGTGGATTCAATGGAAATTTATGCAAAATGATCATTTGAACCTATAGATTAGCAAATAGATATTTAAAGCAGACAAATTAAAGAAGTACACCTCAACAAAGAGACTCTACTCATTTGAGGCTCAAGTCTGGGTATGATCCTATTATGCTCTGCTCTCAAATACCACAGGACATCAGCCACGACTATTACTGCGAATATAGAAAATAGTTACTTTGTATTTCAAGAATATTCTATTACACTGATGATCTTAAAAAAATATATATAAATGCCAGCAGTTTTACACAGTATAGAAAGTAATGCAGATAATTAATATTCAAATTTAAACTTTGCAAGGGACGCGGTGTTTTGAAAATCAGTAAAAAACAAAATACATGATGAAAAAACAACCATGCAAAAAAGCATTCAGTCATCTTTATATTTAAAAAATATAATTTCTTTTACTGTAGACTGAGCCATTCAAATTGATTGGACAGATCATCTCAGGTGTAGTTATATGATACTGTAAAGACGTATTATTAGAAGTCTTTCTCATTGATCCATTGCAGCAGGCTTTTGGTTTCTTTGAAGTTTGGCAATTAGGAACTAGTATTTAATAAAAATCCTTTTCCTTGGTAAGCACTTCCGGTGGTATAAGTAACCAATTTTACTTACTCATATTTGATATAGGCAGGGAAAAAAAGAAAGAAAGAAAATAACTGATACTTCTGAAAGTGTATAAATGTCATTACATATACTAAACCTACTCTTTAAAATTAAGTTTGATGACAGTTGGCCATTTTTATCTGAGCAGGGAATGTTTGGCATTCGCAAGTCTTGCCTGCTGAAATGCATAGCATTAATTTTTGTATTTATCTGTGTTTTAATACTGCAATAAAAATTTGAAATAATTAAAATCTTATTGAGTTACAGATTTCTACTTAAAGGCAATATAAAATTATGACAATAATACATACTTACCTGCTGTGATCTGAACATCCATTTCTCGAAAAGGTCACCTGGTTTGAATTTCAAATATGTCAGCAGCCTCTTTGGATAAACAAAGATGCTGCTTATTTTGATATTTCCAAATACCTTCTTTGTGTATCTGGTTTCCTCGTGACGGGAGCTGTTACCAAATTTAAGTGTTAGATTTTACACAGAACCTGTGGTCCAGATTTCCTCCCTCACAGGAACTCTTCGAGATAATAAACAGAAGCTGTCCGAAGAAAAAGCCAAGGTTAAAATTGAACTCACCAGACCATGGACCAATTAACTCTGAGTTTAGACAAATAAATACCATTGGTCTTCCTGAAAGGTCAACATTTGACCGTAAAGTTTCCTGTAAACAATATTTTGGGTGGATACGGATAAGGACAGATTTATTTCTTCTCAATTTTGCATATGCTATAGCTGTGAGGAAAGAAGAAAAACAATGTTTGATCTGCGCCTCAAAGCTTTAGGATAAGCACTAACCGCGAGGTAAAACAACTTGATAAAATATTCCTGAAACATTTTTAGTTAAACAGAATTTTCTTAGATTATTTTTGTTTGTGCTTAAAATCCTTTTAAACAACAAGGGTATTGTGCTAACCTGTTATTCGAAGTAAACAGTAGGTATTTATTCTTCAGACCATATGAAGAGAGTCTGTAGAAGTTTGCATTTCTTCGCCAGTAATAGCCTATATCTGAAGAAAGGAGATTAAGTCTAATAATAGATTAATAGGTTTATTTGTAATGAACCAGAAAGAAAATTAAGAAAAACCTTATTTGCCTGAAGGATATCTAACTTATTATTATACACTAGATCAAGGTCAAGTATAACGTCTGAATGACTAAGTTGATAAAGCTATTTGTGCACTTGATTGAAGCTGTTCTCTTAAAGAATAAGCTCACTGTCAATATGTGAACAATAAAGGTAATATCATTTACAATACTCTCCCTAAAACGCCGATAGGTTTAGTTAAGATTTGCCATACAAGAGAAGTTAATAGCAGCCTTTGATAGATTTAATGTCACCGCTTCTAATTGATTTACAGTGTGCCTTGTATTTCATTACGATCTGTGTTGCTTTTCTACCATGAGGCTTAAATGCTATTTGGCAAACAGTTGCTCTTCAGTTTTGAAATCTGGATTGCCACAACAAGGTTAAACTTCGTATTATTTAATGATTTAATTTGACCAATTTTAGCATTGTTTCCTTGTTTACTTTTATCACTGTTTTATCACTAACCTGAGTATTCTTTTGTTATTAATTGAAGCCAGTTCGTACAGCATGGTCCAGGAGGAATGAGCTAAAGAACGAAAGCATAACCCTGTGCGGAACTCTGTTGCTTACCTTGACACAGTTGGGTGTAGTGAAAGTTAGTGGGTGCTGTAAAGGAAACATTGTAATGTACTTCCAAGTTTCCAATAAACGTGTATTCCTCCAAAATAGGGCACGATTTATTTGAAAAGGAAAGGATTTGGAATATTTTTTTTTGTTTTTATTTCGTCAAAACAAAACAAAACACAACAAAACAAAACAAAATTTCCAGAGTTACACTCACAGTGCTTCTTTGATTATCCGGTCGTTTTGCAACAAGACTTTTTTTCAGAAAAGAGAATGGATAATTCAAAAGACCGCTGTATTGTATTTTCATTTTCTTTTCAAAGCCAAAAAAAAGGAGAAAAAGACCCAATTCAGACTGCATGGTAAGAACAAAAATGGTCGTCTGTGTCTCAGTTTGGATTACCTGGAATACAAAAGAAATTGACCTGGTCAAGTCTGTATTATACGCAGAAGTTTTATTATTTTAAATAGTTTCAACTGCATTTAATATTTATCACACTTTGGTGTATAGTTGTATGAACTTAGGTGCATAATGAACTGCTACGAACTGGTCGCAGCAAGAATCCCTTTACCTTTTTTAAAAGAGGGGTAGCAAATCTCTTTTAATGTTAATATGATGCCCTAGAGACATATAAGCATATCGTTAAGCCTATTTCTTGAAGATACATTCTCTTCTCTGCTTTTATGTTACACATATATTATAAACTGCACTTTTTATTGTACAGTTTTATCTGTACGTTAGTATGATAAATCGCTAGAAATTAATGAAAATAATTATTAGGATTATTTAAAAATGATCTTTGCCCTAGTTTTAGTTTTACCATGAAGGTAGCTAAAATAGACTTATGGTTCAAGTGTTGGGAAATAAGTTCAACACGTATAGATTAACATCTCACTTTCAAAACCATACTTCATGGGCTTAGAAGGATGCTGATCTTGTAAAAACGTTTGAGGCTCCATCCACCTGATTCAAATAAAACTTTATAACAGTGTTAAAAGGAAAACCCTTCTTTTTTAGTTTCACTCTTTGATTTTTATTCAAGACAAACACTTTTACCTAATGTGACAGTTCTTAATTCATGGTCGTATCCGAACGGCTTATCACTACAAATACCATCTTCAGAGACTTCAAGAATTGAACAATTAACAAAAGATGTAAAATGTAAAATTCATATGATAAGAAGTAATAACATGCCTTTTAAAAGCTTTAATTAAGTATCGTCACAATATCTCCACCCGGGGAAGGTCACCACATGCTAAGCAAGTGGATATTTCACTCAATAACACTTGTAGAATAATTACAGGGACAATACGATCCACACCAGTCCATACTCTGTATGCTCTGTCAGGCATAGCCCCACCACATGTGAGAAGGACATCCGCCTCTAATCGGGAACGATTAATACAAATTTCCGATGAGCGTCACCCGTTGTATAACCATGGTCCACCTCTAACTCGACTGAAGTCAAGACATAGATTCTTGTCCATACCAGATGAAAATATCTCATCTTCTCAATCTCAACAAGAAACCATGTGGAAGGCACTATGGGATGAATCATCAAACTCAACAGCTTTTGAGAGCAGAGGTGTAGTACCCAAACAACAACTCGCTACTGGCCACGATCTTGGCTGGTCAACGTGGCGCAGTCTAAACCGGCTACGTACTGGTTCTGGTAGATGCAAATCTCTCATGAAACGAATAGGATTATCAACATCGGACACCTGCAGCTGTAATACCACACAGACTATGGACCACCTACTGCAATGTCCAGACAACCCAAATTGCAACTTCGCTGACTTAGAGGAGCCTACACCACCGACAATTTCATGTGTCCGCTACTGGGCAAAGACGCTGAACCCGAGACACGAAAACCAACGCCACAGTATTTTCCAAAAACTTGGAGGTAGATGACAACAAGATCTTATCATCTTATTCTTTTGGTACAAAAATAGTAAAATGTGAAATTTATATGATAAGAATTATAAACATGCCTTTAAAAAGCTATAATTAAGTATCGCCAGAATATTTTCAGATAACGTGGAGGTAGATGATAACAAGATTCTATCATTTTATTCTTTTGTGGTATTAAAAGCTTGCTTTCTATGGTATTAAAAGCTAGCCTTCTTTGAGTAATCTTTTAATAAAAATGTCAATGTGATTACTTTATATTTTCCTATAACGTTGTTAGCAAGTTCTTAGTAATTGTTCTCATATAAGAGATCTCACTGCGTTCTTTGAGTTAGTAGCTTTTGACCTTGTGTAAACAAGATCATTTACAATAGGCGCAGATCCATAGAGATGGCGGCTATGTATATTATTATTAAAGGCTTGAGTCCTCTATTTGAGGGATGTCTTACATCGAGTAGCTACAGCTCCCAAGGACCCTAAAATAGAGTATTCTTTAATCTCTCACACACTGAGACAATTGAAATATTGCACTTGTAGCAAGATTGTAAAGCTAAGCTACTTTTCTGGGTAAATTGATCGAATAATGGGTAATAAAGGAGCATTGTCAAAAATGAAGTTACTAGTCTTGTCAACAAGTGGATAGTTTCACCAGCAAGTACGACATTTAGACAGCATGTAAAGTTTAGTGTGGTTACTGTGCAAAAGTACTAACCATGAAGCCAAGGCTCCTCGTACGATGATGGTAAATATACAACCTTAATCATCTGCTTCCCAAACAGTCAATGTCGTTGAATGTAGTTAGCCTCAACCAGATCAGAAGGTAATGAACGAGGGGGTTTTTATACTTGAAAGTTCTGGAAGCACTTTGTTGGATCATCAGACAGTAAATAACATTGTGATCATCGTGGAGATAATTCATTCTAGAAGCCCTAACATCTTATGAGTCGCAATATTGTTCTGAGCAGCTCAAAAGAAGATGACTGACCCTGACCGGACAAAGTTTCTGTTTATAAGCCCAATTCTTAATTAGTTTTTCTAAAGAACACTCTTGGAGTAGTCCTAGATCTAGGTTATCGATGCACATGCTTATAGTAATTCTAGAATAAGTTTATAAATATACATATTTATAGTAGTCTTAGATCTAGGTTATCGACATACATGTTTGTAGTTGCCCTAGATCTAGATTACACATGCTTATATTAATCCTAGATTAAGTTTATAGATATACCTGTTTGTAGTAGTCCTAATACTCTAGATTATCGATATTTTGTTGCTAAGTCGAGTCAGCAATGCTTCAAGGTATAGAAATCTAAGATTCACACAAAACTCTTTAGAACTGGCATGAATGTAATATTTGTTTTCGTATTTCTCACTTTCAAGTAAGTTTCTATCTGCTTTACTGATATAGGTATCCTTCCTCTGGCTGTTGTTAGGTAATGAAGTTTGTATCTATTCCTTAATTCCCTTAATTTTCGCGCACCTCTGAAAAATGGCCTTTCGCGGACCCTCAAATTTATGACATTTTTGAATACAGCTTATTTTATCAAAAACCTTAAGAGTGAATGAACGACATACAAAAGCACTTAATTTTTAATAATTCTCTTTCTTTTCATTGATCAATGGTATTATTATAATAATAATTTATTATAAAATACTAAAAACGCAATCGTTTTAATGAAGAAAAAGGGTCCAAATAATTTTTTTTTTCAAGATGATCAATAGCACCAGACTCTTTCCATACATTGATTGACGTTTGCTTCTTGCATTGTCTTAGTATTCGACGATCCATTTTACATAAAGCGGTTTGAGCACAGAGATACGGACATCTACCTTGATCTGATCCGAACGTTTTCCAGCTTCCATTTGTTTCACAATCTCTTGCAAGTACCAGCTTTGGGCTTCATTGAGTAAGAAACCTTTGCTGCTCTTGTTGACTGTAAGATCGAGTGGCTGGAAGTAATTCGTCCAGATTTTTGGCACAGAAACCATTTTACCATTCCATGCTTGGACAACTTTCTTCACCGCCTTGGTTCATTGTCCTTTAAAGACATCAAAAATCAGCAACTATGGTTTGTTCGGAGCTTTTAATTCTTCCGGCTTTCGTTTGATGTAAGGAAATAGAATATTCTTCATCATTTCAATGCTTTTGTTCTCATCAGCCCAATGATTCGGGGTTTGTGTGACGTGAAATTCACCAGGGAAGTTGTATTTGGGCTGACTTCGTTAGTTCCTCCCTCCCCATAAATGAGCTGAATAGGCAAAAGACTACCAGACATAGTTATTGCGAAGGTTCCAGTAATTTGGCGGTAGTCAGACGTCCCTGGTACAGAAACGCGGGAGCTGTCTATTTTTTCTAACATGTACTTGCTGATAAGCTCAAAAGGAAGCGGAGTTTGGTCGATGTTGATAATCATTTCAGGTGGAATTTTATGGACATCCACGATTTATTTGATTTCATTGTGGAATGTCAGCCCGATCTCCTTAATGAGACCATGTGCTATCAACGGCTTAGCTGTGGTCGCTTTTCTTTTAACGTAACCAAAACGTTTCGAAATAGATTTACATCACTTAATTACTAACGTAATAATTCCACCGTCTTCTTTGAGCAATGTTCTGTCATTAGCTATGATGATTCCAGTGGTAATGATACCGTAGTTGATAACAGCCCCTGACGCTCTCATCTCCTTGATCATGGTCATGACTTTTCTCCTCAGGAAGTAAAGTTTAGTGTCCTCATCTTGGGTACAATTTCCAAATCGGTGTTGGGAATTTTGTTGTTGAGTTTGTTTGAAAGATTTCACAAATCCTCTCATGGTCGATTCTGGTAATTGGTACTTCGTAGCGGCTGGACGTCCACCATGAGCGATTGCATATTTGGCAATGGTACAACGGAACTCCGGGGTTTGCTTCTTATATGAAGTCGTTGACCTGTAAAAGAATTAAAAAAGCATTTTTCTAGTGTAATTTAAGCATGGTTTCATCAGTCTCTCCTTAAACCTCAAAATCCCTCGTATCCGTTTATTCCCCTTGATTCAAAAAAAACGTTAAACCACGCTACATCCCCATTAGATCTTATCACCTAAATTGAAATAAAAGAATACTTGAAGTAATGAACTTACCCTTTCCCCTTCGTTGGGCGTTCTTGAGAGGATGATTTAGAAACATTTTCCAACGCTCTTAGAACTCCTTCTTCTTTAGCAGAAGTAAGATTTCCTGCCGTAGCTGCCACTTTAATTGTCGTTTGGGAAGGCGTTTTGGACTTGCTGAAATAATTGTACAGAAACATCGAAGCAATGCTCACCACGCTTCACAACGTTTATGATAATACCTTGGAGGAAAAAAATGATGGAGTACCATCTCGCCTGTTGCGTAACTCATCGGGTGAGAAAATCTATTCAACTTTGATTAAAAACGGCATCTTTTGAGAATCATGACAATGACCGAAGTGTAAACAACGGCGGGGTTAAAAAGGAAAAGAGATTAGCGAAGCGTGAAAGATCAAATTTGAAACACGCTCTATTCCAATAGAAAATAGAAAACAACGAGATGGTACTCCATCATTTTTTCCTTTAAGGTAATACAGCTTCGAAAGAAAGAACGTAACAGCACATATGGCTTGATTTTTGATATTAGATCTCTCGACATGGCAAATATTATAGAAAGCGGAAAACAAAAGTTTGAAATTGCTTGTGCAAGTCGGTGATTTCACGTTTATCGTGAAATTTGGAAGCCAAAAGTTAGGACAAAAGCTTCAAACCGATCAAGAAATTGGCAATATTCATGATCCATGTGCGATTTCATTGGGAGACAAATAAGTTGGAAAGCTGACAGATAATGAAACAGTTGAGCATATTCCTCGTGAAATCAGCCGTTTTTGCCACTATTTTATAAATTATGTTGGAAAATTGGAAGCTCGTGCTACGTGCTCTAAATATAGACCGTTCCCTATTCCATCTGGAGGTTTGGAAATCCCTATTCTCCTTATTGTAAAGAGAGGAGATTCAAAAGAAGTGTTTAAGAAAATGGAAGCTTTGATAAGAAGCTACTACGTTGAGCCAGACAAAATAGTGACTGAAAAAAAATAAGATGAAGAAATTGATACTGAGGTTGAATATGTCCCGGAATCAGAAGTGAAAGAAAATCAACAAGCGCAAGACCGCAATGATGTAATCTCACAAGAAGAAATGATACCGGAAACGCAGACCAAAGTTATTCCAGAAACTCAGGGTGTTGGAAATACACAAACCATACAGAGACACAAATCGATAATGTTAATGTTATCGTTATTAATGATTGAAATATAGTATTTGACGTTACATTGTATTGATCATGATTAGTCATATATTAGTGAAATAAATAGCTTCTTTCAAAAAATTAAAGCCAGTAGAAACATTTTTTTTCGTCACAGTATTTCGACGTTTACATGTCTTCAAGAACGATGTTACAGATATTTGATTGTTTATATACAAATTTCTTTCAAAGATATGCATTGTCTTTTAATTTAATTTTTAATTTCTGTTCCCAGAGCATTTTATTGCTTTTTGATAATATGGACGGCGCCGTCCCAAAGCAAAGTGAAAAAAGGTTTTGGTGACGAGGTTATCGCAAAACAGACCCTAAAAAAGACTTAGGTGCTACATTGAACTAAAAATTGTGGGTGCGCCCTGTCGAAGGCATATTTTAACTAGCAGTATTCGTAGTAGCGTAAAGAAATAAATTAATTTCTGGTTTTCGCTCTGCTGCTAAATAAATATTTTCCTTAACAGTGAATAGGTCAATCTAGAGGTAAAAAAGAAATTTCACTGCTGAAACCTAAATATATATACAGACTAAAAAATATTCTTTATAGGGCTTGACCATGCTTTTTCTGCCAGGCGTGCAGAGGTTGCCACGGCTGGCCGTTGCTTTTTATTTCATTTTATCAGCCGCAAGTCGGCTTCGATAAAATATAAAATGGTTTTTATTTTATTATTGCTTTACTATTTCGTGCACCCTTTTATTTTCGCGCAGTAAAGTGTGCGAAAATAAGCCCTTCTGACGCGCCTTCAATTTTTGCGGAAAAGGAACCAAAGTTAGAATTAACAGGGATTGAAGTTGGATTTCTTTGCTATGTTATGTATTACTGTTTAAGTGCATGATTAAATTAATCAAATACTCTTCAACAAAGTCAATTTTTATTTCATGCTGATAATTACACGCGTAAACAGTTTTTTTCTGCGGACGTTTCTTGTTAAACCAGCAAACGTGCAAAGCATTTTTCCCTTGACAAAGTATGTTATAGATTCTTCGATTCACAGTAGAATACAAAGTCTTTTGAATTACGTAGGTGGTCCCGTAAAATACTCTCAGGGTGGTTCTTATTCAATGCAATGTTCCCACTTTTTACAATTTTTATGTATAGAGGTCTCCTGTGTACGTTGTAAGGACTTTGCTCCAGAGGGAGTCTTATAAAGTCTCATGTGTCATGTGACTTGCAAATAGCGCATTGTAGACGCCTTAAGTTAGTCGAGAGTAGCGAGATTCTTATTACATCTGTCTACCATCAGGTACAATGACGCTATCAATGATAATAAACGTGTCCTTATGCTTAACTGATTACTAATCAGTTCGGATATGCTCGTGTATCGATAGTAACATTTTATTTTAAGGACGGTTTATTATTCTTTGGCTTCTTGTATGCTACCTCTATATGAGCTGTTAGCATTTGACTCAACTCTAAGGTTTGTCAAAGTAAAGATCAAGAGGAAAACCACGCCAGCATCGAGCAGCTTGAATTTCGGAAGGACAATATAAACTCTTGTGAGAAGAGACCCTGCCAATTTACGATGGCAGTGAATAGAGTGTTAAGAGTGTTCCAGCGNTCAATCTTTAACAAATATACAGAAACTTATCCAATTCTTTTTTTAAAACTTCTATATAATATATGCCATATGTGACAATTTTGCAACTGTGGAGCTATAAAAAAATAAACATTAAGAAAACTAAGCAGATACATAGGCAAGCAGCTTGGTAAGCAACCTAAAGGTTACAATTATGAGTTATCTTTAGCAACTAAGGACTTGACTGAAAAAGTAGATCGCTTATATAAAAGTGTGTGCATTGTGAAAGGGAAAGAAAGACCAAAGAATCTCAACCGAAATCGGCAAGATAAATCTCAACCTCGAACCCAGGGTATCTTCTCTTCTCTCTAACTGGGATGGTCAGAAAGATTATCATTCTGTCCATCCAAGTTACGGAGAAGAGAAGATACCTTGGGTTCAAGGTTGAGATTTATCTTAAATATTTCAGGTATTTTTCTTCTTTGTGTTATGGCTTTACTATTAATTTTATTTTATAAAATGATGTGCTCAAATCGCTGAAATTGCTGTTTTAGAGAGTCTAGAAACCAAAATTTTCTTCGCCGCCCAACCATGGTGGGCGGCATTTGTAAAAAATGATATTCTCCCCCCTAAAAGTTTTAACACCTTGACAGGTCTGGATAATATGGACGGCGCCGTCCCAAAGCAAAGTGAAAAAAGGTTTTGGTGACGAGGTTATCGCAAAATAGACCCTAAAAAAGACTTAGGTGCTACATTGAACTAAAAATTGTGGGTGCGCCCTGTCGAAGGCATATTTTAACTAGCAGTATTCGTAGTAGCGTAAAGAAATAAATTAATTTGTGGTTTTCGCTCTGCTGCTAAATAAATATTTTCCTTAACAGTGAATAGGTCAATCTAGAGGTAAAAAAGAAATTTCACTGCTGAAACCTAAATATATATACAGACTAAAAAATATTCTTTATAGGGCTTGACCATGCTTTTTCTGCCAGGCGTGCAGAGGTTGCCACGGCTGGCCGTTGCTTTTTATTTCATTTTATCAGCCGCAAGTCGGCTTCGATAAAATATAAAATGGTTTTTATTTTATTATTGCTTTACTATTTCGTGCACCCTTTTATTTTCGCGCAGTAAAGTGTGCGAAAATAAGCCCTTCTGACGCGCCTTCAATTTTTGCGGAAAAGGAACCAAAGTTAGAATTAACAGGGATTGAAGTTGGATTTCTTTGCTATGTTATGTATTACTGTTTAAGTGCATGATTAAATTAATCAAATACTCTTCAACAAAGTCAATTTTTATTTCATGCTGATAATTACACGCGTAAACAGTTTTTTTCTGCGGACGTTTCTTGTTAAACCAGCAAACGTGCAAAGCATTTTTCCCTTGACAAAGTATGTTATAGATTCTTCGATTCACAGTAGAATACAAAGTCTTTTGAATTACGTAGGTGGTCCCGTAAAATACTCTCAGGGTGGTTCTTATTCAATGCAATGTTCCCACTTTTTACAATTTTTATGTATAGAGGTCTCCTGTGTACGTTGTAAGGACTTTGCTCCAGAGGGAGTCTTATAAAGTCTCATGTGTCATGTGACTTGCAAATAGCGCATTGTAGACGCCTTAAGTTAGTCGAGAGTAGCGAGATTCTTATTACATCTGTCTACCATCAGGTACAATGACGCTATCAATGATAATAAACGTGTCCTTATGCTTAACTGATTACTAATCAGTTCGGATATGCTCGTCTATCGATAGTAACATTTTATTTTAAGGACGGTTTATTATTCTTTGGCTTCTTGTATGCTGCCTCTATATGAGCTGTTAGCATTTGACTCAACTCTAAGGTTTGTCAAAGTAAAGATCAAGAGGAAAACCACGCCAGCATCGAGCAGCTTGAATTTCGGAAGGACAATATAAACTCTTGTGAGAAGAGACCCTGCCAATTTACGATGGCAGTGAATAGAGTGTTAAGAGTGTTCCAGCGATCTAAGTGAAATAAGTCAAACTAACATTTTACTAAATAAACCCTAGCTTCAGGACAACAGCAACAATTTGATTGGATCATGCAATCACAAAAAGGCGTCCAATTTCAACAAGCTTTTGTAGAGGATTGTTCGAATATCCAGTGTGTGATTTTTGTACCGCACGTTGGAGGAGATCAATGAACAACAAAACTTTTATCAACTGACTTAAAAATAAAAAAATTAAGAGAAAACTTTAAAATTGAGCATCTGTTGTGAAATGTCATGTCATTCTGCCGTTATAATCTGACTTTCAACAGCAGAGTTCTCATCAAGATTTCCATAATATTCAATCCTATCATTAAGTTTGATTAAAAAACTCTTGGATGATAAAAAAGAAATTGAGCTAGAGGCTTAATAGAGGAAAGGGAGACTTACACAAGAAACACTGACTTGAAAGATAAGAGAAAGCCCTTGCATGTCAACCCAACAGGCAATAACATACTTGGACTTTTCCCAGAAGCCACCAGAGAGGGTTGACTTGTGGTTCCTGAAATATGAATAGGAAACAAATACAGAGGGATCAGTTTATCTGCAAAGTATAATGATTGATTTGAAATAGCTAAAACCAATCCTCACTTGTTACATTGTATCTGTTCTATTCATACCTGTTTGTCCAAATGTATAAATAGAAAAGGACTTTGAATATCAGAAATGTGCATGAATGGTGATGATCTAGAAAAAAACACTAATGGTCAAAGCCTTTTTATTGCGAACCAAGGGTACGATGAATGTGAGAAGCCAAAAAAAAGTAATTTTTGTTTATTTTCTGATGAACTGGATCGAAGCGTTGCCAAAACTCTCCTTATTTGAAAAAATAGAGAAGAGTACAGGACCTTCTGCCACGTATATCCCCAAATCGTCTGCACATGTCTCTTCCAAGTTCATTTCTTTTCTCAGCTTTCAAATTGTAAATTGTAATAATTTGCTGGCAAGTATAGATATTTTAAATCTAGTATTCTGGAAAAATTTTAATGGTTATTTTTCACCTTATTGTTTGTGTATTCCCTTTTCACTATTTAAAGACTCAATTCAGTTTGCCAACTACACTTGTCTTTTTTTTGTTAAAAAGTGTTCTGAAGGAAACTACTACCAATGTGTTGAAAGATTTAAGAAAGGCAGTCCGATTTCTGGCCAAGAAACTATTAAGAAATAAGCATAAAATAATCTGAGAAGCATGTATTACTAAAACTGTCCATCGAGTAAGTTCACATTAAATATTTGCTTAAAAACGTTAGAAAATTGACAACTGATCAAGGCAGCTGTGAAAACAATACTTTACTTAGAAAAGGTAAAAAAAGCTCTCTGTATCTTAATTTTTACATTAGGTTAACAGCTGAGTTCTTATGCTTATTCTAAAAAAACTTTTAAAATCAGTTTTACTGAATTATTAAGCCACTTCTAAGTTTCTTACAATAAAAAGGCAGCCAGTGCACATTAAATATGACTTAGTTTTTTCATCTTCAATAACGGTCATTGGAAATATCAAAGGGCAAAAACATTCCGATCATTAAGCACTTGACCACTCACCCACAGACACAGTTACTTTTTATGTGCATGCGTGATAGGCAATGCAAAAGAAACATTTCTGTTTTTGTAACGAATACATTTAAGTATTAATAAGAATTGAAAAAACGGTAAAGAAACATCTGTTTGACCTTATGCATTACCAAATGCCAAAATCATAGAATACGAACCACTTGACTACAATCACATACACATGAATGGTTAGGAGTACTGTATACTCGTCAAAAAGTCCAGTGGATCCTATTTAATCCATGAAGTGAGACATCCTATCACTGGACCAAACACAAATATAGACACATTGTGTAGACACTCAGAGAGACACCTTTTTGAAGTCACTGGGCTTGTGATACAACAAAATTCCGTTATTGTGTAACAGGATCAACTACTTTTTTTTCACAAAGCGTCCTTTTTCTCTTTCTATTTGATATCATTTAGTGGAATCTATACCAAATATTTTTATATTTTCATTATGGTTTTCATGATTTCTTATTTCTATGGCTCTTCACCAAATAACAGTAACATTGTATACAAGCTTTTAAAACTCAATCTTATTGACTGTACTGCACGAGAAAAATAATTTGGGCCATTAACTTTTACGTGATTTCATTTAATTTAAAATTGCTTTTTTTAAACATAAAATTTATTTTGTTTAATTAAGTGTAAGTGTTTTTCTAATGAATATGTTCAATAGGCCATAGCATAGAAAAAATGACACGAAGTTTGGTCAACAATAAATAAACTTTAGTTAGGCCAAAAATACAAGTAATAGATCAGCTGAAAAATTATCATCAAAGCAAAACAAAAAGCAAAACAAACTTAATATAAACGATAGATTTCAAGAAAGGTGAAGCCAACAGAAATTTGTCATCATATGAGATTTGCTCAGTCTTCATACATTCTCCAAACGGTGCTGATCACTTGATGAACTCGTTAATCAGGTACATCCTTCATGCTGCTCAAATCGAGGAGAAAACCCCAAATGACTGTTTACAAAGAGAATTTTAACAATACTTTGATATTTTCTGCTTGAATTGAATTTCTAATTAATGAATGGTGTATAATAACTGCACTGGTCACTTCTCAAAGGTTTTTCAATCGGCTTTAACACAGTTTTAAAACCTTGTTCCATTTAATCATTCAGTGAATCCTGAAACATCTGATTCATTGAAAATTTTGAACGTTATGGACTCAGAGGAAGTCATACATGTAGAAACGTCATCATGTCATAACTCATAAGCTTTTTCTGAGCTATGTTTTGAGAGATACGTTTCCCATCGTCAGGATGACGACAGGAGAAGTATCTCTCGAAACGTAGCTCAGAAAAAGGATACAAATCATGACATGATAAAGCTCTTACATCTACCTGATTAATTGTTACGGATATCGGAACCTACAAAGACAGCTTGTTAAATTCTTAAATTTTAATGGCTCTGCATGAACTGAAACTACACTGAAGGTCAAAAATAAAATCCAGACTTTGTGATATGGGTATTTTTTGTAAACTGAATTAGTGAATCTCTGAAAAACCTGTTTGAAATAGAAAACAGAAATATTCACAGGACTGTAGATTTTGTAGTATTTCATTATCTGTATTCAGCGTATTGAACATTTTCATTTCAGCTCGTTATTAGGCACTCAGGGAGATAGTAGTCAATTTTATCATCTAAAAACTATGTTAGCAAAAAAATGAATTCAAAATATTGGGTTTTAAAAGTGACAAAATTGTAATGATGGATGCATCAAATGAATTCCTGGACAGATACTACGAGATAGCGTTCACTGGAATACTTAAGATGTAAATGCACAAGACGTTTTACCAGTTTTTAAGCATTATTGTTAATACCATCTCATTCAATTAAAATGTGATTTTCTTACTGCGTTTGGAACATTGCTAATAAGATATATTTGCTGGTAGCTGCAGATCTCTTTTCTCATTCCCAGTTGCAAATGTATTTTCCAGTAGCCACTACTAAAGCATTTAACATTATTTTTAGTTTAGTGTTTGAAGATACATCATAACATTTACAATTATTTGTTAAAAAGCATATGCTCCTGCTGTTATAGGTGACTGTTGAAAAACAACTTTGAGCTCCTCATGATGAGGACATGCAGTATTATTTTGTAATATATCTTCCATATACCTTCTAGTTTCCTGTTAAAATGGCAGTCTTGTCATCATCAATGTAAACTGAACAAAGAATTTAAGAATATACAGTACATCTATATTTGAGTTTCACGAAAGCTTTCAGAATAAAAGTAATTTTTATCTACACATTTTAATCTAAAATTTGGCAAAAAAATTCTCACATCAACATTGCCAACTTTACTTTTGGTTTAATTAATAAACTCATATTGATTAAAATTGCTTTTATTTTGGTCGAAAGTTTTTTCATTGGCACTCGACTGAACAAACATGTCAAAACAAGAAAACACAAGTACAATGAGTTTGTATTAATATATATAGAAAACAAGGAAATCACTGAGGAAAACTGCCACTTTTTGTGACTGTCTAAAAAAGGCAGAAGGGCTCAATAGAATCTCGTCACTTTTCGTGACTGGCTAATAAAAGCAGAAGGGCTCAATAGAATCTCGGCACTTTTTGTGACTGGCTAATAAAGGCAGAAGGGCTCAATAGAATCTCGTCACTTTTCGTGACTGGCTAATAAAGGCAGAAGGGCTCAATAGAATCTCGTCACTTTTCGTGACTGGCTAATAAAGGCAGAAAGGCTCAATAGAAACTCGGCACTTTTCGTGACTGGCT
>RDPX01000007.1:1305589-1321211 GCA_003991215.1 Morbakka virulenta | reverse complement strand
AGAATCAGAATATTCCTAAATTGGATTGACGATCTTAATAAGATTAATGGACTAAAGATCGAGGCCATACCAGTCGTCACCTACAACTCTAATTTAAAAAACTGGATACCTAAAGACATCAAGAATCTTGATAGGAAGACTTAAAAGCTCCTTACGAAGAAATTATTACAGCAGTAGAGGTCAGATGTAGACCGAATGTATTTGCTAATATTATCTTGTGGCAAAGGACCAATAAAACTGGACACAACCTACAAGTTTCCAGGAATTGGCTTAGCAATGTACTTAGTATTATTTAAGTATTCCCTCATGAGGTTAGTAAATCAACAGGAAGAAAGTAAAACGCCATACTCGGTAAAGAAACATCCTGATAAATTTAAGAAAGAGCTAAATTTGAAGGAGGTTACAGAAAGAACAGTGAGTCAGTTATTGAACTTGCTAACAGAGTGAAACAAGAAACCAAAATCCAAGCTAAAGAAAACATCAAGAAGACAATGAAAAACAAAACTGCCCATGGAAAATGCACATCCATAATCAAAGATTTAGAATATGTAAAAACAAAAAAATGATTCATAGGAATTTGATTGAAAGCTGAAATTGAAGGCCTAATAATAGTAGGTAAAGACCAAATTTTAGTGACCCTTTTTTAACAGCAAATGTCTTCAAATATGGAATTAATCCATTGTGTAGATATTTTAATTGGTATTACAAACAAGTAGGACTAATAAAATACTATCCAATGATATTGTTAAACTATTAATATCAAGGACTTTAATCAAAAAGGCACTTTTAAGTACTTAAAGATAAATGAGGGAGAAGGACTCACACACTCTAAAGTGGAAATAAAAATCCGAAAGAAGTGTAATGGGAGTCTCAAATTGGTCATAAAAAGCAAGCTGAATCCTGCTGAAAATATGACTAATTCATAACAGCGATTGACAATTGTAAGACATAAATCAACTGCATGGAAAAACAAAGAGAGCTTCTAACTAAGTACAGGATGTTATACCCCAAAGCAGAGGTTGATAGGATTTATATAATTTGAAAATGGGGAGGGCGTGGTTTTATTAAAATTGAAAGCACTTACAAGACTGCCAGTTCATGCCTGGCAACATATCTAAAAAAGTTATTGAGACAAGTTTACCGACACGAGGAACGTAAGTAAATACACTCGGTCCAATATAAAAAATAGAAATAGATAAAAATATAATATAATATAGATAAAATAGATAAAAATAAAAATAGAAAAAATAGGGAGAAAGGAGGTTAAGTGGAGAGATTCAAATACAAAATGTTAAAATAAAGGACACTTCATTAGCTGCAACGCATGCTGGATGAGTGAAAGGGAACATTAAGAGAGGAATCATGAAGCTTACAAGAGAAAGTTATGCATGGTCAATATGTTTAGAGAGTTAATCAAACAGTTTTGAATGACGAAGTTGATAAAAAATGGCTGAGAAGTATTAGGTTGACGGAAGGAACATAATGATTTCTTACTGCAGTTTAGGGTCAGAGTCTTGCTCAAAAAAACCTTAGGATTCAAATTACAAAAGGTGGAAAAATGTAAAAGGCAAATTATACCAAGAATTTGATAAAACCATAAAAGACATCAGGTCAGGATGCCCAGCTCTTCCCTAAAAGGAATACCCTGAAAGACATAACAAAGCAGTAATCTAAATACTTTGGAAAAGTGTGAAAAATGAGATGTTAGAATCCTCTCTAGATAATATGAACCTAAGGCAATCTCAGTAGTTGAATAGGAAGATATAGTCTTACTATGGAATATGCCAATCAATCTTGAGAAAGGAGATTACTCCCAAAGATTAAGATTTATTGATTTAGGACAAGAAGAAAAACAACTCTATTTCATTTGAGAGAAATCCTGCAAATAAATAGATAAAGAATAATGGTCAATATACAAAGACTTTGAGATTGAAGTTTCTAAAAGTGTTAAATATAAGAACGATTTTTCTTTCTCTTATTGTCGGAGCCCTAGGCCTTATTAGCAATTCAATCAATGATTATACATGGAAAATTCCTACAAGGGTCAGCATCGAGTAAATCCAGAAAATACTAGAAACATGAGATCTCCTGAAAAAAGTTCTTTCAATAATCTTAAAAATGACTGGTCCTTAAGCCTTAAAACCCTGTTTTGACTTTAGTCTCTGTACGGAGAAACACAGAAACTGAAGAGGTATTATAATAGTGATAGTGAAAATAATATAGCAATGATTAAACATGACAAAAAACAACATTCCTTAAACATTGATATTTCACGGTGAATATCAGATACCAGCAGCTCATATTGTAATTAAAACAAATTTGAATATCGGAAATAAAATGACCTTTAACTTGGTGTGAGTTTTTTTTCCGGGGAAAATCGTCTAAACCAATTCACCAGAAAAATAATTCAAAAATGATATTATGTGAGTACTACTTGACACGTGTTTTCTCATTTTAGCGCATGATCCTGACGAGTATCCAAGAAAATGCACATGGACTAAATTTAACTTGACTTTAATTGCAATATGCAAGTTTTATATCTCCAGTAGTTGATTGGAATGAACATTTTAAAGTAAGTTTAAAGTAAATTAACCAAAAACAAAATAAATGGAATTCTTCTGTGCTTCGTATTCATTTCAATAAGCTTAATAATAGTTACAAAAAAGGTAGGCTTAATGGTTTATTCTCACTATAAAATACGCTTGCATTTTATGTGAGGCAAAACTCCAGGTATTTTTTGATGGTATAGCTCTGTTGTTATTTTCTCATTTTCAGTTGTAGCCTATTCTACATTTTTTCATTTTACCATCTGCATTTCTCTTTTTTATTTAATAGCATTCTTACAATTTATATCATGTTATAAAATTTATTTTTTAGTCTGTTTTGGAACATGCAAGGCCTAGAATGTTTAAATGGATTTTTTAAAAAGAAACATATTTACTTATTTTCAACCTCTTGGTTTCTTCTGGATATTTGTTCTAAAGTGCTATCTACTGTTCCTTTATTAAGTAGCGTACATTAGATTGATTTCCTTTAAAATTCACACCACCCAGGTCGTTAATGTTTAATTGATCTTTTAACCCTAAATATCCATTTAATTAATAAGGTATTTTTTCAATATTCATTTAAAGGCTGTTTCGTCCAAGATATTTTATCCTTTGCAACAAGTAATCAACCTTTAAGGGCTTTATTTATTTCACTTATTGTTTACATCGTACAAAGGCTTTGATATTTTATCTCTGTTTTTGAAAATGCGTATATACTTGGTTGAGAATTTTAAGTGCTTATTTTAAACGTTTTTTTCAACGATAATTCTATTTCATCCCGACATTTTTGCAATTTATTTATCTTTCCTTCATGTATATATTCTCTTTCTTTTCTTTCAGAACTATCATTTGGCCTTTGCTCTAAATTTTCAGCTCCAAAAATATGTAAAATCCACCCATAATATTTCTGATTAAATATATTCTGTATTTCAAAAATTAAAGCGAATTATAAAAAGCTAAATAATTGGTAGAAAGACGATGGAAGAGCAGTAACGGTTTGCAACACTAGAAGGACTACGCACAAGACATTTTTTATTGCATCCTTTATTTTGGTCTAAGTTTTGGGGGACAAATCTCTTTTCGGAAAATAACTTCATTGATTAAATGCCATTAAGCCAACAGTAGAAAGAAAAAGTTACCCAACTGTTTCATTGTTTGTATATTTAGACGATCTAATTGTGCAAGGCACCAAACTTTAATAGCTAAACATTGTATCAGAAAACAGGCTGTCAATTGAATTTCAGTAATGTTTTCAAGTAAGACATCGTACGATATAGCAAGCATGGAATTAATAAATGGTGTCATTATTGTCTTTTACAGGAAAGAACTGTTTCTTAGATAGTACATTATCATCAATAATTAAGTCACTTTATCCAAATAAGGAAAGATTATATTTAAAATGAGGTGTGTGGTGTGGTTTTAAAATTGATTAAGGAAATCCAGTCTATAATTTATGAGTTGTGCATAAAAATAGAAGGATATGGAAACTCATAACACCTTAATTTACTTTGTGTCATGCTTTAAAATTTTCACTGTCTGCTTTCAAAGCTGATTACAACATAAGACAACATAAATTATTTTAAATCCAAACAAGCTAGGCCAAGACCTGACAGGAACAATAAAAAATCAGTTGTTGTTATTCTTTCAGCCAATAATTTACTATTGGTTCTATTTCATTGGATTTTCCATGTTGAAATTTTCAAGTGTTTTATTGAAAGGAATAAGTTCAATACTTTGTATCAGAAAGCTGTCAACGCATTAACCATTTTACTTCTATCAAGACATTTTTCAAACTTGGAGTCACAATACAGTTCCTCCTGTCTCCTCCAATTTGAGAATACGACAACCCATAGCAATATTTTCCTAATCTTTGACAATGTTTTTTTCTGCCAATTAATTGTTTGCTGGAAGATTGATGTTACTTTAATGCAGATTTTGGTGTTATTCAGGTATTTGACTACATGTAGAGTATCTCTATGCTACTATTTCTAATTCTACTACTCTCATTTTGGATGGTTGGTAAAATCATTAAATTACATCAAACAATGCCCTGTTAGCAGATTACTAGCCACTTTAACTATGAGCCAACGGGCTACTATCTTCATTTAATCTTTTTATGTCGCTAGCAAGCATTGGAGCTTGGAATCAATTGATACTACTGCTGAATATTTAGGGTAGATGTACAGTGTTCTTTAATTTATCCGTTTGCCTTTTTCACTGACTGGTAATCATTTGATGGCAGTCTTTGATGTAAGATGTCTCTCGCTGGTAGTTCATACCCTTTCTAATTATATTCTTCTGCCCCTAAAGCAAACCTCAGATTTTAAATATTGTCTTTGATGGAAATTCTTGTTTGATACATCATCTTCCCATTTCGTATCAAAGATCATCTACAGGCACCTTTTCCAGGACATGCCACGTTAAAGCATGAAACATTAAAATTGTCAAAAGTCATTAGAATTTTGCTCCATTTATGCATTCACAAAAAATCGCAAAAATAACCCTAACACATTTTAACACTTTAAGGACGTTCAAATATTTTAGCTTTGGGTAGCTTTGCTTTTACATATCTCTAGGGGAAGCCACAAAAAAAAGGATGTGCCGTTTATTGTTCATAAAGTCTGTGCCAGAGGATTGTATACTTCAATGGATCTATATGGAGTAGGAAATTACCCAAAATTTCTTTAAAATATCCTACTCTCTTTTTGTTTCCATATATGTTATGTTATTATTGATAATATTTTGGGGTTTTTTTATTTTACTTTTGAACACACCTGTTTGTTAAAAAAGAACGTAAAATTTATTGAAGACTGAGAATCCAACTCTTTAGGTGCAGAAAAATTACTATAAAACATTTCTTAAATCTAGTTTCAGTGAATTGTTGAAAATTTTCAAAATATTTTCTTTTTGTTGGTATGGTCTTAATCTCATTTAAAAATTAAAGAGAAAAACTTTCTTGGTTTTTAATTACATTTCCATGTGCAGTACTTTGATCTGTGCAGCCAGCTGAAAATTTCTGGTCAATGAATGTCTGATTGGTTAAAGGCTAACTTGACATACTAATCACTAACAAGCCTCTTATCTTGTTCAAAAAAAAAAGACTATCGTACTGTATTTCACCAAGTAAAGAATAGATTAATTCCCACAATTCTCAGATACGCAAAAACTTATTTTAATATTTTTGTTGGAAGAAATTTAATCTTGTCAACTTAAGGGTATAGGATGCATAAGCGGGATATACTGAGACAGGCGGGTTTTAAATAGAGAGGAAACTAAACGCTCTATGGATAACCACATTTTCAATTTTAAGTAACTGTTATTGGACATGTGTCTTACTTGTCGTATAAGCGTAAGATACGTTTTTTATTCACGATACAAACAAAAACATATTTTACTGATTTTGTTGTGACAGCTGATTTAAGAATTCATTTTTCAGACTGTAGCTGGATTTCTTCTCTCGCAGAAGAAAAATGTCGTTGGTTGACCAAGCCCTGTATTACACACATCAAAGTCTTCACAACAACAACAGTTGTATGTAATTTAACAAGAAATCCCTTTAGACCCAGAAGCATTTTTTATAACTTTACTAACTTAAGATATCGTTGGTAGACAAAATCACGTTTTGTGCGTTTCAAGATCTTTACAAACAAAATTGTTGTTTGCTGGTTTGTACTGAAACTGTGTACTATGTTCTTTATTTGAAAAGTCTTGACTTTTATCAAAATCATAGCCCCAAAGAATGGTCCCATATTTCCTCTATAATACTTCGACAGAAGTTGTCTTCATTGAGTGTAAATACTTTGTCCATTTTTTACAGATCCTAATGTTATTATCTGGAGCCGATTTAGAAGCTGGACAGGCGAGACACTGGTCTATGTGAGGCAGTAGATGCTCTACTAATATCAACTGTTAACAGCAAAGAGTAAGGTTTTGTAATCATTAATTTCATCCGGATGTCACTAAGATATACAGTTATTCCATGCTGGATGCAGGAAAGTGCTGATCCTTGATAATTATTAAAAACGTGCAATCTGGAGTACCTTGCAAACTTAAAAGCTTAAAAGATCTTTATGGGAAAGATTTAACCATCAACTTTTCCCTCCTGGGGCCCAGCCTATTTATTGTTCTCTCCCAAGTTGTTCTATCTGCTTATTGTTTTATCTGTTTAAATGTCACAGATTTGAAAGTTTTCAGCCAGCACTTAATGAATTCAGCAAGCTAGTGAGGGATTGTTCCCTATGGCCCTTGCATTCTGTGATGCTAAGAACAGCAAGTTCGGATGTTTTGAGGGATGGGATATCTTGAGACGCTCCCAGAAAGCGTTGTCAATCGTGGCATTTTTACTTTCGTTGACAGCGTTGTGCTTATATACAATTTGACTGGGTTATAATATAATGCAGTGCTGGTGAGTGGTTATGTCTGACCATTAATATTACTCTATAGAACCCAGATGAGTCGGTTAGTAAACATTGAGCTTATTGACGAGTACTTCGGTCTCAAAGAACAATTTTTTAATCATCAATTTAAAAAATAGTGATAAAATAACCAGTACATTTGGACCAAAAGTTCACTTGTTGGCCTTTATATTTTCAATAAAAAACGCCAATAGCTTAACTTGGAATAAGATCAAGATGAAAAAAATAGTTTGAAATGTTTAAACTTCTGACTTTTGACACAAAGTAAATGATACATAGACCTTGAGATTGAGGCAAATCTATCCGATGTGGCTCGATCCCAATAGCTATTTGGCAGACACAGTTTCCGGTCTTCATCCCGCCCTCCACTTTTTGCCTTTGATTTTGCCACCCCTTATTGCTATGAAAGTTCAAAAACGAATATTTGCGCATTTTCAATTATATTGAAATCACGACCGTTCTGTACTCATTCGAAGTCTCAGCTATGTATGTTTCTCCCACATAGTTCATAACTTCTGTAGAAGAGTTTTTCACAGTGAAAAAAACTCTGTTAATTACTCCTACTATCCCTACTGAAGGACATTTTTGTCTGACCGAAGAAAGCTCATTTGGAACGATGCAATAATAGGGTACACTACCCAGATGTAGTTTTTTCCTCTTAAGTGAAGGATGCGTATCAAGATGACATACTATTAACGGGAAATTTGAGAAGTAGAAATGACTATTGCAACCGGAAGTTAAAACAAGTAGAGAAACCGACATTTTCTCGGAAAAACCTGTTTTGCTTTTTCTTTTTTAACCATGTTTTCTACGAAACGTTTTGTTCCAATTGAAATGTTACTGTCCATGGGGAAGGTCCCACTTTTACTGGTGAAAAAACAAGATAAAACAAGATAGAGTGGAATTTAATACATATTCCGAACTTTGCTTGCGTTAAACTAACTATTTCGTGGAAATTCCTGTTTAACTTGAGAACAAAATCCATGTTGACAACTAATTTAGATTCTTTAGCTTCCTATGCCTACCTAAAAGTTTATTCTAGACTTGCACATTTCTTTAATCAATAACAATTGACTTTACTTGAAGTAGGTTCAAACGTTAAGTTTCAAACATCATGGGAAGGCATCTTCAATGATAGTTACCCCTCTTTTCCATCAATTGTATCAGTTGAAGAGTGGAATGCAGCTCGACTGATTGGAAGATGTTCTCTTTTCTGATAAATCGTAGGAACTTTAAAGTAAATAGGAATCAAGTTCCCAAAATAAGCCAAGGTATCGGTTTTCTGTGTAAACATGCCAAGATATTAATCATTTTATCGCATTGGATTTACGCTAAGTTAGAAAACACAAACAGACAGAAGATTATCTTAATTTGGCATGTTTAAATTAAGATAACCGGTTTTGATAATCAGCAGAGTCTAACGACTTTTATTTTTCATGGGAAATGAGTAAAGTCTTTTTATTTGGAGTCTGAGTGTTTACACAACGACAATCAGATAAGACCACAAAAGAATCCTTGGCTTTATATTTCCCAGCTAAACCGGTAAAAGTTCAATCCATAAGCTCATAATGAAAATCAAAACTCATCAAGATAGTGATTTCCTAGATTAAAGAGTAAACTGAATGAGGATTTTATACAGACAGAGAAAACTACATATGGAAAAGTTTCAAATTTTGTTTGCGGTATAAAATCGAATTTTTGATTAAATTAAGTTTCAATAGAAGGGAGATATTTAATTAAATTTGGTACCCAAGGTCTTTCTTTCTTTCATGAATTGTAAAATTGTTCCATAAAATTTTGAAGTAAAAAAATTTACAATAAGTACCTATTTGCATACTTGATTCAAAATTTTTTGTGCTAAAACTTCACATTTCGCTGGTTTGTAGTCGATGTATTGCTGATTTTTGGTTGGTGTCCTGTTTCATTCATTCAATACCTCTTGGAACTAGTGCAAAAACTCAGGGATTTGTTGCACCAGTATTCATTCTCTTGAATGATGTTTGGCAGCGTCTCAGCAGCTAGTTTTCAGTCTTAAGGCTTAAGCAGTGCTAATTCTTATTATCTGTTAGGGCGATAAGCGAATAAGAACACATCGTCTGACGAAATCGCATTCTGTCGTCTCCAATTGACTGTAAGTTTTGATAATGAACCAGGGTAACACAGCTCAACAATGATTTTGTTGTTTTGGTTTTAATAACTGTTTCTATACAATATGGACAAGCAAATTTCAAAAATGCAACCCAGTTTTCTCTATCTTATCACATTTTTTAACAACTGAAGTTTCGAATTTTGATCAAAATGTGCCATTTTAGCATAATTTTATCGTTTAAAACAAATTTTTTAAAAGCAAATACTTAGTTTTTTTCCATTTATTGTTGCAAAAATTATGAAGATCAAACGAAAAACCTGTGATAAGCACAAGGTTGTTGATCAATAAGAAGTTTCCAATCGCCAGGATCATACTGTGAGACACCCATAGCGCGCAGAAGGCCTTCTATGTCAACAGAGTGAACAAAGTCGTTTCTCGAAGCAAAAAACATTAAAAATTCGGATTCTCTGTTGCGATAGACAGATATTTTGGTTTCTGGGAGCATTAGCTGTTTTTCATTCAATCTTGACAACAACAATTAGGATGATTCCTTTGAAAGGGCTAAGTCACGAATTTGATCATATAACTCGTGTTGAGTAAATCTTGAAAATGATGTTGACGACAATGGTTGTGGAAAATCAACGTCGGTGGAGTCATATTGAGTCTCCTCAGGTAGATTCGAATCCTCGTCGTCTGAAAGCTCTGGACGTTTGGTATAAAGTAGTACGGGAATTTCGGTGGAATGGGGTAAGCGCCTCATTGAAGAGTGTAAATTTGGGTATTCAAAGTGGTGTTTATTCTTTGTATGAAGCCGGAGACATTAACCAGGCAAAAAGCAATCATCGGAATGATTCCTCTGTTATCTCCAAACCAAAGTAATTCCGAATGGTAATTTTTTTTTAACAAGCAATGTGAGATGTCCATGGCTTATCTTGATCTGCAAGCTTAATCTTGAAACAGGTAAGATAAGCCCATTTTTCAAACTCTGAAATTTTCATCCGTTGCTTCACCATGGTAAAATTACCACAGATGTAACAAAATATATATGGATTGTTTAAGCACTTCCTTCTCGCAGACGACATAATGACACAACCAAATTGACACCTCTCACTAATAACAGTTCACAGATTGCTAACCGTAAATTCACCTGTGTGATACCTGTCCTTGTGTTGCTGTGTGACTTTCACTTTCACAGAGAAGATGCAAGATGTCCTTGCCCTGTAAAAAGAGAAAGTAAAGAAAGCAGTGGAAAATGAACAGGAAAATTTAATTAAAATTGTTTAAACAGGAATAAATAGTGGTAAAAGCAACCTTAAATATATTTTATAATGCATATTACTTGCAACTAGCTTGAACAAATATCATGCAAAATAGCCATTTTTGTCACTATTTTGAGAAATAAAGCATATAAATAACTTAAAAATCTGACGTTATAGGGCATTTCTCATTGCATATTTGGAATCAGCACCCCCAATTTAGTTTTTTTTTTGGCCTGTGTAATTAGGTGATGTCAAAATTACTAAGGAAAATGCTCCTCCTTTTGAATATAATCGCATCTTTTGGAATGTTCTTCATAAACAGAATATGTGTTTGATGTGCCCCCAGGATATGTGAAAATCGTTTTGACCCTTGGAAATACTTAGTAATATTTTGTAGAAGCACTTTCTACACTTTGCTATGAGTCATATTTTTTTATGTGGGGAGCATTGGAAGGGTTACTGCATTTTCTGTTAAGAATTAAAGATAGCTACATAACAAGAATACATCAATAAAAAATAAATATAATAAGTAAGTAAATTTATTGTGCACCTGTTGTTCTTCCATTAAAAAAATATAATAAAAAAATAAAAAAATATTTGTAGAAGCGAGAAAAATTAACATCAGAAGAAGTTATTTTACGGCTTTGTCACCGAATACAATAAATTTCAAAACTGAAACTTTCAGAACAGCATATTGAAAGAATAGAGGTATGAGATTACCTCTACAACACAAATGGTTTCTCTCTGTGTGTCTCTGTCTCTCTCTGTCTCTGTGTCTCTCTCTGTGTGTGTCTCTGTCTCTGTCTCTCTCTCTGTCTCTCTCTGTCTCTCTGTCTCTCTGTCTCTCTCTCTGTCTCTCTCTCTCTCTCTCTCTCTCTCTCTCTCCTTTTTGTATTCTTCTCTCTATCCCTCTATCTCTCTATATCTCTCTCGCTCTCTCTTTGAACTTAGCATCTCCTTACAAGAGAGCTTTCCTGAACTGCAGGTTCATCGGTTGTTTCTTTAAGCATTGGCTTTGCTTTGAACGAATAATCTTGCGTGACACATAAAACATTCTACTGCGTCGATCGTGTATCAATTCCAGCTGCTTTTCTTCAATTTGAACAATAAATGGTTTACTCCCGCTGCTTTTCAGTCTTTTTCTTGATTTAATTGTAATGTTTCCGTCTTTGTTCCACTCTCTCCGTCGTTTTTCATCAACATGAATCTTCGCAGCGACAGTATTTATTGGGGATTCCCTTTTACATTTCATAACTCCTTGCTTCAATATCTTGTGTATGATATTATTTTCTTTCATTCCCTTTCCCTGCAGGATTCATTTTTATGCACGGTTTCTGTTTTTTTCAGACGAAGACAAAAGAAATGGGACAAAGGTTTAAGTCTGCTCCTCCACTGAACCATAAAAAAATTACAACAGTTACATAATATATAGTTGTATAATGACGCATGTTTTCAACAGACACAGGTAAATAAACAGGACATAACTTAAGGACTAATCTTTAAAAACAAAGTTTCAAGATACTACTATTGAGATTACTTGGCATAGCATATTATTACAATATCTTTCTTCTTCTTTCTTCTTCTTTTCGGCCTTTTTCCAATCCTATGTCGGGTCGGCCGCTCGACACTGCATCCTCCAACCTTGTTTTCTGCCTTATAGGTATACTTGTTTACCCACGAATTAACTTAACATATATGAACTGGAGACACTCGAAAAGCTCCATCCTTTGGTAGGAGCTCTATTCCTTCATCTTCTAATACCAGCAAATTAACAGGTGGAGGGCGCACCAACCATAGGTATTTTATCTTACATGATTTATCTTAAAGTGTGTGAGGTGCATTAATACAACAACGGCAAAAGGTATAATCCAGAAAAATTAAAGTGTCCACAGAGTTTTTTTATCCTATTATGAAAAGTTGAAATTGGTTCAATATAAAGTAGTTAAAATTGGCTTCAGTTTTACATTGTAACATCTAACTTAATCTTTTTGTAAAAGAAATATTAAGTGTTTATATAAATGATAGAGATTTTGTAAGTTTTCATAACACACCACGTGTTAGAGGTAATAGCGTTCTGTCATTTAGTTTGTTATGGGCCATAGTCAAGCATTCAAGGGAAATATTAGATGGCTGGGTATTTGAGCCCCATCCTGGCTCTCAAACTCCTAGTCTTTGTGTTATTAGTAGCATAGAAGAACATTACAAATACTTTTTCTTCGTTGCTTTATGATTAAGAGGCTTCCAACACGGAAATACCAAAGACAAAACGGTTTCAGTAATTGAGATCTTACAGTATTTTTAAGACTATGTTGATGTCACCATATCTATCACCAAGGCTCTGACAATTATCAATGTAATATACTGTAGGTGTAGAAATATTAGCTGGAAGCAAAATTTGCGATTGGGAGGCAAAGTCAAAATTGGTATTAATATTCGCGACCAGTCAAATTATTAGCCAGTCAGTCACAAACATAAACTTGCCTAATTTTCATTGATGTATGAGGCTCCGCCATATGATCCAGTAGCCAAATTATTAGCCAGACAGTCAGACAGTTTTCACTGATGTATGGAGCTCAGCCTGATTATAATTTTTCATGTAAATGACACAGTATTTCTCCGAATTTGCATAAAAGGCACATGCACATGTAAACAAAGGCATTGGAGAAATGAATGACACTTTTACACAGTTTCCCTTGACATATTTTACTGATAAACATGCTTCAACACTGTAACAGAACCACAGTACTAGATTTTAAGTAGAATCAGCTGTAAATTAGTAGTAAATGTTTTTATCTGACATTGATTTACTCTCTTTTGGGGCACAAGGGGCGTGGAGTGCTCAGTCCAAGCCATGGTTTGTGACTTGGGCAGACTAACCTCCGGGTGAAAGGTGAAATCAAGTAGCTTGTCTGTGACCCACTCTGCGGCCAAGCCAACCTCACCTCCACGTGGTGTGCCCTGGATAGGAAGTCTTGCGACTTCTGAACTAAAGAGGCTCTGGCTAGGGAGTAACAGCCTGAATTTCTGTTACCGCAGGATGAGTTCCCCGTTAGGTGCAGGGCCCACCGGCGTGTGGACAAGTCCTGACGCTCACCAAATTGCTCACCCAGGAATGGGTTAAAAATTCCTCACTGCCTTGTGAGTAAGTATTGGATTACCAAAGGCTAGGCACACCGCCGATAACTGTGGTTGGCGTCTGCAAAGGCATGCGGCTGTAGAAATCCTGCCAAATTCCAAACATGCGGATCACAAATAAAAAATTCATACCGGATTGGTCGAGGCCCGGGTTAACAACGACCGCCGGCACCACTGACCAGCAGGGTGGTACCGGAAGCTATGCTACTGCGGAACAACGAAAGAAAAGAGTGAAAAGAAGAAGAGGCAAAAATAGGAAGGAAAATTGCAAGAAGAAGAAGACCAGGCAGATGATCTTGGGAATAGGTACATTGAATGTTGGAACAGCGAATGGAAAAGGAAGAGAAATTGTAGACGTGATGGAAAAAAGACGGATTGACATACTATGCGTCCAGGAAACAAGATGGAAAGGGAGTAAGTCCAGGCAACTTGGAAATGGATACAAGCTAGTATACCATGGAACAGACAACAAAAGAAATGGTGTAGGAATTGTGCTGAAACCCTGTTATGCAGATAGTGTTTTGGGAGTGGAGAGAATATCTGACAGAGTGATGAGCCTGAAAGTAGATATGGACGGGACAGTACGGAATGTGGTTTGTGCATACGGAACACAGATGGGATGTTCACAGGAGGAGAAAGACAAGTTTTGGAGAGACGTGGACACCATATTCATGGGGATACCTGGAAGAGAGGGAAGTGTGATTGGAGCTGATTTTAATGGACATGTGGGAGAAGGGAACAGAGGAGATGAGGAGGTGATGGGACGACATGGTTTTGGAAGGAGAAATAAAGAGGGCCAAGAGATAGTAGACTTTGCTAAGAGGGTAGAGATGGCAGTGATAAACACTTCATGAAAAAAGAGGACTAAAGAATCACCTATAAAAGTGGTGGAAGGAGTAGTCAAGTGGACTACCTAGGCTACAGAAGAAGGCAATTGAACGAAGTTAATGACTGCTTTGAACTTGGAGGAGAGTGTGTTGCTGCACAGCATAAAGTGGTAATATGCAAGCTTATGATTAAAACCAAGAGGAAAAGTAACAGACAAGTTGAACAAAGAATAAAGTGGTGGAAGCTGAGAAAAGCTGAGTGTCGGAGGAAGTTCAATCGTGAGTTACAAGAAGAACTAAGTTCAGTCACGGATGTGCTTGAAAATTGGTCTGAACTTACTGAAAAAGTCCGAGAAGCAGCCAAGTCAGTCCTGGGGGTAACATCAAGTGGCGGTAGACCAGACAAGGAAACATGGTGGTAGAATGATGCAGTACAAGAGACTCTTCAAAGCAAGAAGGAAGCAAAGAAGGCATTTGACAGATCTGGCCAGGAGGAGGATAGAATGGATCATGTGACCAAAGACAACAAGCAAAACGAGAGGTAGCCAAAGCGAAGGAAGAAGCGTACAACGATCTTTATGACAGACTGCGCACAAAGGAAGGAGAAAAAGATTTCGTCCGGATTGCGAAGCAAAAGGGACAAGGCATCAAAGGACATCCGACATGTTAGAGTTATCAAGGATGCAGATGGAAGGCTATTAGCAGATGAAAATGAGGTGTTAGAAAGATGGAAAAGTTACTTTGAAGGTCTCATGAACACCGAAAACCCCAGAGAAGTCAGAACTGAAGAAGCTCAGAGAGTTGAACGTGAAGTTAGAGGGATAGACAAAGGTGAAGTTAGGAAGGCATTGAAGAAAATGAAAAATGGAAAGGTTGTAGATCTAGACAATATACCTATTGAAGCATGGAAGTGTTTAGGTGACGCAGGCCTAGAGGTGCTCACAATGCTCTTCAATAAGATCTTAGAGCTCGAAAAAATGGGAGTCGAATGGAGAAGGAGTGTGTTGATCCCTGTGTATAAGAACAAAGGAGATGCGCAAGAGTGTGGCAACTACAGAGGCATCAAGTTAATGTGTCACACCATGAAGTTGTGGGAAAGAGTCTTGGATGCAAGAATCAGAGAAGAGGTGGAGATTAGTCAGGTACAGTACAGGTTCATGCCAGGAAAGTGCACAACAGACGCGCTATTTGCTATGCGCATTTTGATGGAAAAGCACCGAGAAGGACAAAAGGAATTACATTGTGTCTTTGTAGATTTAGAAAAGGCTTATGACAGGGTACCAAGGGAAGAATTATGGCATTGCATGAGAACATCCAGAGTAGCAGAAAAATATGTAAGATTAGTGAAAGA
>RDPX01000007.1:1286545-1301106 GCA_003991215.1 Morbakka virulenta | reverse complement strand
AAACAAAACAAAAACAAAACAAAAACAAAACAAAAACAAAACAAAAACAAAACAAAAACAAAACAAAAACAAAACAAAAACAAAACAAAAACAAAACAAAAACAAAACAAAACAAAAACAAAACAAAAACAACAACGTATACATCACAAACAAATTTTACACGACTCGAGACGCAATACATAAACAAAGCCATAGAAGAAGTAGGTAAGAAACAGACATAAGATAGACAATGTTGGTGACAGAGGTCCCCGGCTTGGGCTGCTTTTCACATGTGTTACGGGTACCCAATTATATATATATATATATATATATATATATATATACTTCTTTTCAGTGCCTATTGCAAGACATATATATACACACAGACTCAAAAGATATTTACTGATATAAAATGTTGTTCCTTTCCAGTATGTTTCCTTGACCGAGAGCGGCAAACAGGCTTTGCCTATGCGTTGAAATTTTCCCATGGATTTAACAATGCCTTAACAACAATGTATCTTTTGTGTACACAAAGAAAGTAAAATAGCAAAAACTGTCCCTGTTTAGTACAATATTTAAAGTCCAACGCCTGGATTCATTTGTAATTGCAATGATTTGGAATCCACTTATTTGGTTTTCAAACATTTTCAAGTCTGCACAGCTATCATATAACTTTTCAACGACTAATTTCTCTTTCAAAGTTGACAATAATATGGGGTTAAATAATCACCCCATGGACCACATCCTCTTTATAAACACAAACATATCTATGATATCCCACGCTTATTATAAGCATGACTTTATAGAATATCCATTTTTGGTCATCCTAGACTAAATAGCTCTTGATAAAAGATAGTATCACTGAGCCCGCGAGAAAACATATACCTGTTACGAAAAAGAAGGTAGACAAGAAATAGATGAAGCCAGAGATTCCAGATCTAATGGAAGAGAGAAGAAAAGTAAAAGGTGACAAGAGGAAATATAAAGAATTTGTTGTAAAATTCAACTTCAATTCGCTAGATTCTTAGCTTTAAACCAAGTACGGTATAAACACATAAAAAGGACTGCAGATTTAATTTTAATGCCTCATCTCATGAAATCCTCTGACTCGTAACTAACAATTTTTACAAAAGTATTCTTCTACATAATGTCTTGCTCATCACACAACAAGGAAATATGAAATTCTACAAAAATACTGACCAATTACAACAATTTTTCAGGAATACTTAGACCAATCAGTAACTTACATGTTGCTTATTTTAATGAGGCGGAAAATACACCCACCGTGGATACCAGTGACTCATACATGAAAATTATTCTAAAGGATAATCAGTGTGAAAACAATAGAATAAGAAAAGCAATGACGTGCGCATTGCGGGGTTTTCCCGACAGAATTGGACAAACTGGTGAAGAAGACCTGTAACACAGCAAAGGACAAATGGTTTAATATGCAGTTGCATGGGAGGCACCACCCTAGACAGGAGTCAGTATTCAGCAGTCGAATACCACAAGAAAAGAGTGGACGTCAGAAGGACATCAAACGAAGCACTCCAACAATTGGCTTTACGTCTGCGTAGCAGACTAGACCTTGCCCAAACTTTCTCCGATATCTTTCTGTGATGTTCTTTGTATGCAAGTAAAGGATCAAATGTTGCACTGAAGCACTTTATGATTTTTCTCGAATAGGATGTTGTCTGTACCAACTGTAACTTTGAGTTCATGATGTGCTAGTCTGTCAGCTAGGAAAGTCAAGATATATTATATCATGTTCAAACACAAAAATTGCTAGGTTTGGTGATAATATTTTACTGATTTCTGAAGTGAAGACTGATTTTCAAGAATCAGTCTACCATTAAAATATAAAGTGCAAATACGTGCAAATATTTCGAGCCCTGTGAAAACAGAAACAATTCTGATTGGAGGAGAGTTACCTAACACTATGTAATCAAAGAAATCACATAGTTTGCAATACCTTTGTATACAGATGTACTCAATATCAAGTGTACGAAAGGAGTACCGTTTGAAATGGCTTATGTGAAAAAGACCTTTCAAGAAAGGAACTGCATTTTTATTTGCCAAAAAATGAATGCAAGTCTATCTAGTTGTACCCTGCCATCTTATCCAGCCAGCATTTGACCTGTTTGTGCCAAAATTAAACTACCAGAGGGGATCTGTGGTTTTTCATAACAACAAAAATGTTCTCCAAAAGCAAAATGCTAGTAATTGCACTTATCAAAATGGCCAGCTTTCTATTATAATTCAAATCACAAAGAGAATTATTATTTCGAATTAGTGAATGTTTTAATTATTAAAAATTGCCTTTAAAATACTTGAGTAACAACAAAATCAATTTGTCATCTAGAAAAAGGGCATAAATGTGGTCTTCTTGGATTAATCTATTTAGTTTCCAATTGTCTCAACTTCACGTAATATTTTAATGGACTCGAATAATAATAATAATTGCCTGAAACAGGACTATAAACATTACCATATTTAAGGCATGAGAATAAAAAAGATATAGAAGCCTGCAATTGAAGACTGAGTATAGTGGACTTTAAACGTTTCAACACATTATGTCACCATGTTTCCTATGTCATTCTTTGAAGGATAATGAAGACCTCATGGAATTCGTTAAAGCCATCTACCTCTCCCTATAGCAGTTTTGACCTATAGGTTCAAACAAACTGCTAGTGTCCAAAGACATTAAAGTATCACAATTTGTTTCAAGTTCAATTCTTTAACTTTTTTTGTGTAAAAATGAAAAGATTTTCCTGTCACTTTATTTATATTGTTGAGGCTCCAAAAGATTTTGCCTGCGTTAGGTCAGTGTGGTATTTGGATCTTTAGTGACCCAAAGAAGAGATTTGGTACTTATTAACTGCATTTGTTTATGCCCTGTAAGATTTTGATACATAACCAAATACAAAGAAAGACGTCGAGTCTGGTACATCACAATATAGAATACATTTATAAGGAATGGGCCTTTTGAAAGACGATGACCTGACGTTATAATTAACTTTTAATATAAACGGCTTGTTTGGTAATGTTTAAACAAAAATGAATTTCATTTTGTTGAGTAACGTTTACTACCATTTCAGTCTAAGTAGAGCTTATATTGACCTGCCTGGAAAATGACACCGTAATGTAAATTCCTTAATACTCTGAGGTTTTTTCCCTTTGATCTCCACTGATTCTTAACTGGAAAGCACATGTCTCTTTCCCTTTTCGTAAGTATGTTTTATTAAAAACACAGTAGGTTGAAGCAAGCATGCCCGGAATGGAAATTCTTAATTTGCATAGAACTGAAATTGAGGTCAAAGAATTCGAGCATTGAAAGCAAGCTCGGACAAAATTTTTTCCTTAAAAATTAGTTTTCATCTACAGTGGTAACGATTGATTTTGGTATATTATGGATAAATAAAAATGAAACAAAGGGGTTTAACTTTATAAGATTTGTTGATATATCAAAATCTAATTATTTTAGTCTGACTAAGACAAATTACCTTGCAGGGCATTTCGACACTGAAAACGATACTTAGCCACACATATAACTAACGTTTTACACAAATGTGACTTCCACAAAGATTTGCTTCAGCTGTATTACCAATAACCAAAAGAATTTTTACTTGATCTGTTTTTCTACACTTCTACATCGTAGCAGGTTTAGCCTCTAGAGGCTGTTGAGCTGGACTACTCGATATTTCCTCTATTCATAGTTATGTAAATGTGAATTTTTCATATCCTTTCTTATTTATCAACGCCTACTACTTGTAGAGCACTGTTTTACAAGACGTAAGTTAAATTCTGTGCAACGATTGTGCAAACTTTTTTGGTTTTCACTTGAAGAGCTAGAAAAGTATTTAAAGGCATAACTGCAATCCTTGCATTTATGACCTCGACAAAGAATTGTTAAAGTTCCATTGAAGACCAATTAATCGCTCCAAAGACGTCAATAGTGGTAGCACAAGAGAGAAAAATGCTCTAGTCTAGCAATATGCGACTGAGTGCATGTTGTTCCAGAGGAAGTGACCATTGATAAATCAGAAACGATAACAAAAGACTGAATGTAACTGATGTGTACAGAAAAGGTAGAGCGGAAAATTTCCCCTGTTTGCTAAATAATAATCATTTTAGCTGGACTACCAACAGGGAACTCTAAACTATGAAAGCAGGAACACCAACTCCTTCCAAATAAAAATACCTCTGCGTTTTAACACAAGATAAAGACATTATTGGCATAATTTAGCATGAACCAAACACAATTGTGTTTTTAATGTTCTGTTGAAAGCTGTCATACAGACATAGTCTGGCGTTGTCAACTTTCATGAAAGTGTAAGCTTTTTATATCTTTGAAGGATTGTCTCATCTCGTTAGGATTCAGGAGAATATAATGATATCACTAGTGACTAAGGAAAATTCCCAGCTATTTTAGAAAGATTTAGCATTTTCTTCTTCTTTGCCTTTCAAGCTCTCCATATTCGAGATCGCCACAGTGGACTCTCTTTCTCCATTTAGCTCTGTCGCCTGCGTCGCCCGCCGACATCCCTGCTATTTGCAGATCCTCCTTGATGGAATCTGAAAATCTTCTTTTCGCTCTACCTCACTTCCTTTTTCGTGGTGGTGACATTTTCAACAGGCTATTTCCAACATACTCCTCACCCCTCCTTACCACTTGTCCAACAGAAGCATAGCACCTATCAATGATGTTTGCTGGTTGGAATGATCAATCTCGTCCTGTCTGTATACCTTCTATTCAAATCTCCTTCCAAGGAATGTACCAAGAAAAGTGAAAGTACTTTTTCATTTTGAAAATTCTGAACTTTATGAACTCCGAGGAGGCAATACATGAAAGAGCTTTATCCTGTCTTAAGTCGTAAGCTTTTTCCAGAGATACTTCTCCCATCGTCAGGCCACGTCAGGCTAGCCTGGTGATTGGAGAAGTATCTCTCGAAACGTAGCTCAGAAAAAGCTTACGATTTAAGACATGATAAAGCTCTTACATCTATGAAAATTGCAGACTAGAGTTTTCCTTGAGTTAATGAGTATTTTTCATAAAGTAAAACCATCATCTGTACAAAGTCAAAGTGTTAATGTCAGAACTATAAAAGGTAATTTGAAGGCCATGAAAATATCGGAGAATGCCATGAGGAGGCCCTGCTTTACAAGAATGCAATTCTCAGAATTAAAAAATCCTTTGAACACACCAGAAGATAAAAGGAAAGCTATTCCGCTTCCAGTCTTCCTTTAAGAATACTGAAATTTTGTCTGAACCTCTAGATTTTAGACCTTTACGTATGTATACATTCTCAAGTTATATCTATAAAAATTTCTATATTATTAGAAATAATCCACATAAACTGTAAATTGGGTATTTGCAATACCGAAAACTTATATCAAACAAACCCATTACACGCTTTTCTTTTTATAAGAATTGCTTCTTTAAGAATATCAATAAATTGCCTAATTTGTAAGAATATCTTAAGAATATTTCCAGGGTGAGTTTCATAAGAATAAAATTTTAGTAAAATAGAAATATTATAGTAATTAAAATAAAACAAGTCTGAAATCTTTCTGAACATACTTCATGGTATATATTGGGTGTCGTCCCCCCCCCCAAGAAAACTACACATTTTTAAAAAAACTTTAAAATATAGTAAAATAAGAATTAAAAAAAAAATTATATTCTTCAATGTTTGACTGACTTTGTAAAACCAAAATGTCCGAGAATTTTTTGTTTCTTCACTGGGGTAGCCATCACACTGATACTTTAATACTTCTCTTACACAACTCCACGAGAAAAGAATTTTGTCATAACAAACCATACATTTTCAACAATGTCATCGAGTAGAATGTTGACGTTCGAAAGTTGATGTTCGAATTGTGACGTTGTGATTATTCAATGAATTTTCAAGCTGTTTGAAAAAAACCCAACTAAAATATAAGAATATATTGAGGATATTTCACCATTATTTTATTTCATCCTTATTTCACGTTTATTCCACGCAATAATTCACCCTTATTCCACCCATATTTCACCCTTATATTTTGTCACCCTCAACGAAATTTTGCTATTCTTGCATAAGGAAAAGCGTGTAATTCGAATAAACTAATACACAAAGAGATGGAGGTGCACCTGCCAGCTAACGTGTTTCTGATTTATTGACAACCAAAAGAGCGAGAAAAGGATTAAGTACTTTTTTAAACCTCAGTATCCACAATTGAGTGCTGATTTTATCCCCAAATTGTTTTCAAATGTTGGCAAGCTTAAGGCTTCTATTGTTTTGTGGCTTTTCTAGAATCTTCTAAAAGAAAAGTAAAAACAATAGTACACTTAATACAAACTAATACATTTTACTTTTTTTTTTTAAAAAAAAGAGAATTTATGAGTGGAAAAAATGGCCTAATCCTGCTTCAATGTAAAAAATTGTTGCACAGGCTATTTTCTATATTTTAGTTGGAGATAACTTGTGGAGTTTGGTCGGCCAATGAAGCCACTACACAACTGCTCGTAAATTCACTTTTGCTTAGGGCAGTATTTGTGCCTTGTCAGCTCCTTCCACTACAAGAAAGCTCTTTGTATCAACAAATTGTAAAATTTTTGGGGTTTTATTCATTGAAATTTAATGAGAGACATTTCTGTTTAACAATGAGAATATTTTCTGTCTGGCCTCGTTTTAAATATGACTTAGAAACAACCGCAACCAATCAAGTTGATGAATTTTGTTGTGCTCAAGTTATAAATTCCAAAGAACAAGAAAAACTTCCACTTTTCTGGGTCCATTCCTAAAAAGGTTGCTTGAACAGAAGGCATACAGAGAGGACAAGACTGATAATTCCAACCAGCAAACATGGTTGATAGGTCAGCTCCAGCATCGATGCTAAGACTTGATTGGGTCTATGGATATCGAGGACATCAATGCCGAAACAACCTTTACTACAACTGCAATGATGAAGTTGTTTATTTCGTTGCTGGTGTTGGGGTTGTGTATGACCAAGGACAACACAAGCAGAGGTTTTTCTTGGGGCATGACGATGACATTATCAGGTATGATTATTAAGTGGTTGTATATTTATTTTTTTTAAACGATTAATCAATTTATTGCAGGGAATAATTTACAGCTAAGCGTGACAGTGTTAGTGCCACTGACAATTTTTGTTGTTGCCCAGTCATGTTACTAATTTGGGGCAAAATGGGCGTTACCCTTTGATGGGGCAGATTTTGGCAATTCTATAATTTTGTTTGAAAGTGTAGCAAAGGACGAACAAACGATAATTGTGGCAAATAAACCGACTTGAGTCAGTTTGCCTGTCGTTTTTATCGTTTTTATGATTGCAATGTTTAACTGACGAAGCTGGCTCCTTCTGTTCACGTGAAACAAAAAGCGTAGAAAAGCATGTGCTGTTTCAGAAAGCACAGACTTGATTTCAGTACAAAAGAGTTTGTGGAATGGGATGAGTTATTGCCACAGGCTTGATTTCAGTACAAAAGAGTTTTTAGAACGGGACGTTCTTTTATATTATGCGTACCTGTGTACTTGCAAAAGTATATTATGGATGGATAGGTTGAATATATGTATAGGTATACACATGTGTGAATGGCTATGGATGTAATTGTATTTCTGCGTATGTATGTTTTTTGATTGTCCAATAGATATCATGCAGGTTGACTAGTCGGGGGTACTTCCAATTTTCNTCAGTACAAAAGAGTTTGTGGAATGGGATGAGTTATTGCCACAGGCTTGATTTCAGTACAAAAGAGTTTTTAGAACGGAACGTTCTTTTATATTATGCGTACCTGTGTACTTGCAAAAGTATATTATGGATGGATAGGTTGAATATATGTATAGGTATACACATGTGTGAATGGCTATGGATGTAATTGTATTTCTGCGTATGTATGTTTTTTGATTGTCCAATAGATATCATGCAGGTTGACTAGTCGGGGGTACTTCTAATTTTCTCCACATAATCAGATTTTAAAGCGTCAGTGTTAACGCTGTTTTTCAAGATTATCAAAATCTCTGACCTTTAGTATCCCGTCAAGAGAGAGGGGAGAGAGAGAGAAAAAGAGATATGTAGAGAGACAGACAGACAGACAGACAAAGAATAGTGAAAATTTTATAATTTGTAGGTGCTGTTATACTTTGAAAGAACTCCAATACAATGATTGAAGTTTTTGTAATTGTATGCTATAGTTACTATTTGTAAACTGCTGCATCAACCTGTTTAATGTGTAAAGAAGGAAAAAGGTAAATAATAATGAGGTATTTTGCCCATCAATAAAAGTTATGGAAGTATTTTGCACTTTTTTGTTTATTTTGCCTCATTGTCATCCTGACTTTCTCATTACTCCATAAAGAATATTTTTTTAAAAACTTTTCTTCAGGAAACAAAGAAATTAAATTTGAATGAACTTAGTTTTCCTTTGGTAGTTTGATAAAAATTATTCTTGTGTGGTAGCAAATGGGGTCAGTTTTGTATTGGTTACCAAAAATTAAATGTTTAACAAGTAGGCAGATAAATCTTTTTTGCATTTGGTATTTGTGTTTTTTCCTATCCTATGACAGTGAAACTTGGCAAAAGCTCTTTGGGTGCTAAGTTAAGATAGGACTTAGTTTTCTTATAATTGGTATTTTGTGCCCTGTAAATATACCAAGATCACAATATTCCACTCAGTTTTTAAATTTGAAATCCATATAGAATTTGTAAAAAGTCGACTAAAATAGAATGCCATTAATGTGAATACATCCCTTATGATATGTAACTTGTAAACCCAGTTATAGATTTTGTACAAAGTCCAGTAATTTATACGTTGCAATAAGATTTTTTTTCATGAAATATTCATTTCCTTTGAAGAGGCTGAACATTGTATGGGGCAGAGTATTATGCATCTCATGAATTTAAGATACTTTCATAGACATTGATAAAAGCTAGTTTCAGTGAGTTTTAAAATAGATACAATGGAATCATTTACTGTATGTACAGTTTGGTAGCTGGTGTTTATATGCAAACCAGTGCTACACATCCACTGACAATGAATTGATGATTTCCTTTAGAAATGTTTTGAATTTTGAAGTCATCAATACATATTTTGACTGATATGATTTTAAGAAATAGACCATATCCCTTGACATTTGTTTCCAAAAACAAAATTCCAACTAAACCAGTTGGCATACAATCCATTATGAGTGATTTTTTTAACAAGTTTTCAAACACTTGGCTGTTTATTAGCATTATTAGGATAATTTTAGTGACATGCAACTAATTTTCTTAAAATGCTAGGCATAAAAATTGGCAAAAATATTCAGTGAAATAAACTATTAAGCATTGACAACAGTGTTGATATTTAAATAATGGGTGGGTGTGACTAGTGTAGTGTCATCATGATACCACAGTCAAATGTTTATGTATTGCCATTATTAACATTACTTGAATTTTTGATCCCCCTTATTTACATCAAGGTTTTTTTTTATCAATATGAAAGTGGTATAAATTTTTTTAATTTATTTAAAAATTTATTAGGCATGTAACTCTATATGTACTGTGAATATTTTGTTAATATCAGAAGATCTAATAGCTAATGTGTAAGGAGCCAAAGCAAGAATACAAGGATCAATGGTGAAATTACTTGTTTCATCTGTTTTTAGACTTGCTGGTATTTATCATCATCATCATATTTGGTTTTACATCCGTTTTACATGCTGGCATGTGTTGGACTTCCAGGTCAGCCTGCCCTTTGCTAAATCTTTGGTGACAATCAGATTATGCTATTATGTTGAAATTAATTATGTTATTATTTGTATTGTTATTATGTATTACCTTCATTGATTGTTTTTGTAGCCTGGCAGCCCACCCAGAGGGAAGGCTTGTAGCAACTGGCCAAGTTGGTAAAAAACCATACATTTGTATATGGGATTCAACAACTTGTGAAGTTGTTTCAATATTGAAGGATGGACACGAAAGAGGAGTGACATGTCTCAGTTTTAACTCCACAGGAACAGTAAGTAAAGTATTATTTTATCAATGAAATACTATTTATTTCTCATACAATACAATACTATGATTTTTCAATATGGGTTTTCACTAGTAATCTACATATATACCTAAATGCATATGTTTGATATGCTTCCTACATGCATGCAAAAATTTGCAGATGTTTGAATTTTTTTACATCAGAAATATTTAACTTAAACTGCACAGATGTTTTATTACCCCACAGTTAAATTACAATTACAATTACATTGTTATAGATAGATCAATATTTATTTATATATATGTCAAATAAGGAGATAAGAAGAAAAATATAAGAGGATTTTTAATTGTTTAGAAACATTTCAGTATAGGATGTCTATGGAAAACAAGTCTTCTGATTAGCTTATGGCAAAAACATGTTTAGAAACCACAAATGTCTTTATGTATTTTTAAAAGTTTCATTTTATCTCCATGGTGTCCAAATAAACTAAAAACGTATCCATTGGGTTGTTGTATTATTTAACAGTCAGATGTAAAATTATGTGTAAGGTCATTATTTATAAAGACATTTGTGATATCATGACAGGATTTGATGTTATTTACATCTGTTTTTTCATGAGGTTGTCAAAGTGGCTTATTGAGGGATCCAACTAAATGAGTTCTAAGCCATATTTGAAAAAAGTATTGTTTTACTTTTTTGGGATATTTTGGGAAAAGTATTATTCTATTTTATATTTTAAGAATATTCCAAATATTTTAGCTTTGTGATTGATCATATCTGTTGAAAATTTCTGCTAATTGCATATACATTAACCAACCCATGAGCCCCTGAATTACCCTGAGGAATCAATAGTTTTAAATCCCAAGAAATTTAGCCACTCATAATTTTGGTATTACAATTGTCAACAAGAAACATTTAGGAATCAAAATATGTAAAAGATTGTTTGCTGAGAGTATTGATTACAGTGTCATTCCCATCTGTCAAAGTACTTGGGGTTTGGTTAACTTCATAACATACTAACTCAAGAATGTGGTATTCCATTCTAAAATTAGATTTGATATTCTTCATGAACACCCAAATATAAACAGAATTGTTTTTAATCAGAGGTGTTTATTTATTTAATTAAGGACCTTTTGAACAATGTTTACCTAACTATATGTATGTAATGATGTAAATTATGATTTGCACAATTGTTATTTAAGTAATTATGTTGCTAATTATACACAATGTTTGCTTGTTAGGCTGCATTGTCTTTNAAAATATGTAAAAGATTGTTTGCTGAGATTTGCTTGTATTTTTGCTTCAAAAGCAAAACAAAAGAGCAGAAATTTTAGGACAATTGAAGGACCTTATAGAAAAGTATTGATTACAGTGTCATTCCCATCTGTCAAAGTACTTGGGGTTTGGTTAACTTCATAACATACTAACTCAAGAATGTGGTATTCCATTCTAAAATTAGATTTGATATTCTTCATGAACACCCAAATATAAACAGAATTGTTTTTGGTCAGAGGTTTTTATTTATTTAATTAAGGACCTTTTGAACAATGTTTACCTAACTATATGTATGTAATGATGTAAATTATGATTTGCACAATTGTTATTTAAGTAATTATGTTGCTAATTATACACAATGTTTGCTTGTTAGGCTTTGCATTGTCTGTGGATAGTGAGCTGTCATTACAGGACACAGGAGTACTACAAACTATTTTAGCTAATCTAATTACATCTATAAAATAAAAGGTCTTTTTCTTCCTGTACTTTGGAACTTATGGCCAACATTAGTAAAAATTTGAATTTGAATTTTTTTTAGCATCTTGCTTCAGTTGGCTTGGAAGACTATTCACAACTAACAGTGTGGGATTGGAAGAAAGGGAAGATTGTTTCTTCAACTAGAGGTCATACAGATAGGGTAAAGTTAATATTAAAATATTAAGGAGTTAGTATTAATTAGTTCATTCATTCTTTTAGGATGGTTTACATAGGGGTTTTTTTCTTGAGTAGTCATTACGTAGTCATTGTTATGTGTATTAAATAGCTAGAAAACTTGCTCAGGTAAATTTGTAACTAAGTTGCAGTATTATCCTTTCAAATGTACATCCAAACTTAAGGTAATTTGAAAAATTTAATTGGTACTTTTTATTATTAGGAGTTGTATGTATTGCCTTGGTATGTTTGTTTTTTTAGGAATTCTATAGTCTCTCTAAGCTAGTTTTGTTTGATCCAGTAATATATATATATATATATATATATATATATATATATAAGCAGATAGGAGAAGATAAAGAAGAATAGTGTGGCCTTTGTTTCCAGTTTCTAATAGACTTCAATGAAACCAACTTCTTAGAGATGTTAAAAATTTTAATTACCTTTTTACATTTAATAATTTATAGATCTTTGATGTCCATTTTAATCCATACAAAGACAATGAATTGGTGACATGTGGAGTAAAACACATCAAGTTTTGGAAGCTTTGCGGAAACTCCTTGAATGGGAAAAAAGGTTAGGACTTTGTGTTTTGAATTGTTATTGTTGGTATTGCAGTTTGAATTGTGGTTTTTAAAGAAAAGAAAACTCAAGGAAATATTTAGATTTCCAAAATGGAAGAGGTTAGGTTTATGAATTCACTATAGCTGTGTAGTAAACCAGAATAGGATTTGTTTGTTAATGTACACGGTCTTATTTTGCATATTCTGAATATTGACATTGCTTGATGGTATGCCATTAAGGTACCATAAGATACCATACTGAAATGCTGTCCTCATGGAATAAGACCAGAAAATCTTGTGTTACTAAAAATTTGAATGACATGTTTTATTATGAAAATGTAATCATCCACAAGTGTAAACCAAGTCCAGAAAGAAATATCACAACCACTTACAGACAAACTCCGCCTGTGATATTTTTGGATAACACAGCTGGTCCTAAGCCTGGATAAAGGAGGAAGGTTGGGTGTGGGGTCAGGACCCCCACCCCATGAAATCACCAAAGCTACAGAAGCATCGACAAAAAAAAACCCAACACATTTGCCAAAGGGAAGAAGGGACTCGATCTCAGAGACACATGACGCATCACAATGAAAGCCGAGAGGAAGCTGTGGGGCCGATTTCCCTTCTAACACCAAAGGCAAAAGTTAAAATAGCAACTTGGAACATCAGAACTATGTACGAAACAGGAAGATCTTTTCAGGTGGCAAGAGAAATGAAAAAGTATAACATCGGAGTATTGCGTTTGAGTGAAACAAGGTGGCTACAGGCAGGACAGCTGAGACTTGTATCTGGAGAGCAGATACTGTACTCAGGGAACACAGTGGAAGGAGCCCCACACACTGAAGGTGTGGCCCTGATTCTGGCACAGGAGGCACAGTGTGCTCTCATCGGATGGGAACCTATAAACTCCCGTATTATTACAGCCCAGTTTACCACCAAGAAAAAAATATCAGACTGAACATAATACAATGTTATGCTCCAACAAATGATGCAGAAGAGCAGAAAAAAGATGAGTTTTACCATCAGTTACAGGCAGTGATTGACAAGAAAAGAGGCAAGGACATAACAGTCCTGATGGGGGATCTCAATGCCAAGATAGGATCTGACAACACCGAATATGTGAGTACTATGGGGACACAGGGATTAGGACAACTGTATGAAAATGGAGAGAGGTTTGCAGACGACTGTGCATTGAATCTGCTGGTAATAGGAGAAAGTATATTTCCACACAAACACATCCACAAAGCCACTTGGGTCTCACCGGATCATGTGACTGAAAATCAGATAGACCATATCTGCATAAGCCAGAAGTTTAGAAGAACAATGCAAGATGTACGGGTGTTGAGAGGCGCCGAAGTGTCCTCAGACCATCATCTCTTGGTAACAACATTGAGACTACGTCTGAGGAAACACAAAATGAAAAGTAACACACATATGTAATATAATGTGGGGTTGCTCAGAAGTCAGGACACTCGTGAAGCCTTCAAAGTCAGCCTAACCAACAGGTTTCAGGCTTTACAAGACCTGATAGAGGACAAATATACAAGCATAGAGACACAATGGGAGTACAGTAAGAAACTATGGATAGATACATGTGAGACGGTTCTCGGAAAGAAGAAAACACAGCACAGAGAGTGGATCTCCGCAGAAACAATCCAAAAACTAGAAGTGAGGAAAGAAAAAAAAGGCTGCAGTGAATATAAGTCGAACGAGAGCAACAAAGGCAAAAGAACAGGAGGAATACACAGAGAAAAACAAGGAGATGAAGAGAAGCTTAAAGAAGGATAAGCGAGACTATGTTGAGGATCTAGCTAGACAAGCAGAAGAAGCGGTAGGACAGGGAAACATTAGAGAGTTGTACTTAGTCTCTAAGAGGCTAGCCGGCAAGTACCGACAGACAGACAAGCCTGTTAATGATAAAAACGGAAACCCACTGACAACCACAGAGGAGCAACTGCAACGATGGGTAGAGCACTTCAGGCAGCTGCTGAACCGCCCTCCCCCAGAGGAACCACCAGACATTCTACCAGCAGAGAAAGAACTTGCTATCAACTGTGAAAAGCCCTCCAAAGGGGAGATCAGACAGGCCATCAATAAATTGAGGAATGGTAGAGCAGCGG
>RDPX01000007.1:1274460-1286251 GCA_003991215.1 Morbakka virulenta | reverse complement strand
CCACAGGGAAAAAGGAAGAGAGGGCGACCGCATAACAGCTGGAGGCGAGATACCGAGGCAGAACTGAGACGGCAGAGAACAAACTGGACTGAAGTAGCAAGAGAGCCCAAAACAGAGTGCGGTGGCGAACTTCGGTCGATGGCCTATGCTCGTCCGTGTGCTATGGGCTTAAGTAAGTAAGACTTACAGCCAGCTTTACCACCAGCTAAGCGTGTATAGGATAATTTCTCCTGCAAGGTTACTGTTCATACCTAAAATTGGTAACTTCAGATTAGTACATACAAAAGATAGGAATATGGATCAATAAAGACAAAATAATGAATTATTAATTAAATATGATAATGTGTAAATATAAATATATCAGGACAATGGGACAAATATTGCATCATGAAGTGTTAATATATGTGCAGGACTAATCAGCAGCAGCCAGTCACATGGTAGATATATCGGTTACACTGGTGCTGTGATTTTATATGATATTGAAAAAAAGTTCAATGCCCCTGACAACTGAATTAGAGACTCCATTTATATCCAGGATGGAAAGTAATAAATCACAACATTAATTTACAGGCTTTGTATTATATGTTCAGATACATTAAGTCTGGGGCATATTTTTCAATGAATTTTGTGGAAAATGGGTAGCTAAACCCAGGGAGGGGAGCTCATTCACTTTTATGATGGCAATATTCATGTCAAGCCATTTGCTATTTTTTAAGACTCCCAAACATGTGGACCACATTTTCAAAGATACCATATATGTTGTCAATTTTTAAAGGCACCAAATTGTGTATTAGTGAAGTGTGTTTGGGCATCAATCCCACAAGAAGCATTTTTATTATAGTTTTGCAGTATTTACCCTTCTGTCATTGGACAAGAAATAGACCAATTAGAATAGAATATATCTTCATCTCAATGTTTTTTTTCAGTGCATTATGTTATCCTGAGAAACAGGTATTTTGCTAGGAAAAAATTCAGTAATGTGGCCTCAGAAATAAGGTTAATATAGTGATAGCAATAATCATAGTGATAGTAATAGTCATTTTGATTGCCATGGCCATTGTGATAGTGATGGTCATATTTTATTTGAAATGTACCTTCAGTAGCAAGTACCAGCATAGATTTACTTACTAAAACAAATTTTTTGTCAAGCATGCTTTTCTTCTTAATATAAACTAGGAGATTTAGAATTGTACTGTTGTGATATGTAATACAGTAAGATATTTTATACAGAGTTTAATAAGGTGAATAAACCGAATATGTATTCTTTTTACAAATTATTTGACTTATTGTATTACTTCGTCCTTCTAAAGAAGTATTTATTAGTAAGAAACTTATTTAATATACACTAATATTGCTGAGATAAAAGTATTTCTTTTTTATACAGGGATTTTTGGAAAGACAGGGGAGATCCAGACAATTCTGTGCCTTGCGTATGGACAAAATGACGTTCTGTATTCTGGAACATTAAGTGGAGATATTTACAAATGGCAAGGCAATAAACTTATTGGTGTGATTGCAAATGCACATTCGGTAAGGTTGTTTTGGGACAATATATTTTTTATCAATTATTTACACAGAATCTCACTTTGCCTCAGCCGTCTTTCAGGACGCATCTATTGGTGTTTCGGTTGCGCAAATAGAATCCTCATAGGCCGCCACTCCATATGATTCCTTTTTCTGTGTCTCACTCATGAGACGGTTGTGCTCCTCCATTGACAATGAAATTCTTTTTCCGCAGGACCACACGTTCGATTGTTGTAATGAAAGTCTTCATATGCCTCAGGAACTACTGTCACTATAGAGAATAACAGATTTTTTCTCGAGGTAGTCTCCTCTAGCTCCGCTTTATTTTGCTCTAAGTCCAACATACGCGTTTCCAGTTTCACCATTGTGGAGGTATATAGGCAGGTTTGACAAAGAAGCTAACTGATCACTGATGGATCATATATGATGCTTCATGAGCCCTGGGGTCCATGAGGACCAGTCTGGGAAGGAGACCAAGGAAAGGTACTACCAGTATGACACCCCTTTTACATAGAAAGAGAAAGCTCTTTATAATAGCATCGCTATTATTGCTCGTAAATTGAAATGGGAGTTTAAAATTTTGGTATTAACTTCTCTATTAAGATATTTTTTCACTATTATAATATTATTTAACCGCATTAGTTGCCAAGATAATTAACAAGGCCGTGGAGACGGGAAGTGGGTGTTGTTGTGGGCGGTCGCTAAATGAAAGTCAACCCCCATTTGTTAGAAAATATGTATACATATATATATATATATATATATATATATATATATATATATATATATATATATATGTATATTTATTTATCTTTACGAAGACAAATTAAGAGTTTTAGACAATTTTCAAAAATGATTGCCCAGAATCATAAAATTTTGAACACTGGATGGCGTGAAAAAGACATTTAACAGAATTAAATTTATTTCTGAAGCTGATGCAAGAAAAATGTGACTTAGGGTTGACCAAGCGGTAAAATTATATTTAGTACTGTTTTTAACTCCGGTGGTCCAGATGTTTTCGCTATTTTATAGAATCATTTATTCATTATTGAATATCACTCTACTTTGGGTATTGTTTTTCCTAAGGAAAGTATGATGGTTGCTAATAAACGAGAAAATAATTTGAAGAATTTGCTTATAAGGAGTGATCCACATAACATAAAAGTCGATCTCAGAGAACCCGTAAAATGTGTTTTTACATGTGATTCATGTAATAATTACATCATGGAAACCTCATGCACATTTTCCAAAGCGACTGACAGAAGCTATGGAGTCAGAGTCGCCGTTAGTGGTGCAACCAAAAATGTGGTGCACGTTGCTTTTTGTAAACTTAGTGGAAAACATGGGGTAGCGCATACAATGAATTGGAAGCCGCACTTATCGAATTACAAATCCCAAACATTAAAAACAAAATAAATACGTGTCGAATTGTAAAGCACTTCATTCATGTTTGTCCATAAAAATTAGGATTTGTTATTGTTGACGCCATCAGCAATACAGAAAATTTAAAAAATAAGAAAATGGATAGCCTGGTTTTACAAAAAGAATAATTGTTGATTGGTACTTTAATAACTTAAATAAAAAGATATGAATTGAAGTTACGATATGTCGCATTCAAAATGAACTGAGCGTGAAAAGACTGGACGGTTGAAAAACTTTTTTGCTGCGTATCGTTTTCACATTGCACTTTGTTTATATTTGTTATTTTGTTGCCAAGGTCTGATTTCTTCTGTTAAACCTGACAAATAACGAATTCTTTTTAATTTAGCAGTGTACGGTTGAAGAAGTCAGTCGTTGTTAGTTGCCTCAAACTCTTTAATTTCTGTTGGTATATATATATATATATATATATATATATATATATATATATATATATATATATATNATTTTCAAAAATGATTGCCCAGAATCATAAAATTTTGAACACTGGATGGCGTGAAAAAGACATTTAACAGAATTAAATTTATTTCTGAAGCTGATGCAAGAAAAATATGACTTAGGATTGACCAAGCGGTAAAATTATATTTAGTACTGTTTTTAACTCCGGTGGTCCAGATGTTTTCGCTATTTTATAGAATCATTTATTCATTATTGAATATCACTCTACTTTGGGTATTGTTTTTCCTAAGGAAAGTATGATGGTTGCTAATAAACGAGAAAATAATTTGAAGAATTTGCTTATAAGGAGTGATCCACATAACATAAAAGTCGATCTCAGAGAACCCGTAAAATGTGTTTTTACATGTGATTCATGTAATAATTACATCATGGAAACCTCATGCACATTTTCCAAAGCGACTGACAGAAGCTATGGAGTCAGAGTCGCCGTTAGTGGTGCAACCAAAAATGTGGTGCACGTTGCTTTTTGTAAACTTAGTGGAAAACATGGGGTAGCGCATACAATGAATTGGAAGCCGCACTTATCGAATTACAAATCCCAAACATTAAAAACAAAATAAATACGTGTCGAATTGTAAAGCACTTCATTCATGTTTGTCCATAAAAATTAGGATTTGTTATTGTTGACGCCATCAGCAATACAGAAAATTTAAAAAATAAGAAAATGGATAGCCTGGTTTTACAAAAAGAATAATTGTTGATTGGTACTTTAATAACTTAAATAAAAAGATATGAATTGAAGTTACGATATGTCGCATTCAAAATGAACTGAGCGTGAAAAGACTGGACGGTTGAAAAACTTTTTTGCTGCGTATCGTTTTCACATTGCACTTTGTTTATATTTGTTATTTTGTTGCCAAGGTCTGATTTCTTCTGTTAAACCTGACAAATAACGAATTCTTTTTAATTTAGCAGTGTACGGTTGAAGAAGTCAGTCGTTGTTAGTTGCCTCAAACTCTTTAATTTCTGTTGGTATATATATATATGCATAATTAAACCTTTCCTTGCCTATCCGCTTCGTGGCATGTGGCACATAAGGCCTCCATACTGTGCCTCCATGCTGCCCTGTCAATGGCAGCGTGGCATGGACGGATAAAAGCAGGCAGAGGTGGAGGATCTGTCTGTCTCTCTTTCTCGACAGACCTTCTCCAGGTGGTTTTTGGCCTTCCGTGCTTTCTCCTCTCTTCAGGGGCCCAGGTCAAAGGTGTCACACTGTCGTCGTTGGGATCTTTCCTCAGGATGTGGGCGATGTATTTCCACCTCGCTCGTGCTCTTCATCCTGGCTCTCTACAATACAACTTCGTTTATTGTGTGGCCCTGCCGTCGTATCTTATTTCGATCTTTGCTTTATGCATTTCTCTGGTGATCTGAGTGGCTGTCCCAAGGGCGTACATAGTTCTAACATTCCAGTTACCAATGGCGAATTTGGCCCTTGGGTTGACAAGTGGTGTAATCGGCTCTTGAGCTTCCTCTCGGCTTTCACTCAAGCGCGTCATGTTTCCTTTCCTTTCGAGGTCAGGAACCATTGCCTCTCCAAGGAAGTCTGGATTCGTTTGAGTGCTTGTGGTTTCTCTAATCAAGCTTTTTTCCGGGATAGGGAGATTGGCCCAATGCCCAACCTTTAAGACTGAAGGGGGTTTATTTTCTGTCCTGGGTTTTTTTCCATGGACGACTACAGTGCTGTGTACGCTCATGAGCTCAATCTGCCTGGTTTGGAATCAGAGTTTTCCTTCTCCTATGAGGTTTTACGACTCCTCTTGTGTGAGGATGTCGAGAACTAGTTTTGATATGGCACCGGTCACTCGCAATCGTGCCGCTTTTGTCATGACTGATGTCATGTCCACCCTGCCCCATGTCCCCAAAAGAACACCCACATTAACGTGGCGTGGAGGTGCGATTACGGAGTTCACTCTCACGTTTGGGACGCACTAAGGCACTTCGTGATGAGAGATCTTAGCAGGGCGGCATAATAAAAACATACCTAATAAATGTAAAGTTAGTTTAGACTCTTATTATTAATTTTGATATGAAAGTATGTTAATACTGGAATGTTATAACTGGGTTTATTTTCTTTAATCACTGAATTGTTTGCTATCAGGGTGGAGTTTTTACGATGCATGGTACTCCAGATGGTTATTCAACCGGATCGAAGGATGGAACAATTGGACTTTGGGATACAGAATTCAAGCCAATTACAAGAATTGACTTGGCTCGCAGTGCAGTTGGATACCAAGGTATTACAAATTAAGCCAATATTTTACATTAAAAAGTGCTTTTAGTATGCTATCAGGACTATGTTGTATATGGACATCGTGGTCGGGTTTTCTTTCCAGACAAGACGTTTGGTATGTTTTTGCACAAAAGGAATAATATTACTATGACCAAATGGTGAGAAAAAAATATTGAAAAAAATGTTAAAAGGGCAATTGAAATCATTTAGGTAGGTAGACTAAACAACTAATTAAACAGCTAAATAGCAGACATATTAGAGAATTAGAGAGAAGTGTACCAAAGCCAAGGAAGAATTGTTAGAAGCCCAATATCAAGAGGTAGAAAGGCTCACCATAAACCCTAATGAAATATTCAAACGGATAAAGAAAATAGCAGACAGGACTCCTTAGCCTCAAAATGCATCAGATCAGCCGATGGCAAAGTTCTCTACGACCCCAAGGGTGTGGCCGATCGGTGGAAGGAGTATCTCCAGCAACTTCTTCACGGCAATGAAAATCAAGAAAGCATGATCCTAGAAACAACAATAACCGGCACCAGACTAACAAAAGATGAATTTCGCAGGGCACTGAAAAATATAAAAAGCAGAAAGGTAGCTGGACCAGACAATATTCCAATATACATGTTTCTTGCATTAGGTGAAGAAGATAAAAGAAGATAAGGTAAACTTCTATGGACGATCATATATAAGATCAAAGAGACCTGCATCGTTCACCAGAATATGCTCAAGTCAATCTTCATAGTCCTACCAAAAAATCACTTGGACGTTCGATTACAACAACAATCGAACTATAAGCCTAATGAGCTATGCACGTAAAATCGTAACCAAAAAAGTCCGACCTAAAACTGCTACCTGAAATTTCAGATTTTATGAAAGACAGAGAGACACAAATCGCAGTCTTCAACCGCAAAATGCTCTCTGAAAGGGCAATAGAACACCAGCACGGCCTGTACCTGATAGTCATTGATTAAAGCAAGGTCTTTGACAGGGTTATTCATAATGACATACCCGCAATATTACAGGACATCCAGATTGATGATAAAGACCATAAAATCACCAAAAAAAGCTGAATGGGCCCTGTTCCGGAGAGGACTAAGGCAAGGATGTGGTATGTCACCAGATTTTTTCAACATCTACTGCGAAATCATCTTTAGAGATCTTTATGAAGTTTCTGAAAGTCTTCTTGTTAATGGCTTCCAGATAAATAACATTCGTTATGCTAACGACACAGTTTTCATCACCACGACCAAGGAGGGCACCCAGAATCTGACTCGTGTTGCAACAGCCTCAAGTATTCGCCTTGGTCGCAGCATTAACTGTAAAAGAACCTAAGTAACTTGCATCTCAGAACACAAGCCACAAAAGAAATTCGAACTTGAGATGGTGGTGAAACCAGAGAACAAGTGTCAGTCTTCGATTATCTTGGATCTTACATCACAGTCAGTGGTGATATTAAGAGAGGAATCAAACGAAGAATAGATATGTCCAAAGATGCATTCAACATGAGAACCATCTTTACCGATCGAAAACTTTCTTTGACCCTCAAACTGCGTCTTCTCAAAACCTTTGCCTGATTGGTCCTTTAGTATGGAACAGAAGCATGGACACTCATTGCAGAAACACGGAGAAATATAGAGGCCGCAGGGATATGGTTTTACCGCCGTATGCTCCGAATTTTCTATGTTGACATCGAAGTCCTACACCGTGTTGGACAAGAGAGAGAATTACCTTAACTATTCAAGTCACGTCAGTTGAAATTTCTTGGTCAGTACATCAGGAAACAAAAGTTGAAGGAACTTTGCCTTTGTGGCTGAATTGAAGAAAAACGCGCTTGTGGTAAACATAAAAACGTATCTGCCGAACTCTCAACACCATTTCAAGACCAGCAGAGAGCTATGGGATGCTGTCTGAGACCGAGAAGAATGGCTGCGCATTTCAAAGCAATAGTGGTTAGCCTAAGCATGTATCAAGCTGGCACCATGGAAGAAGAAGACTAAACAACTAACAACGTCATGAATGTACTTTTTCTACCAATTTTGACAATACGGCCTGAAAAGAACATATGTTACTAGCCCTTTGTTTTCTAGTATTCTTATAACGCAGATGCGTCCATTAAGGGACATCACCAGAATCAACAACAACAGCAGATTACTATACAGCCTTGAGGTTTAACAAAGTTTGTCCAAGTGGTGTAGAACATTTCTAACTATTGCCTAACTTCCACAGAGTTCTGAACTCCGTGGAGGTTAGGCAATAGTGATCAACTAGTTTATCATCGACTTTGTTCTTGAGAGATTCTCTGCCTCACCCCACTGCGCGAAATGTGTTGCCATTGCAAGTGGTAGATGACTACATTTGTACATCTTTTAGAGGGTAGAACTGGTTAAATGGGGGAACCAAAAACATGCTGCCCACAACATCAAAGCGACTTCCAGATTCGCTACAAATGAAGGTAAGCAGAATTTTATCAACAAGACGTCTGATATCTTAAAAAAAATATTTGGCCTTTCAATCCCTCAATCCTCGTAGAGTTCTTGGACTTGTCAAAAAATATGTTTGCAGGTTCGTCGTACCGAAAGAAATGGCCAGCCTTCTGGTGTCCAAGAGCTATTGATATCTTTAGCAGATATCAATATATCAATGGGTTCCATTTTTTATTATATCAGGTTTTGTGTCTTCCTTTTTTAACTCGAGAATTGCGCAGTTTTGAAGCCATTCTTTGAAACGATTCTTTAGTTATCACGATCCATTCCAATTCTTAGTACTTACGGCCACGGTTCGAGGACTATGTTATTTCTATCTTGCCAGACTTGCCTTAGATCCCCTTTAACTCAAAATTTTGTTACACATGACTGTATCATTTAGCCTAAAAGGCTCAAACATTTCCTCGAGAGCTGAGGTGTTAAATGTTAGTCTATTTTATGTGTACGTGCCGCAAAAGACTGCTATGCAACATGACAGAAGAAGCACATGTATTGAACACGATTTTATCGTATAAAAAGAGAAACGTTTTCTTTTAAATAGCAAATGGCTACTTTACTTTACCTAGGCATTTTTAATTATTTTCTGCACTAGACGTACAGTCATCAATAGCTCAATTCCTCAGGTAACAGTGAAAAAACGAGCTTACCACTTAATACGTCTTTGTCATGCCGATTGAAGAATAGTCATGGCCATTACTAAAAGTGTTATATGAAGACCCTAAGCCAGCTCCAAAAAAACGTATGGTAACACACTTCCATTAATAGTTGCATTAATTGAAATTTGATTATTGAATGTGGCAATTTGTGTGATATTCTTAAATTACATTGTCTTAGCAAGAAAGCAAAAACCTGCATATTGGATAAAAATCGGGTTTCAGACTGTTATTTTAGAACTCAGAGTTTCGTGTTCATACACTCATCAGCAAAATACATTCTAGTCTCTTTCTGTTTTATTGCTTTATATCTAGCTCGGGATTCAACTTCATTGAGCTTTGTTTATGGTAAAGATTTACCCTCAATAACTACATATGTTTAATAAGGGTGTTTTTGAAGTTTTTGAAGCGAATATTTTGTTACTTATGTAATTGTTTTTACAAACACAAGGCAAATATGCTTTCTTTACACTTAGTAAGAATACCAGTCAAAAGTGTTTGTGTAACAAAATTAATAATTAATACCCTGATCACTCCAAATGTATTAATTCTTCAGTATTGTATACACTTAGTTCGAGTGATCGACATAAATACTCACTTACACATAACATAATGCTATAGAAGGCGTTTAAAAGTTTGGGGATGCTGCACTAGCAGTTATTATTCTGTAAACTTCTGGTGGCCTTTTTTTTAGCCTCCTTTGACCGCAGACTATACTCAGTATCTTATTTATTTTCATTCTTGTATATCTAGTATGTATTTTCTATTACTGGTTGGAAAAGGTCTTCAAACGCCACCTTTATTTGATGAGAAACTTGTCTATATGCTATATCTCTCACACCTAATATAATAGCTCAGATAAAATTAATGAGCCACTAAAGAGTACTTTAAAAACATATATATATATACACACAGAAGTCTTGACGGTTGGTAGAGGGTCAATTTCGAAAACATTTTTACTCTTGCCATTTTAAGTTTTTTTATTGACCAGAGTTCTTCGCTTTACTTACACTAGAATAACTGTTCTGGTAAAGTTTACATGTGGAGTTTTACTGATGACAATGTAGAGTAACAAGATTTGATGTAATGCTAGACAATATGTTTTCCTTCTGGACAAAAGATATGGAAGTTTACGTGGTGACCACCCTTAAGGAATACAAGCGTAAAAACTCAGTTTACATTTGTTTTTATTAACTCATTTAGGCATCTCCATACGCAGTGTGTGTTGGAAAGGGGAAAATATTCTTGCAGGAACAACAGGAGGTGAAATATTCGAGGTATCAGCTACCAGTAAAGACAAACCAATTGCCATTGCACAGGTATAATAACTTTTACTTAAATTTTTATAACATACTAAAGTTGCAAGGATGAATGCTTAATGTTTTGCATTTTTGAAATCTGTTTTTAATAAGAAAAGATTATTACTTGAAAAACATAAGATCCGTTGTACTGGTCCGTTTTTGAAATTTAGCTTTATGATTAGTTGAAACGTTGAGGTCAAGTAATGGGGTTTTTTGTATGTCTGTGCATGCTTTGTTTTAGAAAGCGGTTGTTTGAGTTTTCATTAATATGAGGACATTTTTCTCCTCGCTAACTAATGCGAGGTTTGTATTTCTTTTCTAAATTTTGTTAGATAATCAATATAAAGACTTACGGCTGGTATTTTTAGCAATCTTAAAATAAAGCTGAAATTATACTGCGTTCACTATAGATAAAACTCGACGAGTTTTCATTTTGTACGATTTATAGAAAAGGTGAAAATAGGTCATACATAAATGCGTAAAAGATTGACTTCTGTCTATATCTTGAAGACGTTTATATATATATATATATATATATTTGTGTGTGTGCGTGCATCTATCGCGATTATCCAGTTAGTAGGCAAGCTATTTAAAGATTTACTCCAGAATACCAGGCCATGAGGGGGACTGAAAGCTGATTTCTTACAGACTGAGACAGCACCAAAAAACTTCTGTTGGAATATTATAAATAATGATAAAAAATAGTTGGGGCAATACAGATTTATGACGGATACAATATGTAATAAAGTGAGCTGAATATGAACAGCAAGTGGTACTGAGGAAGCTTACAGATGATGTAAAATCCATAAATAGCTTTGACTGAGTTTCAAAAGTGGTTGAAGTAGTACACACACCAGCAAAGTTGTTGTCCCTCGTTGTAGTAAATCTTTCAATGAAACTAGTTTATGTCCTCCTGTGGCTAGACTGAAACTCTTTGCCTTCTGTTTCATTCCGCCGTCGATGACGTAAATGTTTTTTGGTCCTCTTGGCTAAGTAATTCTTTTAAGTTCTATACACTTAATGGCCTAATGCCTTGTATGGTTCTTAACCATAAAGAATTACTATTATTGGGTTGTACCCTGCTTGCCTTTGATTAGGGCCATGCAGAAGGAGAGCTTTGGGGCTTGGCAGTACACCCAACCAAGCAGGTTTTTGTCACAGCCAGTGATGATCAATCTGTTCGGTAAGTATGCCACAAAGTTACTTTGTACCTCATATTGTTTTAAGAGAAAAATAGCTTTATGGTATTACTTAACTTGTAGCAAGAATTAATGTTATCAACAACGAAATAACTTTCTTTAGAGTGCATTCTTCACAACTACCATGAAACTGAACTATATTTTTTGAATGCAAAGCGTATTTTGTTCTTGGAAACCTCCCTTTTTGTATACCCATTGAGTTTTCATGAAATTTTGCGTGGCTTGGGTCTGTTTAGAGCAAATAAATCTTCATTTTTTAAAGCTGAACAATTTAGATTAATTCCGCGTTGTGGCATTTAGCGTTTCTACTAAATGCCACCATGCAGTCGGAATTGCTTCCAGTGTTTTAATTCCTTAAAAAGTAATCCTTTTGAGTTTGTTAAGTTTATTATTTTTGTGCCTCCCCATGGTCACCTGCTCTCTCTCTCTCCGTCCTTCTCTCTCTCTCCGTCCTTCTCTCTCTCTCCGTCCTTCTCTCTCTCTCCGTCCTTCTCTCTCTCTC
>RDPX01000007.1:1242821-1272745 GCA_003991215.1 Morbakka virulenta | reverse complement strand
CTCTCTCTCCCGCCTGCTTCCTCTCCCTCTCCTTCCTCCTTCCCTCTGTCTCCTCCTCCTCTCTCTCCTCCTCCTCTCTCTCTCTCTCTCTCTCTCTCTTTCTCTCTCTCTCTCTCTCTCTCTCTCTCTCTCTCTCTCTCTCTCTCTCTCTCTCTCTCTCTCTCTCTCTCTCTCTCTGTCATGCGTGTGCTGCCTTTTAGGTAGTGAACCATATGAGACCGATGCTGGTTTGTTTCAGTCATTCATTTCTTAAGTGAAATGTTTGTTATTATATTTATAGTTTGTGGAATAGTGCAAACAAAAGCTTGGTTGAAAAGGTAGAGTTTGATACAAATGCAAGATCAGCTGCATTTAGTCCAGATGGTGCCCAAATAGCTGTTGGCTTTGGAGATGGATCATTTCGCGTATTGAAAGGCAGGTACGTGACCATTATAACGATTTATTTATCCGTCGATATACAATTGATATACAGTGGTCGATATACAGTTGTCTCGATTTTTATTTAGCTTCGGCGGTCAAATACACCTCCCCTCACATGTAAGTTGCGGTAACGACAGTTTGGTGTCTTGAAATTTTTGCACGCTATCCAACGGAGGGTTTAATGAGCAGTCATGCAGTAGTTCAATAACAGGCGTTTAAAAATGTTCTGAGATATTTTGAGAAACATAAAGTAGAAAAGAATCTTAACTAATTTTGTCATATTTACCTTTTGTAATAGGCGTTGGTTCATATTTTTGTGGGACCAAGATGGTAAAAGGGTTGTGACTTTTAAAATACTTATTTGCTGCTTCTCGAAGTCAAGGATATACCTTTACTTAGCCGTTCATGCAACATTCTTTTTTTCACAGTTGCAAAAAACTTACTGCCTTCCACTGTTAATCAGCTTTATCCCTTACTTGATAGCGTGAACAATTTTACAGGAATTTCTATAATATTTTGAAACCTGGAGCCTTTTTGTATATGTTTTGGGCCTCTTGCCACTAAACTCTCTTTTTGTGATATTTGGTTTCGTTACACCTGTATTTATTTCAGTTCTATCCGCTGTGATTTTTTTTTGACAAAAAAGCTTTGTTTACGCTTTGTGGAATTAGAGAAAATTAAGTACTGATTACGGACAAAGAAGTAAAGTTACACAGACTGGATGAAAAATCGGATGTTGAATGTAAAAGAGTGGGGCTGAAGATCAGCATCGCTAAAACACAAATGTTGGGTGTGAATCGGAATGTGGTAAACCCTTCGCCCCACAAACGAATGGAACAGAGACACTATGAAAATCAACGAGCAGTTGGAGGGAGTAAATACCAAATCCAAACCATTGTATTAGGCTATAAAAAATGGAAAAATTATGATAACGTGGGCAACTACTATCATTTTTAAAAAATGTGACAATCTTAAGTTCGACTAGCCCAATTTACCCTGGATAACCAATTCGTGTTGGAAACGGCATCAGTGGTTCCAGCTGTAGATCTAGCATACCATACTAGTTTAAGTATAAAAAGGACAATGGTCTATAAAGTAAAAGTAATCATTTTACTTGAACAGTCGGAGTAAAGTAGCTGTTACTGTAGTTTATTTAGAAAGATCACTGCAATATTGATTATTAATACGACTGCCATGTGAAAAATATGGCATGGTTTAGTTTTATCAAATGCACTTTTATTATTGGAATAGTTTGTCTTTTTTCTGTAGGGATCTAAGTGAAATAGTTCACATCAAAGACAGAAAAGAAGTTCTACACGAAATCAAGTTTTCGCCAGACGGTACCTTATTAGCAGTTGGTTCTAATGATAACTTTGTGGATATTTATTCCGTTAATGAGCAGTACAAAAGAGTTGGACAATGCAAAGGAAGTTCAAGTTATATAACTCACCTTGATTTTTCTGACGACAGCAAGTATATACAAACAAATTCCGGAGCTGCAGAAAGACTGTTTTACAAGATGCCAAGTAAGGAATTCGGCTAAGGAAAAATCAATAAGGTTTTTTCTCTTAGAAGACGAATCGATTACTTAAATTTTAAACACTATACATAAACACTATCTATATATATAAACACTTACAACTGTGGTGAAATTTCTAACTGGCTTAAGTGAAGGGGCAAAACCCTGATTACCAGTAACGATAGCTCCAAAATAGCAGGTTGTATTAACTTTAAAAAAAAAAAGTAATATGTATATATATGTGTACATACATACACATACATATTTACATACTTATATATACAAATGGATGTATATATATATATATATATATACATATATATATATATATATATATATATATGTAAATGTAACGTACATTTATGGTGGGTGAGTAATTTATATTATTTAAAGACGTAATAAATATTTAGCAGAGTCCAAACCGGAGAAACACTTTGGCCTAAGGTTTCAACCCCACGTCATACTTGTTCAGTAATAATTATTTGTGTATGTAGTGATGTACACATATATAGTATGCAAGCATGACCATGTTTAAGCTATATATATATATATATATATATATATTAGAATGTAGAACAAACATCAAAATTGTTTCTCTCGAGAACTGTGGTGCCCAGACATATTCATGTAATAAAAATATTTCCAGATGGATTTTTTGTTGGGAGACTTTGTTCGGGGAGCATTTGTCAGGGAGATTTTGGTAATTTTGATAATAATTTCACCACCACAATTTGTGAGCGAAACAGTGCCACAAAGGTTACATGTGCATCTTCTGGTATTATGCCTGAGGCAAAGTTGGACATAATAAGTAATAGTAATAATTGCTCACCAGCCGGGATGATCCTGCTTCGTGGAAATTAGGAAAATAGTTCGACACGAAAGTTGAAATCTGTTTGGCAATATGCACAATCACTAGACGTTTTCTCCAGTTTTTGCCAACGTTTACAGGTCTTTATGTATATATCAATTCACCTTATATGAAATCAAAAGACTAAGACTGGGGAGTCGGGACTTAACAAAATGTATTAACTGAAATGTTTTGAATAATACAAATTCGGGTTTTTTGGTCTAAATTTCCAATAAATATACCCGCAAGGCGAAAAACATTAGCAACACTAAAAACTAAAGGCAGGACATGCCTTGGTAAATAAAGTAATTCAGTGAGCTATGCATTAATCCTTGTAACAGTATAACATACTCTCCCAATCAGAAATTGTAAGAGTATAGGTACATACAAAATTTTAATCCGACAGCAAAAAAAGAAATATTTAGTTGGATATACCGTATGCTCTCTGCCGTTTTTTCTCTAACTTTTTCCCTCTTCCTTTTTTCTCTCCCTTTCTTGTCCTTTTCATTACTCTTTCTTCATTACTCTCTCTTCTTTTTTCTCTCTTCCTTTCTCTTCCCTTCTCTTTGGCGTTTTCTTTCTCTTTCTTTCTCTCTCTCTCTGTGCCTTTTTTCCCTTCCTCTCCTTCCTTTCCTCTCTTTCTTTCTTTCTTTCTTTCTTTCTTTCTTTTCTTTCTTTCTTTCTTTCTTACTTTCTTACTCAATTCCTGTAACAAATCGTTGTTTAAAGTTTCAGCTGTCATAAATTGACAATTTTGATGTAGTGGTATTTTTCTTATACTTATATATAGGAATCGTTTTTGTTTAGTTATTTGGGTAATGACAAATGAAGTCTAAGTTTCATGACCAGTAGATGTTTTTCTAGAATACTTTAAACATCAGGCACTGTCATTTATTTAAGAAAGTAAAGCCACAGACACTACCAACAAAGATAAATAAAAGATTTGTTTCTTGTTGCTCGTTTGCTAGATGGGAAGAGGATCACAAGTCAGAATGAAATTGATGATATTCACTGGGCAACGTGGACCTCCGTTATTGGTCCGGAAGTTAATGGAATTTGGGAAAAATATACTGATACCACTGATGTTAATGCAGTCGATGCAAGTTTCGCCCATGGTGTTGTCGTAACTGGTGATGACTTTGGATTGGTGAAACTAATACGGTTTCCCTCCATCAAAAAAGGTAACATTACCGCCACTTATTCTGTTTGAAACGTATCTAGAAGGTTTAAGATGTACTATTATTGTTGCAGCTACTATTTAAGTCACCTCGGAAACCTGCGGTGGATCTAAAGCTAGCTCTATTGGGGTACTGAAAGTGCTCACCGACGTGAGCTGAAGATAGGAAAGATTTTATCGATAGCTAATGGCTATATAAGCGACTAAGAAATAATTGCATTTTATGAAGATCTGGATTCTTATGAATGGATACCGAAAAAGAGGGGAATTTTGTTTTCGTTAAAAGAAAGGAGTACTCATTTTTAGATTAAAACTGATAATCGAAACAATAATTCACGATTGGATATTTTGAAGGTCAAAGAAAAAGGTTTTTGTTAAATATATCCAGAAATATATGTTTTTATTGGTTACGAAAAGAATTTGTTTCATTTATTTAGTCATATATATTTATATTTTTACCTATTTCATAGCAGAAATATTTTTCATGTAGTTGTAATTCCAAAGCTTCATTATCAGTATTAATTACACAATCTTCCTCTGCCCGTCATTTTTGTTGTAATTTTTTCTTAGAAGGTAAGTTGTTCTTTTGAAGGCTGAGCTTTATAAGTGTTATTAGGATGAGATTTTCAAGGATAGGGGTGTATGTAAAAAATGGCATACTTAAGTGAAAGATATCATTGCAAAATGATCTGGTTGGGAACGGTGCGTTGATAACGTTGTTGTTATAGTTTGGGGCAGTGACAGCCATAGATACTGGAACTAAACCAGCTCGCTGCAGAAGTATGTTTTTTCTAAAGTTCATACTATATAGAAAGCAAAATAAGCCCTCGTGATTGTCAACTGTGACAGCATATCGAGGCTGGAAAAATCCCTCCATTTTCTTTAATTTCGATGGCAAATGTGAACAACATACATTTATTGTAAAAAAAGCTGTCAGTGCTTTTAGGGAATGTATTCTTTCCTACTCATTACGCAATTTGTAATAATAAGCTGACTCATTACATAAGGTAATATTGTCGACACAGAAATAAATAAAAAAATGAATAGTTATTATGTTGTCACCAACTGTGTCGAAATGTGTGTAACATGAGGAGTAAAAAGTGGACCACGTAAATCTATTCTGTCCATAAACAGCCAAAACTGCAATTACGAGTAACATCGTACATTACGATGGCTGTTGCTGGTGTCTTCTTGTGAATTTTATTCATATCCATGTGAAGTACTTCTTGGAGTAGTGGGAACATTTTCAAAGTAGTACAATGTCGCGCTGTTAAGCCGTGGTTATCGGAGTACCGGCTTCTTAATCGCGAATAAAGTGATTCGCGGTTTAAATATTTTATTAGTAATTCTTCCTCACCTGTTGACCCGCAAATTTTTGAAGTGGCACGATATTGCGCACTGCATATTAAATCGTGATTCATGATTTTAGAATTAATACTAAATTATTATTTATAAATAACATTGAATAGCAAATACATTTAAAATGTTTTATTTCACATCAAAAATAATAAATAAATAGCAACGAAAATAAACAATAGTTATCCATTTCATTGCATGATGCAATACAGTTCTAAAATAGTAATTCTATGACAAATAAACGGAAACACACGTCAACATTTTTATTTAAATTATTCAAAATTATCAATACATTAAAAATCTTAAAGACACTTTAATACAATTTTAATTTTTAAATTTAATATGAAATTAAACATACCTTTATATAATAACACATAACAAACAGTCATTATCTTTTAGTTAAATACGAGATGATGTCAGCTTTTTTCTTGTTCCTTAAAGTTCTCATCTTGCCATCTCTTATCACAGACTTAAGCTGCAGTGTCTTCACTTTATCCCAACATCCTGATAGTACGCCAACGCAAACTAAATTCCTTTAACGTCGTCATGAGCCGCTTTAGTGGGAAGTACGATCATCAGCATTGATGGACCATACTTTTGGGATTTTTTGTATTGTGTCGCTTTAGTGGACAGCTACCATCAGCTTCTGCTGGGCCTCTCTTACTTTTTTTGGGCAGATACCTAGGAAGTTTTCGTCTTTGTTTTCATCGGCATTGGTGATGTTCTTTGTGATAAGACCTCCCAGGGATTTAGTCCAGCTGGATCGTTTCAGGCGTGATTGCTTTCCATGCCATCAGTCAAATTCAGTGCTTCTTTAATTCAAACAGCCTCAGAAATACAGGACAGCCTTCTTTTCATCCACCGTGGACTCAATCAACTCCCGTCTATAGTTCGCAAAGTTAGTTAATGATGCCTTGATCTAGGGGTTAAATCTGAGATGTCGTGCTCTTTGGAAGATAATAAGGACAAACCTTGTCTTCAACGGCTCTGTAGGTGGGAAGGGAGAAAAAGAGAGAGACCAAATGGACAGTTGTCAGGTAGTGGGCATGCTTGTGTCTCTATTTCCTTGCTTTTAAAATGCCTACGAAATCTGTGGGATTTATACTTCCAGTACAAAGAGGTATGAGTTTGTGATGACCCCTCCAGTTACAGCCACATAACATTTCCAACTTGCCTTTTGACTGTTGGTAACCGTCTTTTCTGGCCTTATCTTCCTTCTTGTTAAAGTTTTATCTGGCAGTATTCTGCAGTAAAAGTCTGTCTCATCAGCGTTGTAAAATATCTCTTCTGTTAGCTGCTGTTCTTCTGTGAATTGTTTACGCTTGGGAATAGACTCTTTTGCTGCTGCAGTGCCTGCTGCCTTAAACTTACCGTTGATCTTTACTTGTGAAATGCCGTTCCACTGTTTCCACCTTTTCAACCAGCCACTTGAAACTGTAAACTAGGGATGTGCATCGCGACCCTGAATTCCCTTGTATAATTTTTCTGGCTGTGCTTGAATGACTGGAACAGGAATAGGGATATCATTGTTCCTAGCTTCACGAAATGCATTCAAAATTGCTTTGTTTGATTCCGGATCCTTAGCTGTTCAGGCTCTCTTACGTCTCAAAGTACCCTAATTAAGCTTATCAAGAAATGTTTTTATTTTGTTTTCATCTTTTAGCCAGTGGTGTAGTGTTGACTCGGGTATTCCTAACTCTCAGCTTACTTTGATGCAAGTGCGACCGCTTCATATTCTTCTTATGTGATATCCAGGTTTTGCTGAGCACCATGTTGATGTTTACTACTCATGTAAGAATTTAAAAAAAAAGAATATGATACGATCGCTTAAGTTTTATCAACGGAAGTTGTTTCTGTTTTATCAGATTATCAAGTTGGATGCAATACCATCTTTCTTTACGGATTTTTCGAGGGTTAATTTTGAAGCATGGTGAGGTGTGAGTCAGTTATAATGGCGGCCTCCATAACGCCAAAACTCTGTTTGGATAAAACATTAACAATCCAATTCTAATTTACGCTATTTTTTCATGTAATTCTTATAATAAAGCAAATGTGGTATAGACATTCCCCTGACATTTAAAAGGCAGAATTAAATTCAAAAGCTGCTTTTTCACGCGATCCTACTCCGCGATACATGGAAAGGTGTTACTGTCGAAAAAGCCAGATAGTGGATTAAAATTTTTTGGAACAGAACTTTAAGCGATTTCTCGGATTGCTGGCCCGCGGTTTAAAGGCGCTACACTGCGTTTTTTATTTACTACATTTTTCAGGTAAAGTTATTTTGTTATTTGGTATGGGGCGTCTAATGAAGTCGTTTACCGTCTGCTGAACAGGACTGGTAAACTTTTGAGCAGCTAGTATTTCAAATTTGTTAAATTTTTGTAATAACATGCGATTATGATCAATCCAACAGTGCGATGGCATTTATATACTAACAATATAATAACGTCAGTGGTTTGCCACATTTCCAGAGAAGTTTTTTTGCAGTGTTGGGAAGTCCTTTTATTCTGATAAATAAGGCGAATCGGATCATTGATATTATTCCTGCTAAATCCTCATACAAAGAACTCTCTTTTAGGAAAGCTGGGAACTACTTAAATGTATCGAGTTGTATGTTACTGGATTTTTTTCTTCATACTTTAGTTAATTTTATTTATTGGTTTCATACCTTTAATGCAGGAGCCAAATACAGAAAGTACGGCGGGCATTCTGCACATGTGACCAACGTCCGCTTTTCATTTGACGGCTCACATGTATTCAGCACAGGAGGCGCAGATCATTCAATATTTCAGTGGAGGTATATTCCTGAGGGTCATTCTGAGGATGTACCAGACAGCGGTAGTGTAGTCATGGAACAGGCAGAATCTGATGACGAAGCTAGTGATTCAGATATATCTGATGTGGAACCCCTAGATAGTGACATTGAGCAGGTAAATTTTATTTTAATCGACATGGTGGCACAGGATATAAAACTTGAACCATCATATCTAAGTATAGGCATTCAGACACAGTCGCTTGATGTTATTCAGAGATTTCGCATTCTGTAGCTATCGTTGGTCAGAAACTGTGAGACCCTTTTAAAGTACCCAGCAGCTGTCTTTCCCTAAGTTGTATCTATGAACTTTAGGTATATGGTTTCGGTATTAATCACTCTTGTTGTGAACGGCGAATGTAAATACCTACTCATACTTTATTTGATTTTTAATTTTTTTAAACAGGGTGTAAAACGGAGGTATATGTCAAAATTGTCGACGTTTTAACTTTGTTTTTTATCGGTGACATGGTTTACTTAATATGTGTTATGTTACCTTCTGTTACATTTATATTATATTATATTACATTATATTATATTATATTAAAGTTTCTTACATTATATTATATTATATTACATTATATTCTATTACATTATATTATATTACATTATGTTATATTATATTTCATTATATTATATTGTATTTTATTATCTTATTTAGCCTTGAAGAGGCATTACTTAATGGTTAGTGCAATTGCACGCACGCACCGCAACCAAGAGATTCCGGGTTCGATTTCCCGAGGCCGGCGAAAAGACTTTGGAACTTTACAAAAGTAAAATGCATTGGTTGGCGCCAGGAGGGTTATCCAGCCAAAAAACTCCTCACTACCAAAATCAAGCCCCTCTGAAGGGTGTCTTCTGAACCCATTTATCGGGGAAAATGACTTTAAAAACAAAAAAAGTTATAGTATTAAGTATTATGAGAACATAAATGTAAATATCTTCTTCCATCTTTAGGCACCTCCGTGATCCCCTACGATTTGACTTCTTCATTGAAACACCTTGCTAAACCTTGAGGCTCTTTTGCTACCCATTAGACCCGAAAATTATCCAAAACCTTTTCAGCGTCTCCTGCTTTCCTTTACGGTACAACTTAAAGTTTTTCAACCTATTTAACGAAAGTTGCCCATTACTTGATACACTTTTTTTTTAGTTTTAACATATGATATTTAACAGTAAAGTATGTGTTTTGTGCTTTCGCTACGTTACGGTTATTCAAGATTTTGTTGGTCATACTCAACAGACCATCTTTACCATTTTGAGAAAAAGAAAAAGGTAACACAAGCTTTTTATTGGTTATCTATTTTACAATATAATTAGGAAGTCAGCAAGCAGTATGAAAGAACTATTTATAAGGAAGATCTGCCAGCTATTAATCAGAAGATTAAAGAACAGGAAAAAGTTGGTAGATCAGGAAAAGCTCTTGTGAGAAGGACAAAACAGCGTGCACCGAGCAAAGGAATTCAGCTGGGATTCGTGCATGGGTAGGATTGATTGCAAATATTTTTTTGCTAGCACTGGACTTATTTTGACCCAGGCTGCGGCCTCATTTTGTTGTTACTACCCATATTTTTAACAAGCAAACGTCTGGGACGGACATTGCTTGTTAGCATCTTAGTATAGACGTAAAAGACTTGCTTGATGACAGTTGGTCTTAACTAAGCTCCAAGGTTATACCGCTTTGATAGCTAATTTTTGATATGTCAGAACTAAGCACGGGTTTTTTCATTTGGTCTAGACCTTCTCTTTACTGGGGGTTTTTAACATATGCCATTCCTGCATTTTTGTAGACATTGATTTAAGTTAAACCGCCATTCTCTTGTTATGCAAGAATGCAATGCTTCATATCCGTAGGCATTGATGGTAATGATCACTTGCACATCATTCTGTTTGAGCCGCCGTAATGGATGAAGCTGTGTAAGTTACGGAACATACGGGCAAGCCAACTATTCTTGTTTGCCTGATGTGAAATTATGCAAAAGGATATTTCACTTCAAATTCGTAGATATGGAACATAAGAAGGGTTTATTGTGACGACAACGCCTCCAACAGACTGTGGAAATAAGTCGTACACTCATTTACCGAGTCACTCAGAGACTCGACTCATCTTCGATTACTCAGAGACTCGACTCATCTTCGATCACTCAGACTCGACTCACCTTCGATCACTCGTTTACGCACTAACGCATTCATTCAGGTGGTGGCTCACGCACGCTCAATTACTCACTTGGTCACTCATTGATTCAACAGATCGCTATTCAAACGATCGGTGTCATTTTAGGAAGCAGGTAGTAATGTTATTGGTATAGGCGGATACTTCACAACAGGCTTTATTTTTTTATGTAATAAATATGGTAATACGCTGTCGCAGAGTGTGGCTTGTAGGACATTTTATTTCATTAGGTATAGGTGTTTGTCCTGAGGAATTATGGGAATTATTATTGGAAATTCTTGAAGCAAGAGGCCAATACAGATGTTTAAAACCTATATTTCGTCAACCATTTTTTGGTAATAGCTCTTATTTCTTGTCAATTTTAGTTTTATATTGTACTCCATATTAGATATCGAGGCTATGATAGCCGAAATAACTTGTTCTACACCCAGACTGGTAAAATTGTATACCATACAGCAGCTGCAGGCATTGTTTTTGATAAAGAGAAACATACACAGGAATTCTACCTTGGCCATGACGATGACATTCTCTGCCTTACCATACATCCAGCAAAGGATTATGTTGCTACTGGTCAGGTAAATTAATTAACAATAGTTATGTAACCAAAATAATTCCATTGCCATCATTGTGTAAGGCCAGTTTTTAAACAAACAGTTTCAGAGATACAAGCCTTAAGAATTTCTGAAAAGGCATTTTTAGTAAAACCCCAATTAAACACTTTATACACGCTTTTTTCTTGGATTTTGCTTATATCTAATAAACTTACAAATATAATATTAGTGTATTTTGTATTTTGATTTTCATATGGTAACTTGAACTTTTTTTATCCTCGATAAATATTAAGAAAATAGAGTATCAAGGGGAGAAATAAACAATAATAGAATAAAATTTATTTGAGATCAGAACTTGATTCAAAACTTGATTCCCGCCGTACTGTTTAGATCATACCTGTATTTCGGTTATTTAATCTCCGTTACTGTTGCTATGACTTAAGTTTGAAAGCTATCCTCAAAGCACATAAAGGTTTCTCCTTACAGGTATTTCAAACTTTTTACTATCGCATTTACTTTATTTGTAATGCAGACGCAGATGTATTTTGGCGGTGATAATATTTTTCCCCCCTTAAAAATCTTTTGAATGTAAGTCTTATAAGCGTTGCATTCGTTGTTTGAGCTGGCATCACAATAAAACGATACCTTCGAAAAACAACATTTTTCCTGTCAATGTTATTTGTTTTCTCATTCAAAATTCACGATTGGTGAAGCGGTACTATGGTCTGTTTTTATGCATTTGAGATCATACAGCTTTCCGGTGTCATCAATTCTATTCATTTTAATTTTCAAGAATAAACAGTGCCATTGTGACATTTGCTGCATCTTGGGCATGTTGGATACGGTAATCTCTAGCCGGATGTGGATTTTTAACTTTTAATATCGCATGACTTATAAACCAAGAGTGAAAAATGGCATAATTGGATTGCAGTATTCTAAGAATCCAGAAAAATATATTTGGATCCAAAACAGAGTATTGGTGACAATTATTAATACATAATTCATTTCATTAGTACTGAAAGTGTGTAAGTTAAGCCTTAAAAACCTCACCCATTTTAGTCAAAGTTTTAATGTATGGGTTGAACGAGATAAAGATTAAAAACGAATGAACGGATAAATTGAAGTAAATTTCATTTTTAGAGAAAGATGGACTGGAAATGGACAAAGAAAATTACTTAGTGGACACCCAAAAAGATTAGACCTGGAGGAAGCTTACGTCAAGATGGGAGAAACGAACAGGTCAAATTGACCGATGTAAGATGAATAACGAATGCACTGAATAGACATTAATAAAAGCGGAAAATTTTATCCCTTGTTAACCCACTGAAATATGAAATTAGCAATTATTTAATTAATCCATTATTAATATTGTCATAAATAGAACGTTTATCTGAAACATAAAAATTAATTTTTTGATTAATTAATTTTAGATTGGGAGGCACCCATCAATTCACATATGGGATGCGGAAAAGTTGGAGGCGATATCTGTTTTAAAAGGACAGCATGAGAGAGGTGTAAATGCTTTAGATTTTTCGGGTAAGTATTGTTTTCAAGTAGAATAAGATAAGCAATTGGGAACGATTATCTCTGGAGCTTTATAGACCTACAACGACGTTCGGTTATGTACTACTTTTACATGCTACTGTAAAAGGCACCATAGTTTTGCTTTCAAAATGAATATGTTAAAATATGACACATCTGGAACTGCTTAAAAAGTCATAATCTTAAATACCTGACTGACCGAAATACTTTAACCTCCCTTGCGGAGGACAGAGCCAAATGGCTAAAGTTTGGCAAACATGTGGAGCTTGGAACCTCCAAATGATTGCACTCCATACAACCACCCCGTTAATTGATCAAGACAGAGTCTGACATTGCTTGGAATGAGTAAGAGATTGTGATGATGCACAGTGCTGAAACCACTACTACAAAAACAGTGAGCTTCACTTGATATATGTAATTCCTTTATCTCTATAGATGACAATAACTGCGCATGTTTACCAGGGCTCCGCTAATAAGACGTACACCTTATTCAACAGTTGTCATTCATCAAAATACAATGAATCTTTGGAGGTTTTTCGACTTTTGATAGAGTCTAAGATAAGCAGCTGAATACTACTTATAATCTTGACATTTTAGAAGGAGAACTGTTGTGGTTTTTTGAAAAACGTAGTTGCTAAACAGCACATTATCGGTATAGAGGTGATCCGTTTCCAAACAGATCAAATTGTGGCTTGGGGTGTCTAAGTGAAGATGAATATTTGACTTCTTTGCTTTTATTTCAGCTTTACGAACGCAGAAGAGATTAATGCTCAGTTTGAGTTTAAAACAATGACTAACAGTTCGGTGGTTAACAGAGGGGTTTAGCTAAAAGGCCAGATGATTGAAAATGGACAATTGAATTTAGATGTGGCATGTTATCTAATATTATTTTGCTCTGTTAATGAAAATAGTCTAGAATAAGAATTATTAATGCCATTTCTCCCATTTAAGCTGTTTTATAGGTAGGGACGACATATAAAATGTAAGATTGATAAATAATTTACCATCGTATTATTTAGCTTGTTCTGCTGATAAGATAGTACGTGGCATAAACAGAATAATTTAGAATACTTGTCCAAAATAGTCAGATTATGCCCACAATTTGAATTGGAAATAATTAAAATGAAACTTTACTTAACCACAACAGTCAGATATATGGGAATTCAGCATCTGTAATTGACATTATTTTTTTGCGTATTGTCTCGTATAAAAATTGTTTTGGTTACATTCGCCGAAAGAGTAATGCACCTGCTGCTTATAGCCATTGCATCAATGAGAGCTACTTTTACCTTCATCTGTTTCTGTGCAAATAAGATGGAGGAATGTGGACTAGTTATTCTATGCTCCGATACAGAATTCGGTCCCATTGTTGATATCATATGATAGAAAATTTCCATTCCACACGGCTGTTTAAATAATTTCGGTTGTTTTGACCACCTCTCAGGATTTCATTAAAAGTTTAATTGAATACTGATTAAATGAGTGAATGAAGAGAGATTTAGTATGTGAGTGAAAAACACATATTCAAGCACTTCCAGATAGACATTAGACAATCCCCCAAAATTGAAATTATGGTGAGAATTTGCTAAAGTATAGGCTGGCAAAGATATTCTTAAACTTTGTAATATATTGATTTTTAACTATTTCAGGGGGATTTGGCCATTGAGAAGAATTGAAATTCTGTTTCAATGCTACTTGTTTATTTTTAATTGGGGCGTAGCTTTGATTGATTCTTTTTTATGAACAAACATAGCATAGCAGATGTTTGATAACTTTAAATCCAACTAACTCCAGTTGTGATTGTGGTTGGCTTGCTGTAAGAAATTTTTTTTATTCGTCTCTGAAAAATTACCGTGAACTTCAATATCTCATTAATGTAATTTGACAGCCGCTTTCCCCCAAGCTATAATGTTACTTTGAGACTTAAAATGGAAAAATGCCTAAAGAGCTCAAAATCTAGCATTTGGGTGTTAACTGTAAATTGGAAGCAAACACAAGTCTAACTGATATATGGCAGTAAAAATAGAAAATTAACTTTCTCGTTAATTTCAAACCACACAGTACAGGAACGATTTTATCTGGTGTGAATCTTAGTTATGTTCCAAAAGTCTTGTAGCTTTTACCGTTTATTTTACAATCAACGATCAAAAAAGACTAAATTATTTTACTATTCTATTTACGGTCATCGTTAGAATTTACTATTACTTAGGTATAGCTTTCTTTTCATTTTAGCCGACGGCAAAAAGTTAGCAAGTGTTGGACTGGACGATAATCACTGTATTGTGGTATGGGATTGGAAGAAAGGAGAAAAACTAGCCACAACAAGGTTAACCATTTTATATATTTTATTAGGAACCGCCTTCTACCTTGTTGACACCTCTCATCCAATCTGCATCTTATCTAGTTCATCTCTCCTGCTTGCTCTACCTGGCTCTTTGCCCTGTATCCCTCTGGCTTAGCCGCTTGCCCATAGTATGTCCCTTCCCTCCCACTCTTAATCTTTTACAGTAAATTTGAATACGTGTGGAACCCCGACTTAATAAGTGGCTCTTATCACACACTTTCAAATTGTTGTGTTTATTCACGACGTAACATTAAGATGTGTTCTTTCTTAACTAACTAAAAAAAGAACTTAGCTTAAATGAAGTTAAAAGTGAAATCGCTCTGAGAAGAAAGATTAACTTTCGTAGTCATAGGGCTTCTCATAGGTCTGGTGGTAAAGTTGCTGGACTGAAAAGACAAGCTTCTGCGTGGGTCCGGGTTCCATTCTCACTGATAACTGTTTCTTTGACCAAATGACTTTCTACGAAAAAGAGATTTTTATTTACCTTTCATCTTTTAACCTCAGAGCGTACCATTATCTCTCAAATTATTGACTTCTTTTCCGTTTAGAGGGCATAAGGACAAGATATTTGAAATCAAGTGGGACCCAATGAATCAAGATAATTTAGTCACAGTTGGAGTGAAACATATCAAATTTTGGACTCAGTCTGGTGGTGGATTTACATCTAAACGAGGTGTCTTTGGGAAGAGTCATAAAGTCGATACGATGCTTTGCTGTGCATTTTCAAAAGATCCTGGCTTTGTGTACGCTGGCGGTGCAAGTGGTCATGTGTATGTTTGGGAAAATGCCACGTTGAAGCAGACAATCCAAGCACATCAAGGCCCAGTTTTTACCCTAAATGCCCTAGAAAAGGTATGAAACATGTTAACATATTTATTATAGGCTTACTGCAGTCGAAATGTAACGATAGAAAAAAGACAATATTAGATAAGTCGGGCTTTAAGGAATTAGCTTTAAAAAAGTGACTACGGAATATAATACCCTCTCGAAGGGTTTCTCTTGGTAAGGCCCCAACAGTGTATATTCCCAGGGTTCAAATTATTCCACACACAAGCAAAAGGCGTTGGTTAGTCTTGGAAAATTTACTTTTTTGAAAAGAAGATAAATTCTTTGCATGAAAACTGGAATTTCACAAAATATAAGAATAAAGATAAACCTGCTAGGGCAATGACGATCATCGACTTCCACCTCTTTCGGTCCTTTGTGGCTGTTAACAGTTCTCGCTCCGCTACGTTCGTCCATCTACTTATGCTTGCTATGTATGTTATTCTTTGTCTGGGTCTGCTGCGTTTTCCGTTGATGTTGTCTGTCGCACTAAGATGTTCTTGCTCTCCGTTCCCCATTACCTTTCACAAAAATTCCAACTGTCTTTTTCGGATGGTTCCTAGAAGAAAACGTTTTGTTCCTGCACTCTCCAACACTTCCTGATTTGTTAATCTGTCTGTCCAAGATATTCTCATCATTCACCTTAGAAACCACATCTCTGTTGCTTCTATTCGTTTCTCTATACTTTGCGACAGAGTCCAGCATTCGCTGCCATATACAAGGATGGCAAACACATAATAGTTCAGCATTCTGAACTCAGTCGTCGTAGAAGTTTTGTTGTCTTTGGTTATGTGGTCTAGCTTCTCAAATGCCTCCTTTGGCACTCCGATCTTTCTTCTAATTTCTTGGTCACATTTGCCAATTTCAGTTATCATGCTGCCCAGATAATTGAAATTCTATACTTGATTTATTAGGGCGTTCCCGATCAGTGGCTTACACTCTTTGTTTATTTTTGTTGATTAATTATATATTCTGTCTTCTTACGGTTTATGGTAAGCCCTTTCCTGTTGCTGGATTCAACTACTTTTTAAGTATCTCTTGTAGCTTTTTTTCTGGCTCTCCAATCAAAACCGTATCGTTGGCTTATCTCATGTTGTTAATGTTGTGTCCTCCGACGAGAATCCCCTCTAATGGTGTTATTTCTCGAAGAATAATCTCACTCCAAAGGTTGAAAAGTCTCGGCTAAGCACACATCCCTGTAGAGCGCCTCTTCTAACGTTGGTGTATGACCTTGTGCCATTTTCTATTCGCATACGCGCTGTTAGCTCCCAGTAAAGATTGCGCAAAACTCTGAAGTCCTTTCCATCCAGATCTAAAGATTTTAGGATGTTGAAAAGCTTTTCATGCTGCACTTTATCGAATGCCTTTGTGTAATCGATAAAGCACCCATATAAATCTTTATATGTAGCTCTTTCTGATAGCATTCTCAGGACGAAGATCGCATTCCTTGTGCCAGCATCCTGAACGAACCCAAACTGTTCTTTACCTATATCGGGTCTTATCCTACTCCTTGCTCTCACCATCAAAATGCGAAGCAGCATTTTTATCCCGTGGCTCATTAAGCTAATCGTTCTGTGCATTTCGCGTTCAATTGCACCAGGTTTCCTTGTGAGGCCTATGAGTATCGATTTACTGATGTCCTCTGGGGTTTCTCTGCTGTCATACACCTCGATCAGAATATCAGTAAGCTTCTCTACACCAAAGTCATCTCGGGCAACAATCGTCTCGGTCATAACTTCGTCTGGTCCTGCAACATTATTCCTTTTGATATTTTGTAATGCAGCTGTAACTTCTGATCTTAGGATTTTTGGACCCTCCATGGTTTTATTTATTTCTGGCTTGTTAACCCTGTCATCTACAAAACGTTATCTGATATATTCTGTCCCGCATTCAAGAATTTTATCCCTTTCCATTTTGACTTCTCCATCCTTAAATCTTATGCAACCTGTAGAGGAACAATCTTTGAAACAACCTATTTCCTTAATCTTTCGGTGTATAGCGTCTGGTTCATTGCTTTTGCATCTTTCAAACTCTTCTCAAACCAAATATGGTGAAAGCAAATTTGGGGAAAAGCGTATTTTCTTCTCTGTCTGTAACACTTGAATTATTATTTGATAACGATTCAACACAATTGGTAAAGTTTTTATTTCGTTCCATACACCTTTGTTGTGTCCTAAAATTTGATGACCATTTATGCCCAGTCGGGTTTACAAAGCATTAATTGAAAAACACATTATTCGCTCAGAAGTCTTTGGTGAAGGTAATTGGTTTAATTAAGCATTTAATAAGGCATATGATGAGTCACAGATACTGTATCCAGTTGTAATTTTACCATCTTAACATTTTGATTTGTACACATTAATGCTGCTACGTACTGTCTTCATTTGTATAACTAATGTATATATATATATATATATATATGATTTATATAGAGCATTATAAATCTTCTTGTGGAAATCGTCCTTTAATTTGGTTTAGAATTGTTAACATTGTATTTTTTATATTTTAATACCTTCAAGCTTCGCTGTGATATTTAAACTTCAGCAATTCATTTGGCAACGAGAGCAAAACAAAACCAACTGTCTTTTTACTTCAGGTTGTCCTTTTGACGAGGTAGTATTCCTTGACACAGTTGATAAAACTGAACATAACATTTATTACCATTTTCAAGGCCATATTCAAGTCGTCGATACTTTAACAAGTTTTTCCACATTTCGTTACAAATTTATATTCATTCCCATCCCAGGGTTTGTGTCAACCACTGCTGGTTCACATTCAGATTTTTATCACTTTACTCGTATTACTCACATTACTCGTATTGATAGAGAGGCAGAGGAAACAGAAATCATCCGAAAAATTGTAGCAATCAGCAACAACATTTTTATGCTTCTAAGAAATTTGTGAAGTAATTAGTACTGAACAGTGTTGCAACACTCTACCTGTATGTAACACATGTAAACAATTTTGCTCCTCTTCCCTATTACTGCTACACCATACAATGGCTTCTTTTTTACAGGTTACACTTGTATTTTTTTTTCGTCCCAGGGGTTTGTGACTGGAGGCAAAGATGGTATTGTTGGTTTATGGGACGAAGGTTTTACTCGTTGCTTAAAGACATACAATATCAGCAAAGCTGGCCTTGAGAAATTCGAAGGACAAGGAAAGCTGATGGAAGATAATCCACCAATCAGAGCTGTGACACTTGGACAGGGAAAAATTCTTGTTGGAACAAAATTTAGTGAGGTAAGGAATGTGTCTTTGCAGGAAAAATGATGAGACAGAACATCTAATTGTAATTGTTCGTGTGAAAGTCAGACAGACTGATTAGCTTCTAGTTGCTTTTAGTAGTGACTATAAACTTGGGTATGATTGGAAGTAAGTAAAATCTAACGATTAACACGCTCGATAATTCGGCGTTCTCCCCCCCCCCGCTCTCCATTGCTCCCTTTCTCTTTCTCTTGCTTCCTCTCTCTCTCTTGCTCCCTTGGTCTCTCTTACTTGCTTCCTCTCGCTCTCTATCTTGCTCCCTTCTTCTCTCTTAATTGCGTCCTCTTGTTCTCACTTAACCTTACTTTCTTCCACCTAGTTCTCTTTCTCCTTCTGAAATGCCTCTTATATACCCAGTTCTTACTTCTTTTTGTCTCTTCCAGCATCTGGACTGTATTGTCTATGTTTCTTTATCTTCTTCACGCTGGCCAGTCAATTTTGCACCTGTTCTGTTCATTCTTTAACCCTCGCCACACCTCACTAGATATTGTCACTTCATCTCAACTTCAATTTGCACTTGCTTCATCTGCTAGATATGTATTGTAGTGATTCAAGTAATAAGCTAACTATCGTTCTCTTGTTGTAGTTGAGTGGGTTGGGACTGTGTTTGTATTATTTGAACTTACTATTTGTGACGTGGACAAACCTTGAGCAGCCTGCAAACGCAATGTCAATAATTTGTTACGAGTTACATTTTTCTGTGCCACATTCATCCGTTATATTTAAAAATTTTCTATTTTTCTAGGTGTGATGCATACATTTTTTAACTGTATGTTTTTTATTCAGCCACGGTATTTTTTAGTCATAGGACCGTACCTTACCGTATATATTTCTATGCATTTCTTCTAGATATTAGAAGTTGACAAGAACGGGCCAATAAACATTATCGTCCAGGTACGCATGCTGAAAGCAAAAGTGATACTGCTAAATTTGAAAGAATTATTTTAAACATGTTGATTAAGTACAGAAAATACTAGACCGTAGTAATAATGCTTGTAGGAGTAAAGACAGAGTGAATTATAATATTGGAATTAAACGGAATACATTTTTATCCCGGTTGACCAGTCTTAATTCGCAGAGCCTGAGAACTTGATGGAGTCAATTTGATATGTGATACGGGCTTCTTTATATGTCAGTAATATATTTACCAGAAAAATGTCTTATATTTTTGAGTTGTAGATAAAAGTGTGGGAGGGGGACTTGAATAACCGTGCTCAGTAGAAGGAAAAGGTTTTTAAATGAACAAAAACAGGAGAAAAAAGCTTTTCCCATTGAAAAGAAATTTTTGGATACTTAACATTCCCATGCTTTTTTATAAATAAGGAATATTTTTGAGATAATTCATTTTAGGCTTACGGAATTTTTGCCACAAAAAATATATTTCACCGCCTGACAAGTAATTTGGGAGCAATTCTTAATAACTAATAGTCAAGTGAGGGGGAGTGAAAACGGTTGTTTTAATTAAAAAGGCGGACGATTTTTTCATATTAAGTAGTACGTTAGAAAATGCGATTTGGCCCATAGTGGGTATTAAGTGTATCGGTTAAGCAACTAATAGGAATAATACACACTGTTTTGCAGGGTCACGCGCAAGGAGAGGTATGGGGTCTTGCCTGCAGTCCAACTGAAATGTTGTGTGTCACTGTAGGAGACGATTCTACTCTCCGAATTTGGGACATGGATATGCAAAAAATGAAAAATATGCGTAAACTCAATGGACCAGGTCACTGTGTTTGCTATTCACCCGACGGAAAAGCCATCGCCATTGGAATGAAAGATGGTAATCAAGGGTTGTTATATGTATATTTATTTTGTTTTGTATTCATTAGTTTTTTGAAAAATATTGTTGGTTTTTGACAAATTTATGGTTAAAATAGCTTCAGATGCTAAACTAGTCAATAATGAAGTAAGTAGTATAGCCTATTATTTCACAAATAAATATACTCGGTATCAGGCACCAGCTTTTGTTTTCGCGTTTTGAAAAGCAACAATACGAAAGCTTAAATTGAACAGATAAACAGAAATCAAGACCTAGCTAGACCATCTTCTATGCCACCGCTACAATCTTTAACTATACTACTGCGCAAGCTGAATAAGTTAGATGATTGTATAAGGTTTTTAAATCTACATCGGTTTACAGGAGAAGGTGCCATTGATCGGACCATTATTGTGTTGGACCATTTAGTTTAACTTCCTTAATCTGAAAAATTTGGCTTATAAAGGGCTGCATAGAAATAGAAAAAATTCCCAGAATGGAGGAGAATTTCGATATGATGTGAGTGCATGTGTGTACGTGCCCATATGTTTTCTCTTTTGTGTGTGTACCACTGTGTGTTTGTATGCCTCCCTGTGTGTCTGTGGGCGGGATCAAGTGCTTGATAAACCTATTTCATGGTTGAAATGAATTTAATCTGGCTTCTTGGCGAGGAAAAACTTTTCCTACCCGTTTTAACTTTACTATTATTATTATTATTATTATTATTATTATTCCTACTATTATTATTACTATTATTGTGTTTGTTGTATGTTTGTATACATGTGTGTGATCAGGTTTTAAATTATCAATATTTTTGCCTTTTGATACTCCAATAACCAGTAGCTAAATAACCAATCCAATGAAATCTGAGGTTGTTGTTAATTCCGACTGAGTACTAATGCAGCTACTACTTATGTGCTGGTATGTGCTATTGAGTCGCAGACTTTTTGCACTGATCCGCTTCGTTGTACTATGTTGGTAATCATCCCGTAAGGTGTTTCTTAACGAAAAACCTTAAAACCCACCAGCGTGTTTGGAGCGTGACCATTGATGAAGGAGTGAATGTAGGAACCAGAATCCTAAGCATTTATTTGTTTGTTTTATTTTCCCCAGCAACATGACCTACAAAATGCATATTCAAAGACATAAACTTGCACTTACCAACAGTTTGGTGCTTTATTTTAGAATATTATCTTTCCATAGCTACTGATAGCTGCACTCCTCACATGAATCGACATCAATTTGTAATTTGATAGAAGGCTTTATTGTAGATATCTTGCATATTTTCAAGTGTTTTAATTTGCCAACGTGGTAGGAAAAACCTTGGCGCTTTAAGTCGCTCACTATATTTATTAATTTAATTGACCTGCTGGTGAATGAAGCGAATCAACAGGCCTTCTACAGCGCGCAATTTTCAAAATTTCTTAGTTCTGCCCTCGTGTAGTTCCTGTTCACACAGCAGATTAATAAACGAAAAGTTTCTTTTGAAGGCTCTGCCTATGAAATTAGTACGGCGATCCTTTGAGCCATTCGGTCATTGCGGCTTTAAATTTCGCTAATTAATGAGTATTTGGCTAACTAGTGTTTTTAGTTCTTAGGACATCAAATATTCAATGCCCTAAGCCATGTGTTTTGCTTCTCCAGCACGTACGGCTGTTTATAGAACTGCTGGTAGTACATTTGATGCTCATTTTTTAGATCGTGAGTGTGAGTCCCACCTCAGCTGCTCGTTTTGTTCATAATTTTTTTACATTTTTTAATTAGTATTTTTTTAACATTGTAAGCATCCCCGGCGTGAAAAAACAATATTATAAGTCTAGCATGTCCCATTGTTGTGCACTGTCATAGCTACTAAAGTAGCGGAGTGCTGAGTCCAGCATAAGTGGAAAGGTAGGAAATGGTGGGGGTGGGAAGAGAAGATGAAGAAGAAACAGAATGCTTTAAGGTTTCCCCAACTAAATAAGCTCCTCCAAATAATTAAGAAATCCTATCTTTTTCAGGGAGGGGGTTCCTAATTTTTTCAGTGAATACACCTTTTCACCTTTTTCAATATAAGGTGGTTTTTTGGTAGGATTCTCTTTCTAGATTTAAAACAATCAGTCTCCTTTTGGTAAAGTTTGAATTCCTCAAAAACGATTTGGCGATTTTTTGGGGGGGTTTTAGCCAATCGTGTAATTCTGTGGTTAGTTAATATCACGATACGTGCAGGTTTAGGTCTAAACATGTGTTTCAGTCTTTTTTCGTAAGGATGTTTCAGTACGCTTGTATCTAAAATATGAATCGCACCCAAGAAAATAGTGCAACGAGGAAGAAAGTTATGCTGTCAAGTGAACTAGAGCATGACTTTTCAATTTGCACCAAAGACATTGACTTTGATGAAGTCAGGAGACAAAGTTGATTAAAGAACAGAAAGATAACTTTATGGATAATGCAACAATGCTCTGTGAAAGAACCACAATGACCTGAAAACTCACAAATTCTTTAAGATCAGGAAATTGGCCATACCTGTTGCATTAGTAGTGGCTGTAAACGACTGTCTAGGACCAAAGGCAGCTCCATCTTTATAGGTCAGCTTCTCAACTGCTTCTAGCTGAAAATGCTGCTTACAACTAATTTATGGAGTGAGGTGGATCTGACCAATGGGAGCAAGTCGACAGTTGAACATATAATAATATATGATGGTCAGAATAAGTCACCAGCATTTCCTGGCATGGTTAAAGCTACAACATATCAGTACACGAGACCAAGCTTCTTAACGTAATTATCAGGATTTGTTCCAATATTCTCAAACACAAGTGTATGGGAATCAAAAAGAAAACTTATTCAATAACCATGATATCAATAATCATGATAATCACAAGGAAGGACTTTGAAACAGATAATTTTAATGGTTAAAGATAGAGTTTGCAGATGGTCTAGAATACTCTGCTTTGAGTAGGGCATAATATTCAGAAAAGTTGCATTTGACCCAATGCTAGGTTTGCAGCGATTCCTTTAAAAAATTATGCAAAGCAGTTTAAAGAAAGTCTGAATTAGTATGAAAGACAAAGGAAGCTTAAGATGACGCATTGAGAAATGAAATGTCAAAGTAGAATGTCAAACCTTGACAGGAGTGGTGGGATTGTGGGATGACAGGTTGGGTAAAAAGAAGACTTACATTGGGGGAAATGTAGGAGAAGGGGGACCAGACAGAATAAGCAACGTAAGTTCAATAAAAATGAATTACACAACTTCTGCGGATATCCATGGCAGATGGAGGACCCATCTCATACATGTTTGAAAACAAAAGTAACAAAAGTTAGAATGTTATACAGTACTTTGCATAGCAAGAAAGGCTTAGGCTGTAGAGATAATACGGAGAGCAGTCCAGCAAGACACTACCCTCGTGTTGATATTAAGTAACTATGTGAATATGTGTAAAACGTAGTAGGGAGGTCGTATATTTCTAGTTTTAATAGCCACAGGCTGCTATTTTTGGTTTAGTCTTTGCTTTAGTTAATGTTAACCTTTTTCTCCTATTTTGTAAATTCACAGGCAGCTTCTCTGTTGTAAACGCATTTTCTCTGGAGTCTATTGTAAGTTATCATCATCGAAAAGAGCAAATTTCTGATATCAAGTTTTCACCAGGTATGTCTAGTGGTTAAACTGACAGTTTGTGGTTGTAAATCACATTTTTTTTACCAAATTGCCAATTTAAACTTTGGCATTTTTAGGTTTGTTAGATAAATGCATTGAAGTAATGCATTTAATAAATTAAAATTTAAATGTGTTGAATTGGAAATATAGTCGGATAGGGTGGAATTATTTTACGCTATTCAGTTACACTTTGTTCTGGTGGTGTACCATTAAATCACAACCCTTCTGAATGAATGCCCCATATTTATCGTAGAGGGTCATAATGAAGAAGTAATAAGTTGAGTGGTACAATTTTTTTCTCCTTCTTTAATTATATTTTGTTATTAATGATAATCTCCAGTGAACGGATTTCCTGAAATGGAGGTCCATTTCAGGAAATGAATGCCCATTTTAGAATTTTGAAAATTTGCCAAACACCCTTCTCTCGTAGTGAACACTTTCTTTATAACCCCTTAAATTTAACGCTCGGGATGCATATTTAAAGTAATTTGGAAAATATTGGGAACAGGGAATTAAAACCCGCTTTATATATATGTTTCTCAATTGTTATTTTTTGCTGTGTTGTGTTATTTTACTTCTGACAAATAAGATATCAATTTTTAAATACTTTCTACTTTAAAAAGTTAAATGGTATGCCACTTTATCTGGTTTTGCAAATTTACTATTTTACCATTCCAATTTTAGGCAGCGGAAAATACCTTGCCGTGGCATCTCATGACAATTTTGTTGATATATACAATGTCCTCACTAACAAGAGAGTAGGCATATGCAAAGGAGCATCCAGTTATATTACTCATATCGACTGGGATATCAAGGGTATTGTAGAGAATGTTCTGTGTATCATGTTTTTTACTATCTAATAGTTTTCACTTAAGTCAACTTTTCTGTGGTCAGCTTTCACTATACCTTTTTAGCAAACTTTTTATGTAAGGTATGTTAATTGTAATGCCACCTTGCGATTACAGTCAAAGTGTATTTAATGGCCGCTCCTAATCATTGCCTATTTGGTCACATGACAGTTTTCTTTTCAGCTGAAGACTTGATTAAGGCCTGGCGTTAAATACTGTCCCCAACTTTTTATGTAAGGTACGTTATTTGTAATGCCACCTTGCGATTACAGTCAAAGTGAATTTAATGGCCGCTCCTAATCATTGCCTATTTGGTCACATGACAGTTTTCTTTTCAGCTGAAGACTTGATTAAGGCCTGGCGTTTTCCAGTTTTCCAGCAAACTACTTTGTTTTAAAGCGAAGCAACATGAGAAACTTTTGCTGCGGAGGTTGCGATTTTGAATGCTTACTAGGACCCAATTCTGCACGTTAAATTTAATTATTTAAATATGTTCTCCCATATGTGATAATAGATTTACATGTATACTTTTTTGACTGAAATATTTCTGGTTTGAGTGGCAGCCATCTGCTTAAAAGTCCTGTATCCTTTACAAATGACAGGCTACTGAGATTTTCCGATAAAGAACTAAGTGAGGAATAAAAACAGTACAGAAAAGTAATAAAAAGGTGCAAAGAGAAAAAAACTTAGTAACCAACTGCACTAAAATAGCTCCTAACCAGAGGTAAACCAAAAAAATATGAATAAAACATTTAGTAATTCTTATAACAATTCTTATAATTATTATTTCTATCTTTATAGAGGATGATACAATTCAGCTGTTTACAATAAAGATATAATAAACACTGCTGTCAACATGTGTCCTCTTATCAGAGAGAAAAAGTATATAAAATTAAAAACTAAAAATCAAATAACTTAAAAACCTCGTCCCCGGGGCCCCTCTCTCACTTCCTGGCATTCAAAAATGCCAGGAAAGCCGAGAGGAGGCCCTGGGAACGAGGGTGAAAAATTAGTTGACTGAAAATAATAAATAACTGACTGACGCAGTGAGAAAAAGTGGGCGAGACCAGTTGTGAAATGTTATATTTCTTCTAAACAGCAATTTTGACATTTAGAAATAAGATATTTTTCCTAGTTTCTTGCCCTTCATATTGCCGAACAACCGCAATATTTCTATATCATAAATATGTTGAAATCCATTGTTTTAAATTTAGATTAAATTCACCAACCTTTCCTTGAGTTAATAAGGCAATATACAACTTTGTAGATTGTTTGTGTATGGAGGGCACAATACCCATAGAATATCATATTCACTGGCTGGTACTGTACAATTAAAAATAACACCTGTATTATTGAAAAATGTTAAATCGTAAAAAAAACCAATTCAAGACAAAAAAATCCGGATTAGCCCTCATTTGTCTCATTAATTTAAACTCCATATTGCTTTTGACTCGTTTTTTCGCTGGAAGTGACGCAGAAGAATTTTTTTATGAAATTCGATGGACAGGTGGCTAGACTCTTATGGATTGAATTGATTTGTCTAATTTTCTTTGCCAGTCAAAAATATACTCTTGTTGCTGGCAGTGGTCTTTATTTGAGTAACCCATTCCATCTCCTCTCCGCAACTTTTTTGAGACATTAGTTTTGTTTTGTCAGATCTATTTAGTGAAGCAGCCTTACAATTGAGATTATACATTGAGCCGTTGAAAGGAACTCTAGAAGGTTTTGCTATGCAGCTAAACAAACTGAAGATGCACTAAATTAGATGCTTTGTAAGACACCACTTAAGTCTCTAACTTGTATCTTTGAAAAGGAGAATTAAAAAATTGGCTCTACTTATACATGTCTACTTTGTGCTTTTTCTTTTGGACAGTACATTTTTCCACGCTTATCCAGTGGATTCATTGATCAGATTGTTTTTTTATGTTATTTGATGTCATTGGTTTTATTCAAAAGATGTGGAAACATGATGTAAAAACATGTGGAAACATGATGTAAAAACATGTGGAAACATGATGTAAAAACATGTGGAAACATGATGTAAAAACATGTAAAAACATGTAAAAACATGTAAAAACATGTGGAAACATGTAAAAACATGTGGAAACATGATCCTATTTTTTTAGAACTGATTTAAGACTAGACAGTCTTTAACTATTTTCCATAAGATTATTTTCATACGATTTATTTGCATAGCGTACCCTACTCTCTACCTCACTAATATGGAAATCTTTGCCTGAAAGTGAAATTTGTTTTCTTCCTTTTTTCTTGTCTGCAACTTAGGTTAAATAGTACATGCCTAGTTAAATTTTACCTGTTACTTTGAGTATTATTTTTTTATTAATATTAAATCTTTGTGATAATCATATTTTGTCGTATTGTAAAACTGTTGTTTGAGCTTAACTGATCTTTGAAGAGTAGATTGCTGAGCTGTAAGGAAAGTTTTGTTCCTTGGTAACAGAAAAAATAACATAGATGTAAGAGCTTTATCATGTCATGAGTCGTAAGCTTTTTCTGTGCAGAAAAAGCTTACGACTCATGACATGATAAAGCTCTTACATCTATGTTATTTATTTTCAATGTCGCTTTGAAGTTAAAGATTTGGTCGTATGTCACACTTAAGAGAGTTCACAAGGTATGAAACGGTACATAATTAAGCGTTGATTTAATACAGCTGTAATTGGTTTATCGTAAATACGATAATTATAATACCGCAACTTAATATGTAAATTCCTAAGAAGCATAAATTATGCGTGGTAAAATTCTTAGAAAATACAATTTTATAGCAAGGTAGAAGACAGGTTTGGTTTTTTAGTATGGTAAAAGAGTACTTTTGGAACAGGTTACGGAAACTCATGCACAAAAGAAAGATTTAAAAGTTTCCATTGCGTTCAAGTTAGTTATTTACGGAGTACTTTAGAATTTTGAATTACTGTCACTGAAATTACTGGTAATGCTGATTTATAAAAGCAAAGTAGAGTTCCTTGTTAGGAAACCGTAGCACCCACGTATTTTAGATTTATTAATAACGACTGTGAGATCTTCTGAGCGTGAAGGCTGCCTTCTTTAAAAATAATAGTTTTCTTATTGTTTGGATCGCGACCTGCGCAAATTTCGAGAAAAAAACTTTGCTACCAGGTGTCAAAAGAGATTTCAACTGACCTCTCGGTCGCAAAAACGATATTTATAGAAACCATTTTTCAATTCTGCATTAATATTTTAAGGTATAACTTTCCGACCGTCATTGAAATGCTTATTTAAATATCCATCTGCCTGCTGTTAATTTAGGAAAACTACTTATGGTCAACTCAGGTGCTAAAGAGCTCCTTTATTTTGAGGCGCCAAGGGGCAGACGCCAGGTAATATCAGTAGCGGAAGTTGACAGACTTGAATGGGCATCTTGGACCTGTGTACTTGGAAAGCAATGTGATGGGATATGGCCCCCTGGAAGTGATGTAACAGACGTAAATGCAGCTTGTGTTACACGCGACGGATCATTGATAGCAACAGGAGATGACTTTGGATATGTCAAAGTCTTTGATTATCCTTGCATCGTAAGCTTCTTGTTTTAAATATTGTTGTTTACATTTATTATTGATTCCCCCACAAACAGTCACTTTATATAATTTATATTAACTTGGAAGACTGAAACAATATTGAGGTCGAAGTAAGGCTGTTGGCATTTTACTTTCAGTTGGATGAATTCAAACGTGGTTTCTGCCGTCATGGTGCTGCAAGCTAGGTCAACAACGTTTGGCCTTATTTAATGCGCAGACTACCATGTCTTAAATTCTAGCAGTTTCATTTTGAGAGAGTTTGCCCATCATCAGGCACTTGAGAGAAAGTATCTTACAAAACGTATGTTCCTGTAGCAGATATACATTGTTCTCCAACCATACTCCTTAAGGCACATGACTGTAGACACAGCTTGTCACATGGCATCCCACCCATGGTTATGATTTTTTGAAGATAGCATCCATGTGAGTTTTATTGTAAGGTATATTTATGTAGAGTTTACTCTTTGGGTATAAGTTTAAGCTGTTAGCAATTATCATGGATGAAAAGGATGCCTTTCCTGTTTATTGTCGTTCCTGTAATTTATGTACCTGACCCTAGATGACAGAGATTGTTGTTTGAAGGAATATTTGCAGGACTCGTTCGAAGAATTTCGTAAATATAATTTTATAGAAACATTCGTGATAATAATAATAATAATAATAATAATAATAATAATAATAATAATAATAATAATAATAATAATAATGATAAGGAGAAGAGTGTTAACACCTGAAAACGAAATGACAGCTCCTGGAGATGAAGGCTATAATCTTGTTGATATTACTGAACCAGAAATTAGACATGATTTAAACATTACTGTTGAGGAAGCCTCGGAAGAGGAGAGACAAATGGTGAACGAGTTGAAAGAGATCTATAACGCTGGGGAGACAGCTGAGGGAATGATGTTTAAAACGTTTGAATATAAAAGACTAAATGAGGTGGTCAAGAAGGTTGACAGCGTATTAGGATTCTTTGACACTAAGGATATAACTGAAACTAATAATCTGATTATTGCATGTTCTGTATGGGTGTCAAGGCAGCTCGGACTTAAAAAATCCAAGAAGAATGGGAAAGCAAGGAATGAGCCATGGTGGAAACGCAGGATAGAGGCCAGTATCGAAGATATAAACAAATGCATTAACCAACTCACCAGATATAGGAATGGTGTAGTAAGATCCACAGTAAAAATTGAGAAACTGTTCACAAGATTTAGGATAAAGAAAAAGGGTTTAGGTACTGTATTAGAAGAACTTAAACAAAGAGTTCTAGCAAAGAAGGCTAAAATAGATCGTT
>RDPX01000007.1:1202310-1230851 GCA_003991215.1 Morbakka virulenta | reverse complement strand
ACAGTACAGTATAGCACAGCACAGTATAGTATAGTACAGTACAGTACAGTATAGCACAGTACAGTATAGCACAGCACAGTATAGTACAGTACAGTATAGCACAGTACAGTATAATACAGTATAGTACAGTACAGTATAGCACAGTACAGTATAGTACAGTACAGTATAGTACAGTACAGTATAGCGCAGTACAGTATAGCACAGTATAGTACAATACAGTATAACACAGTACAGTATAGTACAGTACAGCACAGTACAGTATAGCACAGTACAGTATAGTACGTAGTACAGCACAATACAATACATTACAGTACAGTACAATACATTTAAAGAAATATTTGTAAAACATGTACTTAATTATGCTTAGCAGACAGGAAGGGAGACAGAAAGGAAAGCATGGTGTTACTGTAATGAAGCCTGGCCATGCTAAAGAACTTTTCTTGAAGGCCAAAACGTTGTTTTTCTAATAGCATTTCAGTATTTTCAATCGGGTTACGGACGTCACGACTTAATGCCCGCTCTAAGGGTATGAATCAAAAGAATTAATAATCGACCGCACAATACAGCGGAAGATTGTAGTAGGGTGTCTTACACATTAGATTGAGAGTGAGAACGGATAGTTCTAATTGGTGAAAGCAACAATTAAAAAAAACATTGAAAAAAATGAGGATGATTGTCGGAACTAAAAAAGGCACGTGTAATGCTGTTGGATGAAGTCGGGTAGCTTCATCAGTTTATACATAGAAAAAGCAAATTTAGAAGAAACAACTTTATAAGCCAGCTGGGTGTGGTCATTTGGGGATATCTTCATTGACGCCGAACAGCTGAAGGTAAGAAACTGACAAACTGCAGCTGAAGGTTAATGCCTCGATTAGTTCTGCTAAAAGCCAATAAGTAATTAATTAAGAAAGAAATAGTGAATAAATAAATGAGTGAATGAGTAAATAAATGAATGAATACATAAAATGCTGATTCTTTTATTAACTTAAAATGATGATTTTTTAATTTTAGGAGTGTGTCTTGCCACTAGCCGGGGAAGCAGCCGACGTATATTTGTAGCAGAGTTTCGACCAGACTCAGATACGCATTTCGTAACATGTGGAGTTAAGCACATAATGTTTTGGAATGTTGCTGGTGGGGCACTTGTTGGAGTACGAGGAAATATAAATACGCACGGAAACCAAGATGCAAAAATGCAAACAATGTTGTCAGTTGCTTTTGGACCGGTGAGTTATAAGATGCAGACCAATAGTTATTTTGGAGGAGCTAAATAACAATGTTTTAAATTTATTTCCAATTTCTTTTCAATTAGACAAAGTAGTTATGGTTTTATTCGCCTTTGTAAAATGTACTAGGTTGACTAATGGACAACTGGTTTGAAATTCAGATTGATTTTATATCAGAAAGTAGATGGGAACTTTAAAAACGCACTTTTTAGTGTTAAGAAGATGTAAGAGAGCTATATCAGTACAGTCAGATATTTTGATATATAGATAGATATATTCTTATATTGACAGTTCTATTAGATTATATGCTTGTAATGGTTACACAAAGGAATGGGAAACAGCCTTTTTGGGCTATACTTGGTGCTCTTCGTTGCATTTATATTAATAGGTGGTGGAAGCTAAAAACTCATTAACGAGGGTTTTTTAACTTAACAAAACTGGCTTTTTTCCGTTTGGCTTGGTTTTTACAGTTACTTGCGATAGTAAATCAGTCACTAAATCATTGTGTTAGTACATTTCAAACTTAAGAAAATAGTTGCTGATTTAATGAAAATTTAAAAAAACCCAACTAATTTCAATAAAGCATAATAGGATAGATGATGTCAGGAAGACTTTAGATACTACTAATGAAGAGCAGAGAGTCATTTTGTTGTTAGTATTTAATGTCATTGAACAACTATGAAAGTTTATTCTATGGGTGTATCCAGAAATATTTTTGATGGAGTTGTAAAATTACTATACTCGTCACACAAATCTGTTTGAATTCTGAGTTATGCTTCATCGAATTACTGTTGTCTGGAACATTCTAGCTGACTCACCAGGATTTATAAATATTGTAAAGTGAGACATAGCTTGATACGTAGCTACAGGTCAATCTGTTTCATTTGTAGAATGACACAACATATACAGGTGCAATGAATGGTGATGTCTATGTGTGGAGTGGAGTACTTCTGTCTCGCATTGTGACACAGGCACACCGTGGCCCTGTGTTTGCTATGTATACCACAATCAACGATGGGTTTATTGTCACAGGTGGAAAAGAAAAAGGGTCAGTAGTTATTTATTTTGTCAGAATGTTTAGTGTTACAAGCGAATTTATTTCATTCGTAACAGTCAATGAGAACTGGTGTATTATATTATATTATATTAAATTTTATTATATTATATTATATTATATTATAATTTATTATATTATATTATATNAGTGGAGTACTTCTGTCTCGCATTGTGACACAGGCACACCGTGGCCCTGTGTTTGCTATGTATACCACAATCAACGATGGGTTTATTGTCACAGGTGGAAAAGAAAAAGGGTCAGTAGTTATTTATTTTGTCAGAATGTTTAGTGTTACAAGCGAATTTATTTCATTCGTAACAGTCAATGGGAACTGGTGTATTATATTATATTATATTAAATTTTATTATATTATATTATATTATATTATAATTTATTATATTATATTATATTATATTATATTATATTATATTATATTATATTATATTATATTATATTATATTATATTATATTATATTATATCATATTATATTATATTATATTATAATTTATTATATTATATTATATTATATTATATTATATTATATTATATTATATTATATTAATTATACTATCCTGGCGGCCGATGGTCCTTCTGTGGGTAAATAAATAGGGAAAAGTTATATTTACCATAATTTTTTAAAATGTCGTCCGTTGTTTTGTGGAATAATGCTTGTGACATAAAAATAATTTGATAATAATAAAAAAACAGTGAATAATTCTATTAATTTGAAAGCAATAATAGATACAACAAAATTTCAGTAAAATTACAACAAATGTCTGGGTTTACCCATCGGCTGGTGAGTAAAGCAGTTAGTATATATTGTATTAGTATTAGTGCCTACTTGACATAAAAAAGGTAAAGCTAAAGGACATTGAATATTTTAAGGCCCATGTTACTTGTTAAAGCTTTGGATTCCCTTAAAAAATCAGTATCCTTACTTTCCTGGCTACTTTAGCTGTAAGAAAATTGAATTGGAAGAGGAAAATGGCTGCTTTAATTATGCGGCAGCTATTTTTAAAACCAACTCTGAAAGCAGTAATAACGGAATATTGTTAATTGAAGTAGCAGTCCTACAGTTATCCGCATACTGAGAGCTGAGGTGTAATCAATTTTTGTCCCACATCCAGGGATAAAACTGTTCTTTGATCAACTTAGTCAGGGGAAATTTATACCTTCTTTTGAATGCCCTTTTTAAAAGCGCTTTGTTACACAACCTAAAACAGTATCGTCCTAAAGCATCTTGACTTTCACGAGTTCTTCAGCCATTGCCTGCTGCTTCCCTCTCTTATTTACATTTCGCTTTTGTGAAACAAAATTGGCCAATAGGTTAAAATTGTACCCAAAGTTAAACGATTGTGACTCACAGAGAGTATCTGAAATAGCTAGGAAACCGATATTGGTACCAGTGTTGTACATATTTAAGGGATTAGTGTGGTGTGGCATATGTTTTACCAGAATAATGCTATAGAGAAAAGTAGAAAAGGTAAGTGGCCAAGACGAGGCTTAAACCATTGGCTCTGGCTTTCATGGTTGTGCATGAAACAAACTGAAGCTATTCAAGCTACATCTCATAAGGTCATTTTTTCAACCCAATCTTCCACTTTTTTATCTCTATAATTAATAGTGTTATTTCTGTCATGTAATGTCACCCGATATTCATTATCTTTACTGATGACATTGTTTTATCGACTTGTTATGACAGAAGTGACACAGCCGTAGTCAAGCTTTGGGATCAAGAAATGCGCCAACTTATCCGGCAATACCCAATTCCTTTGCATGAAGGAAAAGATATGCTTCCAACTATTCGGTCAGTTTGCAGGGGGACTAGCAAGGTAAAGTATTTCCGTTAAATTTCTAAGCGTCAGTAGTATTAATCATTTGAAATCGTCGCCGTTTTCGTGTCTCGGCTACAGCGTCTCTGCCGAGTAGCGAGCACATGATATTGCCGATGGTGTAGGCTCCTCTTAAGACAGTGAAGTTGCAATTTCGGGCGTCTGAACATTGCAGGAGGTGGTCCATAGTCTGTGTGGCGTTACAGCTGCAGGTGTCAGATGTTGATAATCCCATTCGTTTCATGAGAGCTTTGTATTTGACGTATAGAGCAACAAGAGATTTATTTAATTGAAATAATAATGATAGTAAGGATGTTATTGGAGTATTAAATTGAATTATTCGTTTTAAGTGATAAAAATAATAATGTTTATAGGTACAAAACGACACACTCCTGTTTCAAGTCGCATTTTTAATCATTCAATACCTGTGTAGATAATTGCATGCTTGCCTATGAATCCCACCAGAACTATAGTGGACCAGGTTGCACTGTACGCTATTTTAAACGTGATAGGAAATATATTTTGAATACGCTTTATTATATTGAGTGTATATATTAATATCACACACACAAGTATATATACATATACTAAAATATCGGTTTATGCCAGGTTGTGTTGTTTTTGTTGTTTTTGTTGTTGTTTTCATGGCTAAAATAATTTCTTAATGGGAAAATTGACAGTTAAATTAACCCCATTTTACTCTACTTCCCGACTTGAAAGGAAAGTTTATGGGTCATGGAAATGTTGAACTGGAGTCTAATATACTTGAAAAAGTATAATAATAGTTAGATCTGCTCCGGACTAACACTTGGTTCTCTCTACCAGCCCTATGGATCAGTTCAACCCTTTGCAACACTTGCAGAGACGTTGTTAAGGTCGTTTTATTTCCAAATAGACTGGGAATATTGTATGATAAATAGAGACTGAAATCGCGGACCATTAAGATTTGAAGTGGTCAGTATAATTGGATCAAAAAATGCATAAATAACGTAAGGTGGTCCTTTTCTTTTTTACAAAGTAGTCTTGAGAAATTTGCAATTCGCCTTGATGTAAAAATTCCTGGAAAAGACCCTGGCGACACATGGTCACGATATCTTACACACACAAATGATATAGGTCTTTTTCAACATTTTTCAAGAAATTTAATTAGATCAGGAAATAAGTCTTTTTCTTAATAGACAGAAATGTTCACCAGGTCCAGGAATTAGGAGAAAGGAGGATGAGAGAGCGTGTCATTACGTTATGCCATCGCACATGCAAAGAAATCAGTGTGTGCGGGTTGCTGAATGCAGCAATTTTTTTAAATAATGAAGAATGATTGGTATGTTTGATTGCATTTGGATTTGTATATGAAAACAAAGTTTTTTTTATAAAATTTTAAGCTCCAGATCTGAAATAACGCTGGAACCTTAGTTTTTAGTCATTATTTTTTCACCAGTAATTTTTCCAGCGGTTGCAGCTTATTTGTATCCCCCGCTCCGGAGTCTACGTTAACGAATAGTGTATTTTGATGCAGTGGGTTTCAGGTTAACAAATGAATTTTAGTCACAACATTGGGACAACTTCGACAGAGGGTCTCACCTTTTTGTATGGATGAAGATCATACTTCATTTATTTAGCAAACTCGGAAAAAATGCGATGATCAAAACCGTTATTGATACCTTTACCTTTAAAAATGTTTTTGTTACTGATATAAGCATTAATAAAACCCGTAATAATAACTAGCGTCATGGAACGTTGTTTTTTACCCTTTACCGCTTTTGGGATTGAAAATAATTCTTGTGACAGCGTGGCCTACTTTTTTTCTTGTTGATGACCCAATAGCATTGTTTTACTTTATCCGCTATGCTTCCACATAAACCGCAAAGAAGCCGCTTTACAATCATAGCTGTTTTTTACGACCTTCCTGTCGTATAGATTTGGTCTCAAAGTAATCATTTTCCCCATATATGATTATGTATTCTTTTAAGTCTCTCATCATAACCCCTTGTAAGTGCTATCAATTGTGTGATGTACCATAATATGGTTTGCATTTTTATTTTCATTTTCATTAATTGTTGTTTGACCATATTCCTAATTATTTCCTATTTAGGGAACCATACTTGTTGGAACTCAAGAGGATAGTATCTTGGAAGTTAACGAAAAGACCAGTTCAAGCAATGTATGTTGTTTCAAACTTAGTATGTTGTTTACCTTGCCTGGTTTGGGAATGGATGAAGAAGGATTGATTTTTTATCGGACGGTTCAGAAAAGTTTGTTTCAATGGAGAGAGATTCACAGAGGAGTCATTCTACCACTTTAATATAAACAAATGCGATAAAATCAGAAAGTGGTACATGTGAATTATGTTTAATAATTGGGTATTTTGATTCTGTTCAGAGGTTGGTTAGATGATTCGACAGAGTTTAATAACATCTGCTTTTTTTACTAACAAGAAATTTTGTAATATTAAGCATAACAAGTTTGCTATTCTGAACTGAAATACTCGGTACAAATATGTCATGCTTAAACAATTTTTTCAACATCAAAACACAGGTTTATATAGGTATGACCGTGTTCTTATGTGTAAAATATTAGATTTTTGCTTTATACAAGTTAAATATGAATGTAAAATTATACATTGATAGACCACACCATCTCTTTAATCCTTAGATAATTTGCCAGTCTCATTCTTGTGGAGAGGTTTGGGGGCTTGGAATGCATCCAGACAATGGACAGTTCGCTACAGTCGCTGATGACGGAACATTAAGAATTTGGGACTTGCACACTATGGTATTTATTGACATTTTATTTATTAGTTGAAATTTACCAATATGTTTTACTCTATGGCCATTTGTGTTTTGGTAGGTTTTGATCCTTTGGTATTTAAGAAGATAAGTTACCGTTAGTATTTATTTTACAGTGGTAAACTGTTAAGATTGTTTTGAAATTCTATTTTTAATTGGAATGAAAGCCATCTTTGATGTTTTAAGACATTTTGTAATAGATACACAATAATAATTTTTGATAAAGCTATATTTTAAAGGAATATTGTGACATGGGTTGAATATCATATCTGGCCATTTCAGGTAACTAGTCAAAAAGGTCTTTCATGGTGACGATTGATTTTTAAGTGGTAAGCATTTCCCACTCTAGCTTTCATTACTTGCCCTGCTAACGATCCTAAGTAGCTATTTATAGAAGGGCAAGTTCAGGTTTAACCTCTTTTAATGCAGTTATGAAAAATTTGTTAATCTCCGCAGAAATATGGTAAGATCAAATGCTTAACACTTACATGGTTTGGGGCAGCTTTATCTTTTAAAATGCTGTTTGCTGCAATCAGGAACTAAAGATAATGATGACTTTGGCTTTGACTATGATTATATTCCTCGAATGAGTGCGTATATTAACTCTTATTGCTTTCTTCATAATGTTCATTCATCACAAAAATAAAAGGAAACAGTGCTTCTGACGTTTAATTGAGACAAGGAGAATTAAAATATTGTGCAGTTACAATGGCAATGTACTGATATGCCATTTTGATAAATAAAGTGCCCCAAAATGGCGCTGTGTATTCCGAATGTAGGCCTTTGATAGTAATACAAAAACAATTTCTTGTGTGCATATGCATTTGTGTTTATTTGGTGAACAAACATACTGATGTGCTACTTACTAAAGAATATTTCAAATGTAACTGTTAGCCGAAAGACATTAAATGCACGTTATTTTTTTTATATAGTCGTTGGCGCGGACGTGCTCCCTTGGTGGCCCAGCGAGATCTGTTGTTTACTCAGCTTCTGGTGAACTAATTGCAATTGGTATGAAAAATGGTGAATTCTTGATTGTCAACTCTAATAATTTGAAAATTCTTGCAAGGAAACGAGACCGACGTTCTGCAATCCAAGATATAAGGTAAAATAACAGTGAAATTTGTAATCTGCTTGTTGATTAGTACTAAAACATGTATTTTATTAACGACGTAAAACGCTCAGAGACTGAAAGATTCAACACAAAATATCTGAAGTGTTTTTTTACAGATCAGAGTTCAAATGGAGTTCTTTCTTAGGTTTGGGATCACTGTATGGCATCTCAGATGACTTGCTACAAATAGTCTTCACCCTAATGTTGTATTTCCGCCCTTGTTCGATCGTAGCTTTTTTCCTTGGAGTAAGCGACTTTGAAACTGAATTCCACTTAATATGTTTTCATTTTATGACCAAAACTCTTGTAAGTCGCCATCCCTTTTGTTGTAAGTTCACATTTTATAATCCCGTGTATCTACTTCCGTATTTGGGACTTACATTTTAAGAAATATCGTCACAGTCACCTGGCAGTCAGAAATGTATTTTGTAAGGAAGGTTACTTTTCCTTTAAGGGAGCGAAATTATGGTATGGAGACGTCTTTTAAAAGGGTCTTTTATCTGTACTTATCTTGAGTTTTCCAAGAGCTGTTCCAATTACTCCACAATGTTTTATCAATTTCTATCGACCGATCCTGGAATCAGATGTTGGAATCATAAACAAGATTTATTGATTTAACTTGAGCTTGGCTACCTTCATGTGGAAGCATTATACTGGAGGTACTTGAGATTGTTGAAATCGCTAGCAGGCTTAAGATGAAACTGGTTTTAATTGGTAATAAAAGCCATATTAGTTGGTTATTTAAAAAGTCCTTTGCCCATCTTTTTTTTGCCTTCCTACGTCATCATTATAAACCGTAGATGTCAAAGCTTTATCATTTCATGAGTCTTAAGATTTTTCTAAGCTACGTGTCGAGATATACTTCTCCCATCCTTAGGACTTGACAATGAGTGAAGTACCTCACGAAACGTAGCTCAAAAAAGGTTACGAATCATGACATTATAGAGCTCTTACATCTATGGCTTCCTCTAAACACATTAAGTTCAGGATTTTCAAAACTACAAGCCGTCATTTAAAGCAAACTGTACCAACAGCTTTACAGTGAATTTAAATTCCAAACTTGTGCTACAAGATGTTAAACCAAATAGACACCAGGCGTTAGTACAAGACAAATACATAATAAGTCCTATGCTGAACTTGGTGAACGAATAAAATGGATTTCAATATAGGAGCATTGATAAGAACAAATCATTTCATTCGAGACGAAAATGTCTCCAAGAAAAGTAAGCAATGCATAAAAATGAAATTTTCAAGTCATTTGTACTAAGATCTTCTCGCTTTGAAATACTTAAATAGAAATATTGTTAATAGTTAAAGCTCTCTTTTTCTTATTCTTGCGCAACATGTTTTTAAAAGGACTCAGTCAGCATATGTAGAAAGAACACTGTTAACAGGATAGTCGATTTGAACAATTAGCAGCTCAATAGTATGCCAGTAACAGTAGTTTTTTTCTATATAAAACTCGACGACATTCCGCTATCACTGCGTTTGCCACATCAGAAGTTTAAATGATAACGGATTTGAGGCTAGCAGTTTACATTTTTTGAGGCTAAAGGAGAGATATGCTTATTGTAATAAATGCTGCAAAAATAGTAAGAATACTCGTATTCATGCATCTCTTTGAATAATTGCACTTCCCTAGCGAAATTGAGTTGTGCTCTCATATAAGACATTCTTTTGAGAGCTGTGTACTGAATCGAATAAGTACGGTCCTTTTATGTCTCATTACGTTTTGTAACTTACTGTGGAGTGAAGGCCGGCATCTTGCATTCCTTGGCCGTAATCAAAGAACCCTTTTGAATATTACCATTAATAGACCAGATTTTGGGTACAGATATATAAATATATATATATATATATATATGTATATATGTATATATGTATTTATGTATTTATGTATTGATAGCTTGTGTGTTGCCCTCACTGTCGTTTTTAGAAGTAAATTACTCTTTTTTCCCTTACATGTCAGGTTCAGTCCAGACGGCCTAACTCTTGCTGTTGGATCAGATGATAACACAGTGGACTTTTACAACAGCAAACCTGGAGGATCACTTCCTCGAATTGGATATTGTAAAGGCATACCAAGTTTTGTAATCCAAATGGACTTTTCAGAGGATAGTAAACATATACAGGTATTGCACTAATAAATTAACATTTTGCCAAAATAAACTGTTCGTATGTACCTAGTAAGTTATTTTTATTCGTTTTTGTTATTCATTTGTATCGTTATACGATGGACATGAAGAAGTGGGTACCATGTTGGGTTTGATTTTTTTACAACAGGAAAAGACATTAGCAAGACAGCTTATTTTCAGCGAAGTAAAATTGCCTAAGAAAAGGGCGTTTTTTTACCAAGCGTTCACTGGCCATGCGGAGTCTGAAAACTGGAATCGACCAAAAGACCGGTTTTTTACAATGGCGCAAAGGAATACAACTCTGCCAAATGAAATTGGAGGCGAAGAAAATATAATAATAAAAAATAATAAAAATAAAAAATATAATAATACAATAATTTTTTGAAGTCTTACAGAATTTTATGACATGATTGTACCTGTTTTTAGCATAGCCTACATTAATCGGCTGACGCAAATTGCATTCCCTGTGGGGTTTTTTTTTTGTTTTTGTTGAGTTTTTTGGTTATTTTTTTTTGGGCGGGGGTAGTAACAGGTCTCACAGGGAGAATAGTACCATTCTTTATTTCCTAATTGCGATGTAATCTGATTAAACTTCATTAAATGAATTAAAAAAATGAGTAAATAGATAAGTAAATAAATAAATGAGTAAATAAATGAATGAATGAATAAATAAATAGATATACTTGTAATTGAATTGATGAATTGGTTGTTACATTTTCCTCCTTGTTGCTTTTATTCCTAATGTTCCTACAGTGATTTAGAACAACCGTAGGATGTTCCTGGTCGCGATAATCAAGATTTTAACCGGGCTCTATTTTCCAGTATACTGAACTTGCATCATTGTGCATAAATTAATTGTTTCCAATATGTGAATACTCATCCTTAACCCTTTTGTTGGCTTATGGGGTTTCTTTTTTCTCCAGTTAATCGTATTTTGAATTGGTAATGATACTGACTTTACATACATTTTCGGCTGCTTTTTTTCCAAAGGATGACGTGGATGTTTACTACAAAGGAACAAATTCTCATTTAAAAGTAAAGATTACAGTTATTTGTGGTGGCCTGCATATTTTAACCGCCATAATAGTACGGATAGTGAAATAATTAAGCTTAATGGACTCATATTTTTATGTACCATATCAAATAGCTTTAGTATACATGTTACTTTTCTCTCTTACCCAATTCTTGAAATTCAAATTTTGTTTCAGCCTTTCCCTTGCACTAGCTATCTTTCTGTCAATCATTTCCATAATTACTGGATGGTAATTCATCCTGTTAATGTTGTTCACATTGCAAAGACATTTTATTTGTTATTTAGTAATTTCAAACTGACCTTCTATTTTTCTTTATGCAGGCAAAAGATTAAATTCTGATCCCATTTTTAGACTGGTAGATATCTTTAAGTTAATACATACAATTATTCCTTTTTTTGTTATATATGAAGGTCTCGACTGGAACGTATGAGCGCATGGTATTTACAGTACCTGAAGGTCACCATGAAACCAACGAGGAGAAAATTGATAACATTACTTGGGATACATGGACAAGGTATTTAAAAGCTAATTCTTTTTACTTCATGCAAGATGTAGAGACAAACACGAATATAGAAAAATGACGCACATAAGCTTATATAAATTTTCATGCTTCACAGTTAATCTTTACCCGCATTCTTATGCAAACCATTTTACTGTTTTCCTTGCAAAAACCGTAAAGTAGTACAAGGATATAGTTGGCTTTTTGTGAGAGTAATAATATCAAAAATCTATTGAACAGTCTAGATAATTGGCTAACAAGCATAGAAACAAGTAGTCAACACTGGCTACTAAACTTGTTAAAACAGCCACGTCGTTTGGCAGCCACAAACAGGGATTTCCGGGAATGACATTTTCTTAGCGAAGGTCATGGGCAGCAAACAGCTGCTACAAACTGGTAATACTTGCATGAATTTTTTCGAAGGGCTTAATAAATGACCTTTGTTGACCACCATTTCTAAACAGATTTTACAGTTGTCCGTCCTTAACAGGCAAACAGTTAGTCTCATTTATTGATTTCGTGTAATTGGCATCTATCTTTGGTCTAACCTATTCGAACATATTCAATTGTCATCCATTCCATACTTGAGAAATAAACACGTTATACGACTGTGTATCTTTGTATCTTTTTTACGGGAATAGATATGTAGTGTTCGAAGTAAAATCTGACCAAAATCTGGCATCTTTTTGAAAAAGACAACAATTAGTGATGTGGCTGTTGAGAGTTCAGAAGGCGTCAAGACCTTAAGTATTGTAGGCGCGATATAGGACACCTACTTGCCTGCATTTTGAGTAACGTTTCCCAAACAGCGTAAAAATCTGCTGCAAACATCGAATGTGTCTTCCGATCTAATCTAGACTGTTTTTACGGCTGCTTATTTAGTTAATCACTAAGTTGCTTAGTTAGTTAGTTACTTACTTTGCTATTTCGTTAATTAGTTACATTGTTATTTCGTTCATTCGTTCGTTAGTTAGTTACTTTGTTATTTCGTTATTTAGTTAATTTATTTCGTCAGTTAGTTAGTTAGTTAGTTAGCTATTACTTTGTTATTTCGTTAGTTGATTAGTTTGTTAATTCATAGCTACCCACTTTTACTCTTTTTCTCGCATTGAAAATGACTTAGACAGCTCTTGGTATACTAGGTTTCCAGTATCCAGCTACTTTCGTTTAGTGAGTCAACACTTTATTCCACAAATGTTTCCATTTCTTTTCACTAATCATTTACAACTTTTCTTTTATCGACCCCTTTTCTTCAAATTATGTTTGTTTTGTTTTATTTTGTCTTTTTAACTGAAGCTGTGGCTTTATGATAACCGCGGTCTATCATTAAGAGGTTCTGGGTTCGTTCTCATTCCTCAAATAGATAGGTAATTCGATTGTGACAGAAAGGGCAGTGACTTGAGAAACCCTTCACTGGTCAAAAAAGCCCCTTCGAAAGAACTTGTCGAGCCCAAGTACTGGGAAAAGGACCATAAGTCCCCAAAACTCCATCTGATTATTTTTTCTCTGTTGAGTCAATCAAGTGAATTGTATCGCACAAACACATATTTTGAAAACCTCTCAACCTTTGGCATCTCTACAATGTGGTACTTGTTGAATGCATGTGGTTATATCGATTTTGTCCATAACTTAATACCTTTCATTGGTGTTAAGACTAGATCCCCATTTAAAAGGTGCTGAGATCAGAAAGAGAATTACGAGCTGCGAAGTCACCACAAAATTACAATTAAAATGGAGTTTTAGTTTTTTAATGTTCTGACGAAATATTGATCATCATTGTATTTGTGCTTTGGATCTGCTGTGTAAAATAACATTTTCGCACATGTTTTTAGCATTTTCGGCAAGGAAGTAAATGGAATATGGCCAAAGAATTCTGATAAGGGGGATATCAACTGTGCTGATTTGTCAAAGCTTGGAAGCACATTGGCAACAGGCGATGACTTTGGAAACGTCAAGTTATTCCAATTTCCGTGCACACAAAACTTTGTAAGTTGGTTTGAATGTTTGCCACACACATTTTAATGTTTTTTTTCAGCCATTCATTATTTATTTTTTTCTCTCTTTGTATTTTTTCTCTTTCTAAAATGAAACAATATGGTCGATTGCAATTGAAGACTTCCATCTAAATTTTAGAAGTTTCGCTTATGTTTCCTTGAACTTATATGGAACCTATATGATTTAGACAAGGACCTGGAAGTATAAACTCAACAATTGATATTTGATTAATAGATAAAAATCAATGAACCACGCCTTTTTTACTAATTGTACGTCGATGACTTATCTCTGTTTTCTATTGCTTTCATATTGACCATGGAAGGGTCAGTTTTGACCGTTTTCACAAGAACCATAATTTTGACAGGGGTCTACCAGTTTCTATTTATCGCATGCAAAAAAACCCTTATTATATGAAACAAAATACCCACATGAAAACTCGTATTTTTGAAACTTGATTGCAGTCCAAGGTCCAAACCGCAGCTCGCAAGGATTTGTCATAAGAATGATATTTGAACCCTTCCATTGCCAGGTATGTTACTTCTAGGTTCGCTAAAGATTCCATTGATTTTGTCAGTTTCCTATGTTTTGATACCTTGACACATCAGAGGATACTGAGGTGGTTTTGTATCACCTTTTTTAAGGTTTCCAGAACGAATTTTCCTGTTTGCTGGATAAACATTTGATTTTTCAAGACTAAATTTCTATGGGGAGAGACTCAGTTATAAAAAGATGCTGATTCTTACTTAATTTGCTAATTTTAGGTAAAAACTTTTGCTTTTTTAGGCCAAGGGTAAGAAATATATTGGTCATTCAGCCCATGTTACCAATGTACGATTTTCGAGTGACGACCGGTATCTGGTCAGTACTGGAGGCGATGATTGCTGGTAAAGTAGTTTTCTGTTTATTTATGGGCATTTCTATTATGTTATCAACCCAACCCCCCTACCCCAATGTTTATGGTTAGCATACCCTTTCAAAGGAAATAGAAGTTTAAAACTCATTTCACCATTACTTGAAAATATGTGTTATATTAATTTATGGAAAGAACTGTACTTGCAGAAAAATCCCTGAAATATTTCGGGGACTATAATACAGTACTGGGTATCATGTTGATCCATTAGAATATAGTGCTTCATTTTTTACTGTCACCATGAAACATTACTCAGTTTTTGTGCGGTTCAGGTTAAGTTTAGTTTAATTTAATGACCAAGCAAAGCTTACTTGTGTTGGAATAATGGCCCAAAGGGTTATTTTAATTTACTCTTAGATCCCGTTGACACTCAATAAATAGTTACTTTGGGTTAATTTGGGATCAAGGTTATTCATTTTATTTAGTTACACATGTGCTGTCTTAAGCATGGATATTAAATATACGTGCTAATGAACTTTCTCTTTGAGATGAAGTCATTAAAATAAATCACACTTGGATTGGTGCCTGATGTCATGTGACATTTGTGCTTCTACTTTCCAGACAAACCAGGAGTAGATTATCCTATAGGGTTGTCTCGGGAAAAAGGCCAGGACATTTTTATTTAGACTAAGTACTGTATACACCTATTTTACCACCTATTTTACGTACCATGTATTGTATTAATCAATGAACAAAAAAAGGTCTAGATCTCATCACAATGGATTTTACCACATTGTGTTTACTCTTGGATCGACTTTACTTACGGAGGACAGAAGTCACAATCATACAATTCTTCAACACTCTGCGGATGGAACCTTTGAAAATTTTTCTTTTGACGTCATCCATAGGGCACCTAAAAGTTGGCTAGATTGCCAAGTCGTTGTGTAGCAAGGCAGGGCAAGCATTTTGAACACCACATCTAGCATTTGTGTTTTTGTTCTCTTTCAAGAAGATTCCTGCTAACAGCTGTTTTTTGTTTTCAGAAATTAAATAAATTGCACCAACTTTTCTCGGCTTTTTTCCCCCGGGGCATCCAGTAGATGGACCGAATAGGAGATGAATAGTCGTGATTAATATTTACTTATTTTGGTTGAATGGGTAATGGGTTGGTCTACAAACGATGCCTACAAAGACTCAAAACAGTAAAAGGAAACCTTTGTCAGTCAAGGATAGAATGGATTTCTGTAATCAACAAACAATGTTCCTGGCACCAAAATTTTGAATAGTCAGTTAATTTATATTTGTATAACCCCTTTCACTATAAATCTTTTCATTCCGGCACGTTCGTTTACTCAAAGATAGCAATCAAAAGTGACGAATGGCTTAAAAGTCAGTTATTCTAAGCTGACAGTACTCGACAGTAACAGAACTAAATGGTTCTCTTTTGTCAATGTCGGTAAAGCAACCCAAAGGCGACTAAGTTGATAATTCGCCACTCCCAACCTGGTTTTATGACGTAATGAAAGTACAACGGGTTATTATAGGGTCTGTCTAATGGTTGCTTATACCTTAATACTTTGAGTTTAAATTTTTTATACATAGATTTTTTCCTTTAGCATAGCTAAAACAAATATTATAGAAATCACCCCAACACTTCCTTCTTTTTCTGCTTCTACACTGAGGAAGTTGTGATCGTAGTTTTTTGCACCATTCTCCCGACTATGATGTTGCCTTTCATAACTTTTGCTCTCCTCTTTGTCTAAAGTAAGTCCATTCCTTTCTCCTCAAATTCTCCAGCCTTGATAGTCACTGGACCAAGTGGATTCACGCCCTGTTTTAGATTTTGCATAAACGACATATTGAAGATATGACTTCCCTCTTCTCCGATATTTAAGCAAATTATACTGCCTACTCAAAGTATCAGTTTATATCAAGACCATTAGGCGGCCATTTTGTGGCCCGTATCTAACGTAACTACTTAAGAAAACACATATTTGTGAATGGTAACTTAGTAGATGGAGTATTGATAGACATATCAACTACATTTATCTCAGTCATTTTGTTTATCCATGTCTAACTCAAGATAGCAGAATTCACTTCTTTTTCAGCAGAGAACCATAACTGGACACCATTTTTTCAACCCTTAATAAAGACTATTCTTTTACTTCTGATCTCTATCGTACTATTAAAGTGGGCTTATACTATAGTTTGTGATAATTATATAGGTTGCCTTGTAGGTTTTAAAAAGTCTTTTCTAAGATTGGGAGATTTGTTTGACAGAAACGTTTTCGCGACCTAGTGTAACTAAAATTTTTTGTTGTATACGTGATAAGTGGCGCTCGGAATAGAGTAAAGACCGGTTGAATAAAATGAAAGCCTGAAAACAGAAAAGAAAATTGCATGGTGGAAACGTTTCTGCACCTAATTTTTATTTTTTTCAGCTAAACATAGCATTTATTTAAACCGCAAAAGTTCAGAGAGGACAGGCGCCTTTCTATATGTTACAATATTTCGAGGGTTCAGTGCCGGAACCCAGTATCTAGCATTTTTGGTGTCAGATGATAGATACTGTCATTGTCTTTTATGTGAACAACTGCATTTAGTCCAGTAACCAATTATTATAATTATTATTGATTGGAACCGAAATCAAATACTGAATTTTGTGTATTAGTCATTCCAGGCAAAACGCTTAAAACGGCACTCCTGTAAAATCAGCCAAAAACAAGATACTTGGTTCTGGCACTGAACCCTTGATTTGTCGATCATGACAGCAGAACAGCGGCAACACGATTACTCAAAGGTTAGTTAATTTTTGTTCTAACTTAGTTGCTGCCCTGTTATGTACACTGGTTTTCCTCAGAGACCACTGTTAAATCTACCTTCGTTACATCTCATAGAAAACTTGTCATGCAGACCATAATCAGTCATTTTATCTGATCTTGTTTTAGTGTCTTCGTCTGGAAAACACACTAAAATGGAACTTGAAAGTATTGCAAAATGGACAATGAACCATGAAAAAAATATATAAAGTGTTAGCATTCGAGTAGGATTTTTTGTGAGAGCGGAAAAATGTTTGTTAGTATTACACGTTTTGTTGCTGCCTGACTTTCGGTTACATAACAGGATATGCACTTGCCAATGCTGATTCGACGTAACAAAACTACATACATCGAAAGTGTAGTACGACTGAATAAGGGCAGCCAGCAAAATCAACTGTGTAAAATTTTTCCTTGGACATTTTTGTAGTAACTGTACCGTCATAGAGTAATTTACAGCAAAAGCAATTTTCTTAAGCAAACATATTTATGTTACAATAGATTGATAGAGATAGTAAACCTCGATTGTATGATGTTTTATTTATTTTTTAATTCCTCATCTTCTTCACGCTGGAAATCATACTAGCAAAGAACAATCATTTATTATCAGCTTGTGGCTATTATAGGTAAAGTTCGTCGCTGGTTTACATTAGGCGCACGTTATTTAGCCTGAAGCGTTTGAAAGACTATGAGAAATACCTTAGTACACACTGTCGCTAGTATCAAATATTATTTTGACTCGTCAAGATTTATGCCTTGGACGCCCTGCCTCATACTGTTTAAATTTGATGTGTCAAGGTTGGTATGCATAACAATCCCAAGACTAAAACAAAATATTTGTTGGGATAGAAAGTCAGCAAAAATAAGATTTATATAATTTTCCAGAATATATCCACCCCCATTTTGCTGACACAATTCGATCTATTAAATCAAGTATCCTGAAGAAAATTTCTTTTATAACTATATATAGAAAAATTATATTTGCTGTAGAGAAAGCTTATTTATAAACATCGGGTAAAACGAAAACCCTTGATGACTTTTGGGGACATATAATATTAGGTTTAGTTTTATACCACCGAGCTCAAGAATATTCCGTAGATATTTTTTATCAGTGGATTAAACTTAGCATTCCTTTATCGCTCTTATTTCTTTGTATTGATCATTTCCTTGTATTGTAATTTTTTTGAGGTAAAGATTGACTTACGCATATCCGATACAACAGTTTTACAATGTTCTCTTGGCTAAAAAAAATAATGTCGATTCAGCCACATACGACACTATTTAGACATTTAGGCCCCTGTCTGCTCCAATAGAGGATCTCTTCCACTGGTAACCATTTGACTGTAATCACAAAACGTATTTGTAGGTAAAATGTTGTGGATGTGCTATAGGTCTGATTATTTCTAAGGCACTTGATAAGGTGTGGCACACTGGCTTGCTTCATAACCTTTCTGGTTATGGTATTTGTGGAAGGGTTTTCGGTATGATAACGTCCTTTACCTTGGATCGTAAAATGCGTGTCACACAGCAGAATAACATCTGATGCGTATTTTATTAATTCTGGTGTTCCTCAAGGTTCTATTCTTTGCCTAAAGTTTCTCCTTTACACCAATGACATGCCTTTTAACTTGCTTCAGTTCACCACCATATATTCTGATAGCGCTACTTTTTCACTTTGTCATTGGCTACGAGGCAACTAAGCAGGAACAAGTCAAAAGTTTAAGTTTTGGAGTCCGAGCTTCAACCTGATAGCATTGGGAAATGGTTAGTTTCTTATAATATGGCAAAAACGCAGCTTATGTCGTTTAATAGAAACTCGAGTCCTTATTCCCTTCCATTATTCATCCACAATTCTTCTGTTAATCCTTGTGACATTTACTTTAATTATTAAGGAATCCCCATCAATAAGGCCTGCTTGGTTTGTCATTTTCTGCAGATCTTTCTAGGGGTTCTTGTATTCAATCTATTGTTAAATCTGCTTCTGAAAAGGCTGGTTCTCAGTTTCATTCTGGAGAGTACTTTACGCCTAGGGCTATTTTATATATATATATGTATATATATATATATATATATATATATATATATAAATTTACCATTTGTCCTTGCATGGAGGATTGCTCCCCTATCTGGACAGGTGCTCATTTACTGGTAATTCATTTTGATGTTCTTGACGAGTTCAGAGGCGTGTTTTTAACTTAATAGGTTCAGCTCTTGCTGGTACTTTTAAATCTTTGTCTCATCGACGAAATGTACCTTGTCCCAATTTTATCCATGGGTATTATTAATGGGGGGTATTCTGAGGCTGATGTGACTTTGATATTTTCAAGCCTATTGTCAACTCTTATCCTTTAAGTCAACCTCTTTTTGTCTTTGTTCACAGTGCCATAAAATCAGTGTCTTCAAGCTTTGTAAGGTTCTTAACCATAAAAGAATTAATGGGGTTTGCTTGGATTAGCTTTATGTTAAATTGAGGACAGATAAAAGTCCTTCGATTTATCATATATATTGGTTTTAATGTTATTTTCCCCCAGTAACTGGGACTCAGACGGTATTCCTCAGAGGGACTTTGTTTTGGCAGTGAGGAATTTCTTGGCCGGATGTCTTTCCTGACACCATAATATTTAATGAAATAATGAAATGAAGCCGTATAAATGATTAAATATTTAATGAAAGGCTTACGTCTGCAAAAACTACTAAATGCTCACCATGAGAGCTTATTACATACAATTTTTTTCTAGCACTAAAAATGAAGTACTTGTACAAGCCATTGTGCAAACTGGTGTTGGTAAGAGCCACTGATTGATAAAATAGGCCTGACATGAACACTGTCTTTGTGAATTTTGGGTAGGCTGAGATCCACATGATACAAGATAAACGTGATTTCTTTTCTGTTTCTGTTTTGATTTCCGCTCATTGTGTTATAACAGTATCTTTCCTGTTCGTTTAGAGCCCATAAAAAAAAGATCCGAATGTGTCATGGAATTCATTTTTGTGATTACTTTTCACCATGCATTTTACTGTATTCTAACAATTTCGATATTCTAATACTGTAGTACGCTAAGGAAACGGGTTACAGTAAGCAAAATTTAATTTTTTATACTGGAGGCAAACATTACGCAAATCGCAGAAATAATTTGACAATGCAACAAATACTAGCGATTCAGCATCCTGTCATAGTTGATTCTATTACTCGATTTCCCTATGATCTGCGGATGGTTTAGCCTTGACGTTGAGAAATGTTTACAATCTGCCCTGGCAATGACATGCAAAGTATCCTGTTCCTACTAATAAAGTATGTATATTAAATACAATACTATACAAACATTAGGGATTTTCGTAATGTTATCTGGATAATAAAAAGTGTCGCAAAACAAAAAGGTCTTTTTTTAAGGGTACCTGGAGCTACTGAAGTGTTTGTTCCAAATGGCGACAAGGATCATCCCTGTTGCCATGGTGATGCAGGTGTCAATGGCTTTAAAATAAATATACTGGAGTTTAAATTATTTAATACTGTAACATTATTTCCTTAATTAATTCCAGGGTGCTTATTAAAATTGGAATGTTTTATCCGAGCTGTCCTTCTTTTATGCAATTAAAAAAAAGTCCCCCAAAAGATATAGGAATTTTCTGTCAACCAACTTTTAGAAACTAACTGCATTTATTAATATGTGAATAAATATTGTTAGGAATACTTTAATTAGAAAAAAGTTAATATAAGTTAATAAAATAAAAAACTTTTTTTGCAGCCTGCACGATCAAGGAAATAAGGTTGAACCATTCGTCTAAATTATCTGGGTAGTTGACTCAATGAATAGGAGGCATTAGACCACAAGACATGCTTTCGTTGATAACGCCATGCACTGCGTCACCATCAGGGTGCTCTGATTGTTGCGAAGGAGTCATACAGGATGTATTATCAAGTACGGAGTCATCGGACACAGATAACCGTCCTGAAACAACATCCATGATACTAAGTGCTGTTGAAGTTGAACGTGAATCGACATCTAGAAGCTGTCGTAAGAGTTCATTTGATATGGTAGGCTGCGCATTCTCATCGGCTGTGGCGTCAGAATGAAAATTGGTCAACTGCTCTTCAATTAGCGCTAATCGTTGTTTTATTTCTCGATATTGCCTAGCTTCATGAAGAACCTGTTCACCACAATAATGTTCGTTATCATCCTTGACATTTTCGATGGTTTTATTTGAAAGATGATAAGCAACAAATTCCGAGGTACCAGAGCTATTTCTGGTGTCATTATATGAAAAATCACTTTGCTTTTCTGAAGTGCACGTTGACATTGCACAGGTGTCATTTAATGAAAACTCAGAACGTGGAGTGAAACAAATACTATTATATTCTCCATCAGGAATCAGATCTCTAAGTTGCGAATCTATTTTTGATAGTGCCAACGTGGCTTCGCTATCGTACCCAAAACCTGTTGACAGTGAAGCAATACTTTGTGGACTATTCTCGCTAAAAAAATCACTTTCATCTTCAAGTAATTCGTCAATACGTTTGCGTTCCTCGTCTGTAAGAGCAACACTGTCACCAGCATGTGAAGCTAATTTGATATTTCTTTCAATAAAATTATTTTGCTTACTGATATCGTAATTTTTCGACGTTTTATCTTTACACTTCTTGTTCCGTTTACTTTTCGTACCTTTTTCATTCTTACTGCCACAGCCAAGTGAGGATTCCTCTGAGTAGTTTGAAGCATTCGTTGTTTCAGTTTCAAACTGCTCCTCTTTCACGTCATCGCCGACTTCAACCTGAGTCTGGAAAAGGGGCGAAAAACCATCTGTTATCGACTCGGACCTAACACTCTCAGTATTATGTTGATTCTCATCCCCTTCGCACAACGCAAGTAGCTGTTGCACCCCCGTGCCAACTTTCCGAGAGACGCTACCGTGCTCTTCGAGCAAGCTACGAAGTTCTAACCTTAGCTCTCTTTCCACTTTTCTTCTCTCGTTTTTAACTTCTTTTTCCTTTTTCCCTACTTCCTCTAGCAATGAATCCAATTTCTTTATTTTTTTTAGACCCCTGACTATTTTTGGCTCCAATTTTACGGTGTCTTTAGCCTGTTCGTCTTTTACAAATGGTATGTCTTCCTCAGTTTCTGGGGTCGCCCTTGTGGTTTCTTCACCAATACTTAACTGAGCAATTTCAACTGAGTTTTCAGCGCAGCATTCGTTGATATCGATATCGCTATCAACAACATCTTCAATTTCCATTTTCTCTTCATCAAGAAAGCTATTGGGTATACTATCCGCAGGGAGCAATTCCATTACAAAACTGCTTTCTCTTGTTGATGGACGAGAAGTCAGCTCAAAGGTATGACCATATCTTGTACTGGAACTCGTAGGCCTCGATATGCTTTCAAGTATTCCTTCCTGAACAACTTCCATACTGTTCTGAGTCATTGTGTCCTGTATAAGAAAAGTACATAACAGCTTTAGTTTACACAGGCACCCTATGATAACAGTTTTAGCCTTCCTATAAGTTTCAACTACCTAAATATATTTTTGGTGGAAAATATCTCAGTCGGACGTGTATTTGTTTGGCTTCTGATTCTTACCTTTAAATTAACTAATTAAGTACAATATGTTTTTGAGTTAAAAAAGCTCAATGGGAGGGCATTCATATGAAGGAAATAAAGGGTTTGGTTTAAGTTTTCTAATATTTTCAAGTTTGATTTTATTCAGCGGGGCCAAAAGAGTTTTGAAATGATGCTGAGTACGAAAGACGTGTTCTGTGAAATGTTTGTGTTTAGATGTCTTTTATATCGTGCTGTTGTTTTGATAAGAATCATAAAGTTACATTTACGTCTATTTTGGTAAAGAATAAGAGCAGTTTTGCATTGTCTATACCCAAGAAGAACCTTTTCGAATTACTCGGAAAAATCCCAAATGTTACCTCAGATTCAATCAATCGAAAGTAACAACTATTTGGGAACACGCTGTCGTCAAAAGGAAGCTTTGGTAAAATGTATACACAGAGATCAACGAAGTTGAGTGTGATATCTTAGCTTGAGGTGAAATGAAATGAAAAGAAATTATGGGAATACAAGGGAATAATTTTGTTGTGCGATACAAGTAACTGCATCATAAGCCTAAACTTTACGTAAACGGAAGGAAAAAAACCCTACTGATCCTGGTCGGTGTGACAATAAAAAATGTTTGGCTCAAGCCAAACGAAACCTAAGCATGAAATCTGTACTACTAGTTAGAAAATATCTAAAAGCAATGACTCATGAAAACTTGAAATACCATTTCGAAAATCCAATCCAAAAATTTGGCATTTCTTAAGTCTATCGCAAACATATGACCAAAGTCAGAGTTTTCTTCCGTGCCCGTGACTGTCTATTTAACCAATACAAGTTAGAAAATGAGAAAATTTTATTAGTTTTTGAACAGGAATTTTAGACTATAATGGTAAAACTGAAGAATTGACTTTTCTTATTTTTAGGTATTTATTCTTTGGTAAAGGTTTTCTCTGGAAAATGAACCCCTAGTTTTCTTACACTTTGCATTGCTTTTTGAAAAAAGGCTTGCAATGCTTTTACCAACACCTCCTAACAAAACAAAAAATTCATTTTACTTTTTATTTCAAATACAGCATGTACACCAATAGTAGTATTTATATATTTAATTACTCATTTTTATAAAAATCATCAACAACAATGAAAATAATATCAATAATTTGGACTGGGAGCTTTGCAAGAAGTTCAGTATAAAAATGCCAGTAAAATGATACAAACATAATACATAAACTTTAACAGAAAATGACAGTTGTTCTATCGTATGAGACTTCTGAATCAAAATGTACCATGCCACAAAAGCACCCTGACATGATCATTACTGACATAAGAAAATGAGTGCAGTGAAGTTGCTTTTGCAGTAGCACATGACAGCTTTGTAGAAACCAAGGTGTGAAGAAAGTAGATAAATATCAGTGAGAAGGTATAAAAAATGAAAATGAAAATTAAGGTCATTCAAATAGTCATTAAGACTTTGGCCAGAACTAAAAAAATTACCAGGCTGTCTAAAGGAAATATGACTATAACCTGTTTGTTTGACAAAGGAAACTGATTCTTTACACAGCACACATCCTTTGAAAAGTTGTTGATGGTTAAGTGCAGTTGTTGTCACTTAAAGCCAGGAGCAGTTCCATAGACAAAAAACTATCAGTGTAATTATAATGGTAAATTAGTATTGTACAATGCCAGTTTAAATCCTGGGCCAATACATGCCTCCCCTCCCACCCACCCCCAAAAAACCTATAACAACCAAACAAAATGTTGCAAATTTCCATTAACATGGGCACAAGGGCTTAATCCAATTGACTTTGCAGTTACCATACTTAGCAAAACTTGTATTGTTTAGAAGAAAAAACTGGTAGAGAACTGGGCACAGTTACAAATTGCTACTGTAATTAGTCTTTTCCTGTCTGGTATAATAATAAATAATGACTTTGTTTTGAACAAGCAACTACTTCAAATTTTCATTTCATTTTTATTTGGTGGCCCAAATTAAGTCAGTGGCTATACATGTTAGTCTGCTATATTGTACAGGTGAATTCAACTAAAAAATTCAAATTTAATAAAATTTAATAGTTTAGAAAAACCCAGTTTATGGCTTCAGTTACTTATTCTTCATTACAATTTACTAAACTCTTATTGCTATGGATAAAGTCTTATGGCTACAGCATTTGGAGGCAAAACATGATGGTGTTTAGTGTACAAAAATAAAGGCTTTATTTGAGACATACTTTCAAAAACTATATCTCATTGTTACCCAAAAAAACCTTGACAAGCTCTGTGGTTTGACAAATTTGGTGTCACCTGAAATCTTCCAGTATATAGAGGAATCAATTTGTGTGAGCAAGAAATGAAAATTCTATCATAGTCTATACTTATCCAAGAGCTTTAGAGTCATTGTTGAAATCATCAGTGACTGTAAATGTAAAAGGTCATCCAGTAGAAGCTCTCTTCAAGGTACTGTATCTATGGCCTCCACAAGGTTTTCAACACAAGTTAAATGTTTTTGTATACTTGATATTACCTACCAAGGATATAGATAATGGAGTCTTCACTTATCTGTGCTATATGGAATTTGTATTAGTCTCATAATATGATTTGATTTTCAGACCCAACATTAGAGTATCATCTTCATTTACTGTGCCCCCAACACCATCCTAGACCATTTGCAACATAACAACTTTGACACTGATGTACCAGAATCTTTTTCGAATCTCTCAGCTGATGGTCAACCAATACATAATTGAAGCAAGTCATCCCCCCTTACCATGGTCAAGTAGTCATAACAAAAGATGAAAATAACAAGAAATGATTGGCTATGATTATCCCCAAACCATTTACAAATTAAGTTCCCTTTGTGTATTCTGGTTACAAGAAAAGCATAAGTAGTAAACCAATTTGCTTAATACAGAGTCTATAGCACTATTGATCTTTACAATGCATATCACCAATTCCCCTCAAAGAGAGTATCAAGTTATTTTGCTCATTTTCAGAGAGAAATGATAACCTTTATTAAGAAGAGAATCTCAAAGACATTTTTCCATATCTTAATAATATCAGCATATGTGGTAAAGATCAAGAGGGCCATGATGCCAATCTAAAGTTGTCTCTTCAGGCTGCTCAGCAAATGAAGATTGCAAACAATGATGACAAAAATATCTTCTTAACCAATCATTTACAAATTCTTGGATACATTAAAGAGGGTGTCTCTACTCATCCTGACCCTGAATGCCTTAGATCATTGCATGAGCTCACTGTCCCACATGATTCAAAGTCACTGAACAAGTATTTGGGACTTTTTTCATATTACTAGCAATAAACCCCTACCTATTCCAATTGCATCAAGCCCATAACTATGTGTAAATAGTCTTACTGAGCCAGCAGGCAACAGAACCTTTTGAAAGCATGAAGAATACAATAAAAGACGTGATTGCAGCTATTAATGTGTATGTTGCATTTGATGTAGAAATAGACATCTCAAATATAGTTCTAGCTACAACTCTAATGCTGCAGACCATTATCACTTTTATTTTCATGTATTGGTAGTTAGCTCAAGCATACTGCTGTTCAGAAAAAGGTACAAGCTATTGTTAAACTAGTATCCCATCAGAGGCATTTCCTAACAGGAAGACATTCCACTCACAAGACTGATCAAGGGCCTTACATGTTTGACAAGCATCTTAAAGGAAAAATTACAAAAAAACAAATCACAATATGAAACTATTGCCCAGGCAAAGAAAACACTCCATCTGACATGCTCTTCAGAGTACCATGCATTACTTCCTTACCCAATGAAGCTTCATTCTTCTAGTTATATGAAGCATTTTTCCACCAAAGCATTACTAGAATCTATCACTTCACCAACTCAACAAAGCTTCCCTACTCTGTTGATAAAGTAAAGAGAACCATCAATACATGTTCCATCTCCAATGAATGCAAGCTTTAACTCTGTCATCCATCAAAACTACACCTAGTCAAAATGGTACAACCTTTTGAAGGAATTGAGATTTCCATAACCAACCACAAACAAGAACAATTATCTCTTGAATGTAGTCATCTCCAAAATGTTCTTTTGCTTTTCCTTGTGCCCATGTGTCAACTCTAACAGTGACCATTTTTCTGATTTTCTGACTTTTTCTCTACCTTTGGGTTGTCAGCATAAGTTCACTCAAATTATGGCACACCATTTATGAGTCAGGAGGTGCAAACCATCTTAGCTTAGTTGATTAGGCTGAACAATACAATAGGACTGCTTGGTAGGCAATAACCATATGTCAAAAGTCCAGAAATCTGAAAAAGACCACTCATTGAGGTCCCCATAAATGTTCTTTACTCTGCCTGTTCACTCCTGTCCACCACAACTAATACAACTCCTTATGGTCATTTTCTAAGCTTTCCAAAAAGATCCTCTGCTACCCCTGTATCTTTATGCCTATCAACTCCTGGACATTTCTTCCTTAAGCTTAGTGTGGGTATTCTTAAAGTTCAGCTTCTTCAGTCACATCCACACTACACTTATCCTTACTGCCAAGATGTGAAAATACTACAATATTCAAAAAATATCTTGCTCCTAGTGGCCAGCCAGGTGTTTCACAGGAAAATCTTAGAACATTAGCATACCTGAAAAACAGCCTCATTAGAATCTGATAAATTCACAGAAAGCAGGTTAACTGATCTTGATCCTCAATTATTACTATGTTTTGATCATGTATGCAATCCAGCAGATTGACTCAATCTTCAAGGAAGGAGGGAAATATTATGATGCAAGAACTGCATCCATTTTAAACCTGTAGTTAATCTGATTGGGCCACCTGCAATTGCTCACATTATGTCAGCAGCTACACATGTCAGACAGCTATTTTGTACAAGGTAATCTAACTATGTAATATCACTTTTAACAACTTAGTAGAGACTAGTTTATGGCCTCAGCTGTTTATTCTTCAGTACAGCCTTTATCAAAATGATGTTTTTCCTTTATGATTTTTCCCATTAGGATGATACTGGGAATATGAGCTTAAAGAGACACCACTTGAATAAAGGGTCATCAATAAAAGAAATTAAATGTGCCACAGCATGGCTTGCATATAATTTGGTCCAACTGAAGTGAACTTGTGACAAAAGTAAAACTGTTGCACTTCTTAAATCAAAATATCATATATCCCATCATTATGACTTAATTCAATTGGTGGAACCTTGGCAATGGAAATATCTCTTGTTAGTTTTCAGGAAGAAAAAAGACAAATTCTTTACTTCTCCATCAGTACACGTATTACCTGGGTCACAGAGAGGCAGTTGTACCTAGGTTAATTGTAAAAAGACCCTAATAACCATCTTTACTACTACTACTACTACAGCTACTACTCCTGCTGCTACTACTACCACTACTACTGCTACTACTACCACTACTACTGCTACTACCAATACTTCTACTACTGCTGCTGCTGCTACTTCTACTGGTACCACTACTACTACTACTACTACTACTACTACTACTACTACTACTATTATTATTATTAACAGTATTAGCATTGTTAATACTAACACAATTTATCTTAATTTATGATATTATGACAAAATTATGATAAGTATGAATGCAATTATTTTATGAGTTAACATGAATGTCCTACATGAATAAGTAATCATACTTGTTGGTTCTTTA
>RDPX01000007.1:1175206-1202285 GCA_003991215.1 Morbakka virulenta | reverse complement strand
TATTAAAACTACTACAATCACTACTTCTAGTACTACTTCGACTACTACTCCTGCTGCTACTACTACACCTGCTACTGCTACTACTACCACTACTGCTACTACTACCATTACTTCTACCACTTCTTCTGTTACTACTACTACTGCTACTACTACTACTACTACTACTACTACTACTACTACTACTACTACTACGACTACTACTACTACTACTACTACTACCAACAGTATTAGCATTGTTAATACTAACACAATTTATCTTAATTTATGATATTATGACAAAATTATGATAAGTATGAATGCAATTATTTTATGAGTTAACATGAATGTACTACATGAATAAGTAATCACACTTGTTGGCTCTTTAAAACTTTTTATTTATATATTTTTTAAGGAGTTAAGACAAAAAATGCGGTTATCTAGTATCACAACCTGAATTCTATTTACTAGGTCGGCTGGGGTGAAGATATGATCATTCTTTGGGAGGCATATTCGGGGTTACAAGAAAAGATAAAAAAATTGTGACCAGTTCAAACAGAAAAAAATTAATAGTGCGCAACAGAAGTAAAAAGGTAATTGTGCTCATTGAAGAACCCCAGGTAAAGATGAAGTAATTTGAGTGAATTTCTCTTACCCTGCGTAGCCTTCAGACTCGCAATATCCTGACTGAAACAAACTCGGCAAAAAAAGGCAATATTTATTCGTTTGTGTTTTCAAGTGTTGTTTGGTCGGTTGCCTGGTCTTCCACAATTTTATCAAAATGAGGCAACAGCCTCGTAGCGAATGACATACAAACCAGCCTCGTTTACATTGCACGTGTTTTATTTTGTACAAAATGGTGTCATCGGTTGATGTTAAAACATTATTAGCTCTATCCTGCGAGAAAGGTGAAAATGGATATGATACAGATAAAGTTCAGTTCCTACTGCGATCCCTACAAGATCTTAAAACCCAGGTAAGGCAGTGTTATTATTTTATAGTCATCATTATCATGTGACATGCAATCCTGCATCGGCGATCCTGGTCCTCCACTCTGGTCTCTAATACATGGCCCTTATTGTCTGCGTGTTGCTCTCTTGTCCCAGCCACTTTGGAGTATCCTCTATCATTTTCTGCCTCCGTCTTCCACGAGCTCTTTTGCCTTCTATTTTTAGTGTTGTCAAGTTCACCAGGCCATTTCTTCTCATTACATACCACATAAATTTTGGCTGACGTTTCCTCATCATTTGTAGCAATGAGCTTGTAGTCTCTGCCATATCTAGAACCTCCTCATTAGTATTTTCAGCATTTTTCGAAGAAACAACATTTCTGCTGCCTTAAGTTGCTTCTTCATTTTATTTTTTAACTTACGTACGTGGCCCAATCAAGTTTTAGCTAATAAATATGTCAAACCCACGAGATCGCTTCTCGGCCTTTTAGCAAAGATCAAGTGTAGGACAAGTGGCTCTGAAATGGTGGCTCTAGATCAACCCAAGAGAAATGAATTTTTATGGTATATTGGGTGCTTTCTGTCCACCTTTCTTGATCTGTTGCAACTCACACAGACCAGTACCTTAATAACACACCACACCATCCAGTTTTAGCTTGTCATAGTGTTATCATCACTCTGTTTTGAAGGGCAAGAAGCAGCATCTCAAATCAATGCAATCTCAGAAAGGAAGAAAAACACCTTCAAAACATTCACTTATCAAATGGACACCATACTAGGGATTTCTCAGAGAGATTTACAACAAACCTAGCAGGCATAATCACGAAGAAGAAAAAGAACCTATAAAATAAATGTCTTCCCCAGGAGATAAGTGAACAGCTAAGACAAACTGTCTGACAGCATAATATCAAGTGGTCATTTTTCACAACATCCACTCTTGGGTCAATACTCTGAAAGCCAATGGATCCAGTTCCACTTGAAGAAAGAAACAATATAATTTACAGACTATATTAAAAGGAGGGCCCTGCCCTCTACATTGGAGAACCAAAGTGCTTTTTGGGTCAAAGAAAAAGAACATAAGAGAGCTGTTCAAAAAGGTAGCACCAAAAGCCATGAAATAACAGATCACTATTGGACAGGGCCACCTTTGACTTAAATAATAAAGATTCTGGGCTGAAAAATAAATACTTCAACAAGAAAAGTAAAGGAAACAATCCAAAACAGCACATCAATCACACACCAACAAATCTGTTACTCTTCCAGGTATATGGCTTCAAGCATTACAGAAAAGAAACAAGATGGGTTTGACTGGAGAAGTATCTCTTGAAATGTAGCAGAATAAAAGCTTGTGACTACATGATAAGTATCCTACATCAATGGCTCTGATCTTGCTTTTCCAAACTTTAGACTTGTCTGCTTTATAAAAATCAACCCCTGCAACAGCTTCCTCTGTTCCTGGATCTATTTACCATCTTTGCAGTTAAAAGTTAAAAACTTAAATCCACAAATTTCATGAGTTTGCTTCATTTTTGCATTCATCATGTAAGATGATGTTAATCAGACGTTTTGAAGCAAGGAATGGCACTGGCTTTAAAATTTTTTAATCAAAATGATGAGATGTATTGGGCATTAAAAATAAAATTTCCAATGTACTTACATAATTATAATGATACAGACCACAATTTGTTTTTCTATTGTGATGGATGAGGCTTTTAGTGGTACTAAACTTTTTTCAGTGGAACTGGCCTTGGTGCAGGCAACAGTGTCACAGGTGATGTAAGTGGCAAACTTGTAAATAAAATTTAACCAAACAAAACATCAAGTTGCTTCCTGTGGTAGTGATTTGGTTGCTGTTTTTCTTATATTTTCTGTAATATGAGTGTATAGTGAATACTAAGTGGTTTAAATTACCAAAACCTTGGACAACAGCAACATGCAATAAAATATAGCTGCTTTAGAAACTACTAATACAAGGCTTTGGTTAAAATAAATAAATAGCACAATATTTGTAACACAAGCATACAGAAAAAGTATGTGAAACAGTAATGCAATATTGGGCTTTACTGATCCCAAAATACTATAATAAAATATTCCAACAACATTTGGAATTTTTACTTAGCGTGTAAATGTTGAAATTCATACTAAACATATTTGAAGCAAAATGTGAAAGGAGCTTTTAGTAAACTTCTGAAAATTAGTGAACAACCTAATTTATAAAGTGATGGTGACGATTTGCCACACATCTTTCTTTTCACAATTGACATAAGTAAAGTAAGTAAAGGTTACAATTCCATTGCCAGACCACTTATTGTGGATAAAATCTACAATAACACCAAACACTGGCCTGCCAACTACTCAGTAGTCAGGCAAGCTTTTGTACACTACAATGATGAGTTATCCAAAATCNATATTCCAACAACATTTGGAATTTTTACTTAGCGTGTAAATGTTGAAATTCATACTAAACATATTTGAAGCAAAATGTGAAAGGAGCTTTTAGTAAACTTCTGAAAATTAGTGAACAACCTAATTTATAAAGTGATGGTGACGATTTGCCACACATCTTTCTTTTCACAATTGACATAAGTAAAGTAAGTAAAGGTTACAATTCCATTGCCAGACCACTTATTGTGGATAAAATCTACAATAACACCAAACACTGGCCTGCCAACTACTCAGTAGTCAGGCAAGCTTTTGTACACTACAATGATGAGTTATCCAAAATCAAAAACTTTCCCAGTGGAACCGCCAAGGCTTTTTTCTAAGCCCAACACATTAATTTATACATGCATGCTCCACACAAAGAGAAGTTTACAATTTAAAAACTGGCTCACACAAAGTATACTGAATGTAGCACCTTCTAAATCCACAAGTACATTACAAATGACAACAGAAAACATTAGGAATGACTAACAACAACACTGAATGACACCACAATACCACCTACACATTAAACAAAAATCCTTGAATTCACAACAGTTCAATGTCATTTGCCCCACATGTCATTAACATAACCACAAAATGCAGACCCAGACTAAACAGACTAAGGTCACTAAAAAGTATAACATTTTACAAGAGAAAGAAACATTCACTGTAGTGTACAAATAATACATATACTTTATAATAGACTATGCCAGCCCTGTCTGACACCCTGTCATATGCAATACACAACTAAGTAAACCACAAACAAACCAAACCCTACCACTCAGAATTATGCCTGGGAGTACACAATCCACATGCCGAAGCCAAGATTCTTACAGTCACAAACTATGCAAACAGCTCATGTTACTTCCTATGTGATCACCCTCCAGCACACAGGCAAATTACAAGCACACCTCACAGACACTACAACATCATCTTAAGTTCCATACCACCACCCACATTTATTGCACATGCAAGAAACACATCCAGACTCGCCCCAACAGACAAGCAGTCAACAACCTCTCCAACAACAAAATACCCACTTCAAACTACACAGAAACTCAGCTCACAAGGCTTGAGAGAGAACACCTGTCATGACTTTGTTGTGGCCATCACCAAGTACTAAATACCTACAAACACAGTAAAGACAACATCCACACAGACTTATGCCCATTCTGCCAAATTAGTCCCCATTCCATCAAGCATGTCATGGAAGATTTCTCTAACATCCTATCCTGCAGGCAGAATTAACAATATTAACAAAAAATTACCAATACCCTACAGTTATGGTTGAATTCAGTCAGTTTGGTGCAGTTTTTGTAAGACAGAGGATTCCTGGTATAACAGTGCCTGGGGAAGCAGCACCACCACAACAAAAACAATAAGCATTTTCTTGGTCAAGTTTTTTTTGTTACTTTTAGATGTGTAACTGTCACTTTGGCTACAATTCACAACAAAGGACAGTTGAGAAGCATCTGACCTGATGATAAATGCCTATCCATTTTATTGTTTTTGAAACATACATGTTATGATTTTGAAGGTGTTCTTGATGTAGCTTCAATATTGGAACATGTTGAGCATGAAAATTGATGAGTTGAGTTTTTTAGTCTTAATTATTGCTAATAATTCAGCGACAAGATATTTTGAATCTGCCTTCAAATTTCTTTCAACAAACTTAAAGGTTAATGAAAAACATTACCTGAAGTAGAAAAGTTTCATTCATTTTGAAAAAATAAACTTGAAACTTCGTTTTTATTTGTTGTTTTTTATTAAAAGGTTGAAGTAATTGTATTTTTGGTAGCTCTATTAGCAGTGGTAATCATTACTTTTTTGCTATGTTGTAACTGGCAAAAGTTAGTACTAAAGAAGAATTTGGTACTAGTGTTTATGACACACATTAAGTATATTAAAATTTGTGATCATACTTTGTAAATTTTATGTATCATAGTTGAAATTAGGGATTGTTCACATACTACATAATCAACTTTTGGCCTAGTTTATACTCCCACCATCCTTTGTAATCAATCGTAAGCGTTTGGTGACCTCCCCTACCAAAATTACGTCATTATCTACTTACCCCCTAATCAATTTTACTGTAATTGGTGAACCCTCCGAAAAAGTACCCCATGATCTTCGCCAGAATTAACTAATCAGTCAAGAATTAAATATACAGATATTGTTGAAAACATATCTTTAAAGAATAGAAAAACACATCACCTGAAGATCGATACAACAGGTTTAAAAAGTTTAAGTCCAAAACAACCGTTTATCTGATCAAAGATAGTTTGATCATCAGCAATGGTAGCTGATTCTGATTCTATGCAGTCATCGCATTCAACTTCACTAATATCTCTTTCGTCGGACGGTTCTTCTGCTGGTTCCTTGTTCTTTTTGCGTATGTGTTTGTGCGTTTTCATTGTAGATACTGTCGAATGGTAGATTTTACAAATTTTACATGTGTGACGTTCGATGATTCTTTGGCCTTTGTCATACTTTTGTTGGAGTGATGGGCAATACTCATCGTAGCAAACATCTAATTTGACGAGGCTACAAAGAGGGACTGGAACAAGGATCAAAATGAGGCTGTCACTTAGTCGATTTCTTTGCAGCAAGACTCGTCAATGCACTTCACTATCTGCAACATGTACTGTTACTAGCAAACATGTTTTGCTTTTCACTTTTAAGACTTGTGGAACAAGACTTCTTCAGGGAGGCATATATACGAAGCAACGACTGGGTGGTTGTCAATGACAGATTCCGACCAAATTTCTGCAAGGACCTTCCCAGCAGCTTTAAAGTTTTTGATTTCAAGCTCTGAAGCATTGGTCTTTTTTGATGCATCCAAGTGGTTTCCAAAATTATCGAAAGGTAGAATGACCGATGGTATCCTTTGACAACGGTGATCTTTGTCTTTCAACTGGGTTATATGCACTACTGCCAGGCGCGTGTGTTAACGCAAAACAGCATCTTGATCGTTGTTTTCGAATTGTCCCGCCCAAACTGCAAAAGCTTTGTGGTTTTTTGGAGCTTCATCCGGTACGTCGTCTACTGAAATAAAAACAAGTAGTTTGACATCCTTGTTTGGCGTTAATGCAGCATCTTGGAACTCATATAACTGTAGAATTCTTTCAAAATCGTCAGAACGGGTTTCTGCTCAGCTTTTGTCATGTTTGTCACTTTTAATGGAAATAAATGTAGGGCCATTATAACTTATTGAAAGTTGGAAATTTCTCAGGCAAACTTGACTGATGCCATTGCAAAAATGACCATCGGAATGTTTCTTCCTTAAATCGTTTTGTGGTCGTTGAAGCTTTACTTTATGAACATGTCTCCTCCCACCTTTGTGACGCACATGTTAAGAGCCTGTAATAAGTTTCTGTTCTGCTTAATATATAGCCCTTTTTCTCTCAACGGCTTTTCAAATTATCCAGGAAGCTCACGGAGTTATAAACCTCCGACCTGCGGCATTCGTCAGCAGCAAATCCTGGGATTGTGGTCGACAGGATTGTTTTATGTAGACCATTCATTTATGACACCGAATTTGGTTGCCGATATGTAGCTTTTACCTCGAGCTCCTTGATTTTTGATGCTACCTCAGGATGTTCAGCCGCTATTTCCCTGAGAGCTTGCTTTCATTTGCCCTGGAGTTTTTATTGGCTTTTCGCTTGTGACTTTAGCCGGTTAATCTTCTTTTCAATGGTTTCCCTCTCTACTATCAATACTTTTAAATGGTGCTTACTCTCTGATGTTAAACCAATGTTTTTCTCCAAATCAGCAAGGCTTGCGATTGTTTCATTTAAGACGTTTAATCTAGTAGTGCATTTGTCTTGGGCTGGTGTTTCGCTCTTTTTCTTCTCACCACTTTTCTCGTCAGTCTCGTCATCAACAACCATTTCCGTGTTCAGAAGTAAACAAGAAATCTATTTCATTATCAATCCTTATCTGTCCAAAAAAAAAATGGAAATGAAGACTCTCAGAATCAAAATTCGATAGCGAGAGACCTACTACTACTCTTTAAAATTTTATTGATTTTTACCTTGGAAGTCAATTTCAAGAAATCGTCCAACACATGCTAGCATGTAAACCGGACGTTAAACCAATTATGATGATGATGATGATGAACAGATTTGCCAACATTTGAGTGATGGATGGATGATTTGGATGGTAATGTTGTTGAAGGTTCGACTGGTTTTTGTGGAGATTTTGACTTCAAATTTGACCAGAAAGATAACTGTTTACTTTGTATGCGTTGTATTCTTACCTGCAAATCAACTAAGGTTTCTGCATATTTTTCCCATAATTTTTGACATTGTTCCAAAGTATCTGTGGTTTCTGTAGTTGCAACTCCATTTTCAGATCAGGATATTCCTTCTTGTAGGCACTAACTTATTCGTTATACCTTTATGTATTCGGGTCCATTATTCATGTTGACTAGAAAAGATTGTATAAACTAAAATAGAACTATTTTCCTATTATTTCTCTGGTTTCTGAGGAAATTCGAATTGCAATTACGAATTTTAGGTCAAGCAATGGAAAGGCTTCTGTAATAATGACGTCAAGCATTCAAATTAATGAATTACAATTTGACAACATCAACAAATACAAGAAACAAAAGAAGTGTCAAGAATCTTAGTGTATATTGAATTTTATATTCAGTTTTCCATGATATGTATGAAAGCGATTACCAAAAAGAGCAAAAGAAAAAATACGCTATTGTTTATTTTTTCATTTACCTATGTCATCAAACCTGTTGACCCCCTCCCCCTTGATTGCGTAATATGTGAACGATCCCTTAATGTCACAAATGCAATCCCTTATCATAATATTTCACATATGTCGTAAGGAATTTCCATAAGTATATGCATGCTTTTAGTATGAAATTGGATAACTGTCATAGGTTTATTTGCATTTAATACAAAAATGACACAGTTCATAATCAGTCATTTTTAAAAGTAGATGTTGCTTTCATTAAACTTTTCTTTTCTGTTTATAAAGAGAAATAGCAATTTAACTGGACACTTATTTACCAATGTATTAATGGGTTGTATGAAAAGAAAGAATAGTTTGATATTTTATTAACTGACAGATAAGTAGTAGAGTAATCAGAGTACTGATTCTGACATAATGTCAGAATGAGTACCATTTATAGCAAGAGTAAAATTTTATACATCAGATCTTTGTGGAGGTGGGAAGGACGAAGGTACACATGAATAGATGGTCAGTCTGAATCAATATGATTTTGTAGATTTTAAATACATATTCCAATTGATTATTCAAAAAAGAATTAATATAAGCCAAGTAGGAAAATGGACCTCAGGTTAATTCAATTCACATGGGGTATGATTTCTTTGCTTATCCAATGGAGATTTTCTAGTCTAAGGCACTGTAAATTTGAATTCTAAATGTGTAATTGCTTATTATACTTAACAAACAAGCACTGCTTGGTATATAGCAATGTGATATTTGTTACCCATTACATCACTTTACAGCCATATCTTAGGTCAAGCATTAAGGCTTGCTAAGTATTCAACCAGTGAAATATCCCTCCTTTATTTCACTGAACGATGGCCAAGTGATTAAGATTCTATATCAGAAATCTGCTTCATACCATCGTTTCTTTGTCTGTCTTGTACTTCACGTAATTTCCTAAGCAAATTTGGTAGACTGTATATACATAACAAAGAATTGTTTTTCACCGTTTTGTATGTAACACAGAGTCATGTTTGCTTCTTTTTTGTATCTTTTATTATATAGAGTAAGGAGGAGCAAGAGGCAATTGCAAAGAAAATCACTTCATTTCTTGGATCCCAGCAAGATATTTGGATTGGTTTGACTTTGATGAAGGTACTTGTAACTGACTGTGGTGAAGATCTGCTATCCGAATATACAACATCATGGCTAAGAGGGATAATTCAATACTTAGGGAAAGGCCGTTCAGTATCGTTGGTTAGAACTTCGTATTTGACCGCAAACAAAATATTAGAAGTCTCACGACGTTTTGAGGATACTGCCAGAGAGGTTTCCACCAAAGTTTTTCCATCCTTTCTACAGGCTTTATTTGATGAGAATGTTGAAATTACCACAGAATATTTTCACTTGTTGAGTGCCTGCATTAAGTATTACCCAGGACCTTGTGGAAACTATGGAAATAAAATTCAAAAACAGTGCTTTGAGTTCTTGAGTGTAGAAGATGATAAAATCAGAATATCTGCTTCAAAATGCCTTTCACTTGTACCAAAATGTGGCTCAAGTGGGGAAAAGGAACAGAAATTTGCAGACCGTTGGAACACATTTCTAAAGCAAGTTATTTCTGAAATTTGTAACAATTTCGACTTGCTTACACATTCAGAACAAAGTGAAGAGGAAAGAATGAAAACCGAAAAAGAAAAACAGCAATTTCCTGGTTGGACAGCCAGAGTAAGTGAGAAAGAACCATTACGATCAATTCTACTTGAAAGAAGAATATCGTCATTGTTCGAAGTTCTGATGGACCTGATTTCTCAAGGGTATACTACAACCCTCAACATTCCCCTAGATTCTTTTGTCGAGCTCCTGAAGAAATTCTTATTAGTGGAATATCTGCTGAAAGAAAGCAAAATCTTTTTAGAACAGTTTTATTTGTCAGCATTCAGACCCTATTTGCTTTTTTCAGTCATGAAATTTTGTTCAGTAATGTTTTTGCAATTTCGAACTTTGCTTCTGCCATATTGTCAAGTATTAAATCAGCTTTTAATTAATGCTTTTCAGTATCAAATCAATTGTAATAATAATGTAAACTGCAGATCAAGCAATCTGTACCCAGAACTGAGTATTTGCAGGTATAACTTGGTATTTAACTGGTTTGCGTTTGTTAGTCCCTTTAGCCTGGACAGTGACAACTTGAGTGATCTAGTTGATTTTCTGCTTTGTGATACAGCAGTTTTGGTTGTAGAGAATGGAGGTGCAAAGGGCCTTAAAGAGCCTGAGTCGAAATCATTTGGCAAAGGAAAGAAAGGGAAACAGCGGCGACTACTGCAGGAATTGGATGGATTTCGCCGTCAAAAGGTTAGAGTCTCCGAAACTGGTAGTGGAGTGACATATGCGGCCTTAAAGTGCCTAAGAGTGATAATTGAATGTAGAGGAACCACATTCACCAAGGCCATTCTAAAGAAAATATTAAGTCACACTATTTACATAGCATCAAAAGTGTTTGGAGATAAATGTCGAGACAGGAATCTGTTTATTGCACCCTATGGTTTCTCATTTTGTCGCTTGGAACTATGTAAAGTAATCGAATCACTTATAACATTACATAACCACACACAGTATTGCCCATTACCCATTTTTCTTAAACTTTTACAGTTTGGAACCACAGATTGCAACGAAATGGTTGCCACATTTTGTAGGCTGAAAGTTCAAACATTGGATAAAATTCTGCATCCTTCCATGCCATTGTATCGAAATGAGTTTAGCGAAGACATCGATTACCACGAAAACGAAAAGGGGAAAGAGCAATATTCAATGGAGAGCAATGAATTTTCAGTTGTAATAGAAAAGGAAAATCAACAAATTGCCAACACATATGTACGTGAACGTGATTTTTCTTTTAACAGTAATGTGGGCTCCACAATTAGTGCCCAGATTACAGAAGCAGACCACTCATATCCCAAAACTGAAATCGATAAAAATTCAGTTGAAAAAAATGACGTGGAAAATGCCCATGATTTGAACGAGAACAGTACAGAGACCTTTGACAGGTTGGAAAATTTACAAAATTTCCATCAGAGACCAAAAGAAGGAAGACACAATGGTACGGAGGATTGTCGTATCTCTGGAGAAACCAAGGACTCCGAAATCTCCGTGTCATTACAGATATTTAACCCAGTAACCCAGCATGACAATGATAATTCAGAGCCAGATATATCTGAAATCAAAACAAAACATTCCAAAAGACCTTCTGACTTTGAATTATTTGAAGAATCTCACCCAAAGCATTCGAAAACAGAGCAGACTTTGAATGCAACTGATAATTTAGATAAAGAGAAAACAGATAATATTGATACATTGCTTCTAGATTTTGTGGATGCAGAACCAGACTCGGACGACTAGATTAGTAAGCAAGATATAAATGTTGAATTTTATAACAATTGTATTTTTGGACCAGAACATGTTATTTTCCAATTATCTTTCTAAGGTATTTGGTTTTTCTTAGGGTACGAAATTTTATTCCTGTTTTTTTTGTGTTGGGCGCTATCAACAATACCTTGCTTTCTATATTGTTCTTTTTCTTTTTTTTATTGTTAACGCGGAAATAGTACTTGGGTTTGTTTATCAATGTAGGTCCTCAAAAAAAAATAAATTGCAACCCAGTAAAGTACAATAGAATCCAATATAATGTAAACTGGTTATATTTCAGTTTTACTTTTACATTACTTATGGTAAAGGGTAAGGGTTCAATAAGGACGTACACCTACATAAATATTCTGACCAACATTATACACCTAATTTCTATTGGTGTCATTTTATAGTTTATAGCTTACCTTGGGGTGAAAATTAGTCGGCTTTGGGCTTTACACTTCTGAATAAACCTCCGGTGTCCAACACTGAAAGACCTGGAAGGGAACATGACATCAAAATAGATAGATTTTTGGCCAGTGGACATAATTTAATGCCCCTCCAGAGTAACAAAAATTCCCGTTAGCCTTTGCTGGCACAGTGGCAAAGATGGTGTTTTCGATACATCTTATTTGCAGGTGAGAGAGATTACCTTGCAACTGCCTGTCTTCATACTCACCGAAACATTTTAAAAGACGTAATATGCGTCAAAGGTGGTATTGTTTGACTAGTATTCCACCGTAAACGGTTATCACGTCGGGGAGGAGGGGAGGTTTGAAAAGCTTGAATGCCGTTGTAGGAGTCCTTTCCTTTTGACATAGTAAAGACAGTAATTGCACTGGGATATTTATATATATATATAATATATATATAATATATATATATACATATATAAATATATCGTGAAACCTATCCAGAGGTACTACACCTAAAATATGAACATAGAGGTAACCATACTGCGTTCCTGGAATTAGATATCACTACTATAAATTGTTCACAAGCTTTTTGACAAAAAATATCAATTCCCTTTTTTTATCGTCAGAATGCCNTCCTCAAAAGAAAATATTGCAACCCAGTAAAGTACAATAGAATCCAATATAATGTAAACTGGTTATATTTCAGTTTTACTTTTACATTACTTATGGTAAAGGGTAAGGGTTCAATAAGGACGTACACCTACATAAATATTCTGACCAACATTATACACCTAATTTCTATTGGTGTCATTTTATAGTTTATAGCTTACCTTGGGGTGAAAATTAGTCGGCTTTGGGCTTTACACTTCTGAATAAACCTCCGGTGTCCAACACTGAAAGACCTGGAAGGGAACATGACATCAAAATAGATAGATTTTTGGCCAGTGGACATAATTTAATGCCCCTCCAGAGTAACAAAAATTCCCGTTAGCCTTTGCTGGCACAGTGGCAAAGATGGTGTTTTCGATACATCTTATTTGCAGGTGAGAGAGATTACCTTGCAACTGCCTGTCTTCATACTCACCGAAACATTTTAAAAGACGTAATATGCGTCAAAGGTGGTATTGTTTGACTAGTATTCCACCGTAAACGGTTATCACGTCGGGGAGGAGGGGAGGTTTGAAAAGCTTGAATGCCGTTGTAGGAGTCCTTTCCTTTTGACATAGTAAAGACAGTAATTGTACTGGGATATATATATATATATATATATATATATATATATATATATATATATATAATATATAATATATATATATAATATATATAATATATATAATATATATATAAATATACATATATAAATATATCGTGAAACCTATCCAGAGGTACTACACCTAAAATATGAACATAGAGGTAACCATACTGCGTTCCTGGAATCTGGAATTAGATATCACTACTATAAATTGTTCACAAGCTTTTTGACAAAAAATATCAATTCCCTTTTTTATCGTCAGAATGCCTGAGCTTTTTGGAAATCGTCCGGACCATGTATTTTATGATATATGTATATGTTAGGTAAATGTTTTCGATAATTCATTATCATTTTCAAGCCTGAAAAATATAGACAAATATTAGTATCAGTCTAATAAATCTGCCAGAGGCACGAACCAGAAGTCCAAATTCCATTGTTCTGTGGTCAGGATAACCTGACTACAACAAAATCGATACAGCGTGATCGTCAGAGTGCGGCTCCTATACTCACTTTCGTGTTTATGGAGGATTTTTTTTCTACAATGAACAAAGCCTCAAGAATTAGTAGATGTTGTTCTCATCTGATCTTACCATAACAATCATCCTTACTCTCTTTTGCCATTTGTCTGCAAACCATTTTTTGGTGTGTTCCTCATTGTGTTGTCTTTGGTATTGCCCTGTTGCTTGTTCATGCATGTGTCGTTTCTTCATGGTCATTAAATTAAGCAATACCACCTTTGCCTCTGAGTGTTAAACTGTAATACCATATGTATATGTATATATGTGTGTGTCTGTGTCAGTGTGTAGGTATATGCGGACTCCCCCATTTGTTAGACTTAAGTTTAGAATAGCAATTGACTTGAAATTAATCTTGGTTCAAGTTAAGTGTTATGTGCTGTACGTAAACATAAATTCATTAAGCAGTGCAAAGAGATCCAGCAAATATTTTTATAAGTGGGATCAATAAAAGTTTATTTTTATGTCACTTCTAAAGCCCCTGTTTTTTTATTTTTGCAAATTTCTACACACACACACCATCCTCTGTTTACTTTTATCTGTTTATTCAATATTCAGGAATTAAAACTTGACAGTACACATTTACAGAAAATGTAAAGACTTTATGATTAACAGTTAATCTCCTTTTTTCCCCTCTTGCTATTTCCCTTAAAAAGTATCCCCGGGTCGGTAACTTGTGACCTGGAAAACAAAGGGAGCACAAAAAAATTGCAGCTTCGAGAAAAGTAAAATTCTACAGCCACGGTGAAGAAGCGTCCAAGAGAAGTAATTCATAATACGTACCGACCAAAGGGACTCGGGGTGTGTGTGGGGGGGAGGGTTGATAGAAGTTCAATGGGCAGCTTCACCGCACCTTTACTGTCTAGGTGTGGTTGTACAACCTACGCTTCCCCATGTGGCAATGAACTAAATTATTATGAGGAAAATTAGATATAGTTATGTAAATAAAAAGGAAGCGTGGAAAGATAACAATAGGGAAGATCTAAAGAAGGAGGCGATAGAAAAGTTTAAAGAGAGAAGTAGAATGTCGTATTTGGCTATAAATTTATTTTTATCACTCGCTTGTTTGAAAGTGTCTTTTGAAGATTAGGCAATTAAGTGAAAATGGTAATGAAACGACGACATATCTTTGTTAGGGTTGGTATCTTCCCATCAAATTTTCAGACTGATGATACAGTCAATAGAAGCAGATTGTGCGCAAGCTTCATCATCTAGATAAATCTTTAAAAATGACTAATGAGCTTGAAAAATAGTAACTTTCTTCAATTTCTTTTCAACTTAAAATATAAATGGATAATCCCAAAAAATCAATTGATTTAATTTTTATTCCATTCAGCCTTGAGGAAAACTGAAAAAAAAATCTGTTCATGATGAGGTTACACTATATGTGAGGTTACGTGAGAATGACAGCATCCAATCACATATTTTGCTCTCGGACATCTTCCGTCCTCTTTCCTTTCCAAAAGAACGTATGTAGAGATTCTTTCAGACTTCTTGAGTCAGCGAGTCTAGTTTCTTGCAGAGCTGCAATGTCAATTTTTAGCCTTGCTAGTTCTTGGTTGATGATTGCCGTTTTGCGAACATCTGATATAGCTTGCAAGTCGTTCGATAGTCCAGTTAGCATTGTACGTACGTTCCAGCTTCCGAAGCGAAGCACTTTGTTTACAGGTTTATTGTGTGAATTCTTTGGTGCAAAATTATTGACCGACCAGTTTTCAGAATGTCTCCTATGCCGTACGCACCCAGTAAGGCAAGTGGCAAATGGCGGGACAACACCTTATTGGCTGAGGGCTGNCCAGTTTTCAGAATGTCTCCTATGCCGTACGCACCCAGTAAGGCAAGTGGCAAATGGCGGGACAACACCTTATTGGCTGAGGGCTGCTCAGCTTGAGGCGGGTGGTAGCTGTCCAGTGAGATACGAAGATCTCTCCCACCGTCAGGAGGGCCCCCTGGCGCCTAAACTCTACGCCCATGGAGTTATGACTTAAAACAGGTAACTGCCCATACCCGTGTTGCTTCTGCACGTCGCATGTAGCTGGAGTGACCTCTCCAGGGCGCTAGACTGTGCAAGATGTATGGAGAATCTGAGTTGCCCAAACATCAGAAACCCCCTCTCGGTCTCACTAACATAATCCAGAGGAATGGATAGCCCAGAACATTTGGGTCAGCTTGACTGCAGCAGTTGCCAGGACAATGCTAGATATAGCAATGTCTGCTTGTGGAACTGCACTCCAGATTTTTCTGTAGGGGTTGTCTCCCTTAGCCTTCCCTCGATCCAGGAGCCACTTACAAGGCCATAAGGACCAGCTGTGGCCGCCAAAGTAGTGGGAAAGAAATCACCAACAAGAAATACCAGAGACGTGCTGCGCTGTTCCAGCAGTTTAAGAGCTATTATTATGCCCCGCTGGTTTTACTCACAAGCACTCTAGCACCTGGTAGAAATTTCTACCTAGAATGACCACAGCCAGGGCACAGTTAGGCGCCGTTTGCCAAGCGGTATTCGTGAGCATATCGCCCACACCTGTCGCCAATTTGCTATAACATTTAATAAATATTTGATATATGACGGAATCCCTTGACAAAAGAATCAAAGGAAAAATGAAAATATGGAAGACTTGTGACGTCACAACAGAATTTTGTACATAGAGACACAACTTCAAATAGATTATCTGAATAAATCCAGGTTTGTTTGACTTGCTTTGGGTTAAGCTTCACACAGCACCCTCCATGAAAAAGAAAAGCCAGTTTAAAGGGGCATAACAAACAAAAATCAAGAGTTCTTATTACATAAAGCAGCCAACAAGTTTTAGCCCGATAGTGGGTTTTTATCAGAAAAGGACTTTTTTTATAGATACTTAAGCCAAAACATAAGTACATATAAGGTCACCTAAAATAAGACTGACTTGCAAAGTACAGAAATTATACTAACGTTTCTGTTAGGCTATATAAATGTAATTGAATTAACAGAGAACTACATCGCTCCTGACGTTTAGGGGAAAGGTGCCCAAAATTAGAATTATTGAACTTTTAAAAAGTTCAATAATTCTAATTCATAATTCTAGTTCAATAAAACGTTCGAATAGACATATGAGTCATTGATGTTAATAAATAGTGGGGCTTATATACAAGACCAAAGAAAATTGAGCATCAGTAGAAAGAAAGGAATAAAACGTTGGGTTTTCCACTTACAATGTACTCAAAATTTGCTGAAAATCTGAAGTCTTGCACTTCATGTACGCAGAAAACAACAGTAACAAATCCATTTTAACAAGAGATGTACATTTTGCTTACCCTTCGCTCCGTCTTGTTGTCTACGTACTAAATTTTGGGCTCTCTCTGATGTATTTTAGGCTTCCTGCTTTAAGCTTACCAAACATACTTCTGTTATTTTTATTTTTATTCCAGTGTAATGTTTCCGTACATATAGGAGCTTTATTATGTTTCAAGACAATATAAAGGAAGACATGGCAGTGAAAGGACTTACGAGGGAGGGTGCACAGGACCGCATACGGTGGAAAACCACATTCGCTATGACGACCCCTAACAAGGGAAAAGTCAGCTGAAAAAGAAGAAGAGTATGTCTTGAGTTGTAAGCATTTTCAAAGCTACGTTTCGAGATATAATTCCACAGCCTGACGATAGGAGACACACCACTCAACTATTATGGACGTCTTGTCTAGATTTCTATCAGAACGCATTATTGTTAAGAGCTTACCTTGGTATATGGAGCTAAAGCTTTTACAAAGCATTGAAGTTAAGGTACATTAAGTGTTGCCGTTCGTTAGATGATGTTTCACAAGATAATGATCTGTTCTATTGTAAATCGTAATTTTCAAAAGCTTGCTTTTTCATTTTCAATTTCTTCATTGCCTTTGCCTATCTTTGATATGATATGGTATGATATGATGTGATATGATTATAAGATATGATATTATTACATGTTACACTAGTATTATTCAGAGAGGTGGGAATAGATGGAAAACAATCTAGCTAAAAGAGCAGCCTTTTCTCCAGAGGACAGAGAAAATCAAAGACCATCAAAGGGCTGAGGAAGAACCGACTTACCAGAATTTAAGACAATATTGTAAATCTTTCCAAAAGTTCGTTTTTCACGTCTTTGATTGGAAATAGATTCTCGAACTCGCTCGGCATAGCAAGATTTAGCATGAGAAATGACTCTTTTACAAACGTTGCGAGCTTGTCCGAAAGAAATCCGAGATTTATCAGTCACATCACATTGAAACTGAACATAGAAATATTTGGGATCAGCATTGTCAGAAGAACAATGGACATTGAATCATCAAGGAGAATGAAGCTTTGACTTTGTAACCACCGCCAGGTTCAAATCTTTCAATACCAACTTAAACCCATTCTGTAAATTCAATTGCAGCATCAGAACTGACTTTCTAATGGCTGAATCCTGCAGAATATCACCAAGAAACTGACTTTGAAACAGTTACTTTAATCTCTACAGTGACAGCAACATGATCAGAAGATCCAAAAAAGAGGTAAACATGAAACTGTAAAATACTCAAGATCAGAAGTCAAAAGGATATCTAAAAGAAAAGATACTTCTGAGCCTTTATCGTGAAATCTTGTTGGAAAATCGCAAGTTCTACGAGCTCATGTCTCAGAGCAAGGTTGTAATTTTACTTCTCCACGTCTGTCAGTCCTGTTAGAATGTCTCGACCAGGACATGTGATGAAAATAAAGACACCAAAGACAAAGATATTAGCAGTGTGATGCTTTTGCAAGGCCTTATCAGTGGAGTCTGATACTGCTTCATCAACTGAGCAGGAACCAGAAGAGGAACAATAGGAAGGAACAATACAAGAAAAAGAAAATTGAAACTGTCCTTAAAAAACCTGGACGATTTTTCCTAGCACTGTTACACTTTTTTAAAAGGCCCATAGAATCAAATGTTTTACGAAGAGGAATCTGGAAGTCTTCCTCATGATCCAGATATGAATTAATTATTCGTTCAAGAATGTGAAAGAATGTATTGCTTTGCGATTGTGCATCTGCTTTTCTAAAGCACTCGTGAAGTGGGAAACAGATCTGGTGAAAGCGAACGAAAAAGCTAAGATAAATGAACGACAAACCAAAAGAAGGAGGCTTTCTGCGAAACAGTAGTTCTTGCATTTCTAACATGCTCATACATTTTTAACTTCCAATTTTTGATTGCTTCAAATTCATTTAGTTTCACTGCTTTGGTCAAAAGTGGTATTAGGTATCATTTCACCAAAACTAATTTTCTTTTTGAAGGTCAAAAGGTGTAGAAAATGTGATATACGAAAGAAAAGGGACTTAGTGGCTTTACGAGTGTCAGTAACACTATTAAAATCAAGCAAAATGACATTTGCTTAAAAATAATTGGCATTGGCCTTTTTTTTATGAAAATCGTACAATTTAGGTTTATTGTAAGCCCGAAATGAGAACTAACATGTCAAGATGTGGTGGTAGTCAAATATAAATCGAAATAAGAGTATTTGGATATTAAGGTACCATGATTAGTCTCGTTAAAAGTGATTTTTACTCAAATAATGGATTTTTGGGAGGCCATTGTTAAAGAAAATTGCCAATTTAGTTTAACTTTTAACTCATTTTTGCCCTCACAGATCCTTCAGTCTTCCCCAAGTAGCTGAACTCACAGTAAGAACTCTTGGAATGTTTTTTGCTGACACAATAGCATCGATAAAAGCAGAGTATATATTTATGTACCCGATGGCTCTGTAATGCCTTATTTCGTAAGCCACTGATGCCACTTGAGGGTCTGAACTTACTTTTTCTTGACAGCCATGTAAATTTTCGACATTTTTCATGTCTAGTCAAAAGTTATGAATGTTTGCATTGTAGCCCTTGAGTTATATTACCCTAAAAATGTGTTAAACGTCCCTGTATTTGAGCAATCTATGATTCTATTTAATTTGAAGGGGAAAAAAATACAGCATTAAAGCATTCATCTTACCGTCGTAGCAAACGTCTGTTGAGTAGCTGCTTGTCAGTTAGAGTAACCTGTTGATTGTTGACAGTGGTAAAGGTGGTCCTTTTCTCCTGATAGTAGTCGCCGATAAACCGGTGCCACCTATTCTGGGGTCTCCTTGTAGGTCTTACTTTATCTAGTGTGTACCCCATTCCCTTTTGTGACATATGATCAGCCTCCCTTCTCATCAAGTGGCCATACTATCTGAGCTGTACCAATTTAATTTTGTTTGATTTAATTGGGATTTTTAGATTAATTGCGCGTGCAGAGATGAACATTTCCTTTCTTATCCTTACGAGTTACACCATGTATAAGACGCACCACGCGCGTGTTCGCTGTTGTTATTCGTGATGTGTTTCTCTTACTAATAGCCCATGTTTCTGCACCTTGTAGAAGGAGAGGTGTTTCAGTATGTATCATTTTCTTGGGCTTCTTCGGCACTCACTTGTCCTTCAGTGATCGGCAGAGGCACCCAACATTCTGTGAGAACTGGCTGAGTCTCCGTGTGTGTCTATCCAACCATTCTCGTTCACATCACTCCCAAGCTATTTGAAAGTTGTTACTTAGTTTAACGCAACATCAGATTCTGCAGTTGAAAGGTGACCTACGCAACACCAGCACTTCAATCTTCTTCTTATTGAGTTTTAGGCCGTGTTTGGAGAAGGTGTTATCCCATTTAAACATCTTAGCTTGTAGTTCTTTTTCACTTTGGACTAGTTGCGCGAACGAACATGTTAGCTTACGCTTCTGCGTAAGCTAATATGTTCATATCCGTTTTGTTTTCTGCTACCTCTTTGATTGCCATGTCAAAATATATTATGAAAAGTAGTTCCGAAAGAGCCCTCCCTTGCCTGATGCTTGATTTTGTGTCAAAATACATTTCTTCATCACTTCCGGTGGCAACCCAGTTCTGATAATATTCATATAGACTAGTGATTGCTCTGAACAGAAGTTTTAGTGTCTCATACTTTTTTCATAGCTTTCCAAAAACTTTCCCTAGGCCCTCGATTAAACGCCGTCTCAAGGCCTAAGAAGGCAATGTACAATGGCCTATTTAACTCCCAGTGTTTGTCCATGATTCCTCTGAGGGCGTGGCACAAGCTTGTTTTCTACAATCATCCTGATTCACCTTTCAAGAATAGTCTCATTCAACGTGGTCACATGGTTAAAAAGCTGTTATTGCTTGGCCCCAGGGATACAGTTCCAAAGTAACAGTAAATGATAATGCCAACGTGTTTATGGAAGTTTAGAAAGGCAGTAAGTTGGCTCTAGGACGCTGCTTAATAATAAATAGTTGTGAAGCCAGCTCTTTATCCATTTATTTGAAAACCCTAAGATTATCTCTTTGAAAAATATTGATCTCTTCAGCCTTTTACAAGAATTATTCACCCTGATTAAGGTATGCAAAAGCAGTCTGATGTGTTTTTTCAGTTTATAAGGTATGACAAACATCAGCAACTCATCGGTATTGGGAATATTCTTGCAATGTGTCTTCCATTTAATAAACAAAGCTCAAAAATACTGAGCATTTAAAAAAACCCACAGTTTTACGGCACAGAGATGACGCCATGATCAATATACTACCGTATATTTGTCTTCAATAACCTACTTATTCTCACAAGTTACCTGGTATTGTGCAGTTATCTTTTTGTATTTTCCTTTTTATATACTAATATCATCTGACAGCTTCTAAGACTGAACAAAACTATGCAATAATACAGAAAGAAATATTCCAAGTGAAAATTTAATGCTAAAGCTAAAACCTATCTGGGCCTTATTGTAATAACATTTCGTTTGGGCTACTTCAATACAGCAAAGAAAACACGAAGAGTAACAAGTCATGAACAGAGTTCCTCTGGTGATTCTTTTTTGGATACAATGCAGAAATGACGTCGTAGGAAATGTCTTGCTCTTGTCCTCAACTTTGGCTTTTTTGCTGAAAATTGAAATTATGATACAAATAATTAAATACAAAAAATAAATGAATAATATTAAATCATAAAATTTCGAAATAATTTTATTTCTCTTCTTTTAAACTTCTTTTTCAGCTCCATATGCATTGTCAATATTTTTTATGAAATAAACCATTATTCCTTTTAAATGCACACCAGTGTAGGTGCTACCTTTGTGCTCAACATTATAATATTTCGGTCTGCTTTTATCCTCGGACTACAAGAATTTTCATCCTCATTTTTGTAGGAAGTCAAACTAGTGTCTCCTCAATTGCTTTGTAAGGGTACTAAATGTTTTCTCATTGGTTAGTGTGCAACTTTACTAAAATTATTAAAAGCACTTAGTAAAGAAGTCGTGGCGCTTTCTTGGGACCTTAACGTTGTCAAAATACATTAAAATTACACAATAAATTAGAATTTTTACAATCAAAACGTTAGCTTGAATATAAGCTAGATTTTTTACACAGGTAAAAGTAGACAACGGTACAACTGAGTAAGATGTGTAAAAATGCGTGTTCGGTGATGCAGTTGCTATGGTACAGGAAAAGTGAAGTCACTGTTTTTTGAAATTCTTCAGAGTATTTGATAGTATCATAGGCAAGGATTTTTAGTGTTGTGACGGAGTCAGTAACAGGCTTGGGCAAAAATAAACAGTTTGAAGAAAAATTTGTAAAATTCAGTCGAAAGTACTTTCTATCCCACGCCCATGATCATTCATTTAAGTTTAAAAACAAAATTTAAAATATTGGATAGCAATTAACCAATCACAGTGAATATTGTCATTACGCTTGTTAAATCCTATTTAAAAAGCGAGTAAAATTCTCTCCAAAATAAAGAACAACGTTGATGATGTAAAGAATCTTGATGAAAGGGCAACACCCCTAATAATATAGAGTACGTACGAGGTGAGCTGTAAGAACAACAAGTTTTCAGCGGATCATTGACAACTACAAGCACGTCTTAGAGGTATAGTGTGTTTTAAGGGCCTAAAAGCTAGATTCCAGACAGGAATAGTTGGCTGTGACTAAAAAATTAAAAGATTCCAGGCTTTTTTCCATCTAAATCTTGGTCAAAGGGTAATTTTCTACACGGATCACATACAACGATCCAAAATATCAGTTATCTTCCCAAATTGACTGGCATTCTCGACCAAAATGCCTCTGCAATATATTTTGAATGCAAAAATTTTCACATAGTATTAAGTATCTTAATTTGATTGGAGAACCAATGTTGCCCCTTTTTTGACATTCGCCTGAAAAATGTGAGGATGAAAGCTATTCCACTTTTGTAGAATCTGCATGGGATTTCTTTTACATATCTATTTGGAGACAGTGGACTTTACTGCCCATTTCATTTTACCTCAGGTTAAATCTTATGAGCAGTTGAACTTATTGCTTCTCCATGTTTTGAAACCCAACAATCTTTTGGAGGAATTAAGTATTTTGGAGGAAAATTATGCTGGTGATATTTGACCTCTCACTTGTCAGTTGGATTGGTTTTTGGAGAGAATGAAAGCTTGCGCTCCAACGACCTTCAGCAGAGGATTACAAAGTTCATTCCCGAAGAAAGTCGTCTGAAAGGTGAAGTGGTGGCTATTTGCAGGCTAGTACATGTTAATTCAGCAATAAGTGCATCAACTGACAGATTTATGTCAATGATTAAACATTTAGAAGCGTGACTCCATCCAAGCATGAAGCAAGCAAGGTTTACCAATCTGGTGATATTGAACGCCCACAAACAAGGAGAAGAAACAATATTCCTCTTGGAAATTGTCAATGATTTCATTAAAAGTGAAAACAGACATCGTAACATTGGAAAGAAAGAGATCTTCAGAAGTAAAAGTTTTTTTGTGGGACAAAACAATTTGTTGTTAATTTTTCTGGGCTTTTTATTTTGTTTACTGAAGACAATTTTTTGTAACACGTTTGACTTGGTTCTGCCCACAGAGGGTTGGGCACCAGACGCCTTTTCACTACCTCTCTTTATCAAAGGTGCGGTTTCTGTGAGGACAGCAATTCAGGCCGAGTCACAAATTTTTTAAACTTATCAATAATGAATTTGAAGGGAGATTCATACTGCCATTTTATAACCTATTAAAATGTGAAGAAGACAAATCATCCGATCGGACGAACCAGACAAAGCAAAGAAAAATGTAATTTTCATCTTTTCAACAGATAGGGGGTGGATCGTCGATAGGTAAGGGAAAAAATTGAGAATAAACAATTGGCTGGCTGTTTTGGCGACTTAAGAAAGAAATCTGCAAAAGTAGTTGAATTTGCCGAGCGGCATTGGCGCTTTGCATGAGGTCTCGCTAATCTTTCCTGTTTTCCAGCAATCTCTTCGCTTTTGTGATTGTTATTCCTGTCAATTATGTTGTTCAATCCATCCAGCAAGTCTTCTGTTTTGCATGGCTCCTCTTTCCAAAAACCATACCCTGCAACATTTTTTTTCTAGATTCTTCTCTTTCATCACATGCCTGAAATATCTCAGTTGTGCCTTATCAACTTTCACTAGCAAATTATATTATCCTTGTTTTCATGGTGCTCGACCACTTTTGCATCAAATCGTTAATCTTCCCCATCCGACTCACCCACAGAATCCTTCCCAGACAGCACAGTTCAAAATCCTCTTTTATCTGTCTCCCATTTTAAACACCCAAGTTTTAGAACCTTATATTGCGCTCGTGAATACTAATGCTCTTAGCAATCTTAATTTTGTTGCGATTCCTATGGATTTATCCTTCTATATTACTATCCATATTACGGCTATCAATATCACATATTGTGATCGGTTGGCAAAAATATACCATGTTCTGATAAATAATTTAGTTAGAAAAAGTACTTACTTGTACCCTTTTAATTGGCAAACTAAATAAGCTTATTTTGAATAATCCAGAAACTAAGGTTTTGAGAATAAAATAGGAGATTGTATAAAACAAAATTTGCCTTCACAACACCAACTCTTTCCAACCAACCTTTAAAACTATGATATATAGCTATAAATAAAGGAGCTTGATCATGGCATGAGAGGTATGCTTTTGCTAAGCTCGAAAGAGCTTAGACTTGTGACATGATAAAGTTTTTATATTTGTGGCTTCCACTAAATCCATAAAGTCAAGAATTTTTTATGATGTATGGCATCAGTTTTAGTACCTTCAACTGAACTGCGCAAAGAGTAATGTTACTTGGTTGGTTGAGTTCTTCCTTTAAAGTACAAGTACACGTATTTAACACTGATACTGTGTATAGTGGTGTTGCTACTATGCCAGTCTGGAATAATATCGAAGGACTGATAACAGCACTAACCTTTTAGGCACCTGCCATTTCAAAGTTCTGTTTAGCTTTCCCTATAGGTGCAGGATATTACAGTTGTATATAGGGATTATTAAGTTTCATGAGATATGAAATATTTTTTCACATTATTTCAACAAAGGTGTGGTCAATATCTCCAGAAAATGTAGATAGTTAGTTGGAGTTAAAATTATACTTTAGCTAGAAGTATGCATGATCGTGTTGATATTATGGTCGGTTTAATTTACTGTTTTTGTCATAAAAATATTTTGTTGAATTTATATGATCCAATGTATGCTAAGAAATAAAGTATTTGAGTTTAATCTTGTAGGTTTATTTTGAGTCAGTCAAAGCTGATACAAAGAAGTGATCTTGACATGGAAAACAGGAGTTTCCTTTGAGTTTTAGACTGTAATTCAACTTATGTTGCCTCTTTTGGAACTGGGATATAGAAAGTAAAGAATTAAAGTGTTATTCTAACACTGGTTTCCAGACTCCAACCAGTGTTTTAAAAAATAATTTGGAAAGCCACTTGGTGTATACTACAAGAGGAAATTGTTAATTACTGATAATTGCAATTCAAAATATCATGTCCCAAAAAATTACAAGTTGCATTATGGGTAGCGTATTCTGTCATGTCTAGCCTGCTAAGAATTACACTTACGAAAGCAAATACGAAATTTTCGAGCAACTACTAGGTAAACGCTTCACTCTATTAGGAAGTTGCTAAAGGATGGAGAAGAAGAAGCAACAATAAAGAAGATGGATCAGATTAAGAAGACGACTGCAGACGTAGAGTAATACAAAAGAATATACACTCAAAACAGTGGCAAGGTATTTGGCTGTTTCTGATCTGTCTTATAGCTTGTAGTGAAAGTTAAAATGTTATAAACACTGTTACTTCTTTGTTCGATATGGTAACTGTTCTGATAATATTGCTTGGCATGGTCAATTATCATTTCTTAGTTTGAGAAATCTATGCTTTATACGGGTAGCTCTCTTGTTATAACTGATAATTTTTTTATTATTAAAGCTACGACTGAATTTGAACTCTAGCTTTTCTGGTAAGGCAAAGACTCTCTCCTGTCTCGCTCTTTCACTTTTCCATTTTCCATCAATATCCAAATTTCTATGAGTAATTTTAACGATAACTTTTTGTCGATGTCAGAGTCACTATTCTTGTGATCAGAACAATCTACAAGTCTACTTAACTGGATTTTCTCTGTCTTTAATCATGTTTCCATGGTTAAAAAAACAAAATTTATTGTCTTTGGCTGGATAAGTGCTTTGAAGCTTGCACCGTAGATCTTTAGGTCATGCTTCTTCACTAAATTATTACACCCAGCCAACTGGTGTTGTCAGTTGAATGGCAACTGACATCAGAGCTCCACTGTTGGCATTATAAGAGTTGACTTGAATTTAGTGGGTTACTTCTTCAAGTGTCCCTGAAGATGACGTAACGTCTGTTAAAAAACAACCAGGAAGTTAAACGATGACCACAAACGGATCAAATGACTGGACAGGTATTCTTTCATTCAGGGCGATGCCTTGCCAAAAATCAAAATCCGACGTTTTTTTAGTTCTGTAACTTGTTGTTGATGTTTGGTGTATTCAGTAGACAAAATGGGAACATTTTATAATGAAATTAACCCTGAGGATGGAAGTCGTGAGCCTCCTAAAGTCCAACCCTACGTCCCCGTCGTAGGAAGTGGAAACAGGTTACACTGGCTAACAGGGCTCTGGTGAAGCTGGTGGGCCAATCCCCCATCAGTGGATAAAACGGATTACAGAAACGCAAACAATCAACAACACTACCGGCAACCGTCGTCGAGGAGCTCCTCCAAGAGGAAATATGATGTCAGCTAGTGAAAGCCTTAGGGAAGCCAGAAGATGGAATCTCCTTTCGACAAGGAAGCCAATCATATTCGGAACATGGAATATGCGAACTATGTACGAAGGAGGAAAGAGTGGGAATGTAGCAAAGGAGATGAGGAGCTATAAATTGCAAATGCTAGGTCCATGTGAGACCAGGTGGACAAACTCTGGGGAAACCAGACTAAGCACAGGGGAGACCTTGCTCTATGCATGTTATAAAGAAGAAAATGCACCACACACAGAAGGAGTCAGAATCATCTTGTCAAAAGAAGCAGCACAAGCTCTTATAGGATGGGAACCAATCAACTCAAGGATGCTAGCTGCTAAATTCAGGACATCAAACAAGAGAATCACAC
>RDPX01000007.1:1147561-1173910 GCA_003991215.1 Morbakka virulenta | reverse complement strand
CGGCTGTTGACAATTGGCTCAGAGATGAGCAGGCAGGTTACAGGAATGAAAGGTCTTGCACTGACTTGATCGCCACTCTTAGGATCATCATGGAGCAGTCTCTTGAGTGGAACAGATCACTGTAAGTGAACTTTATAGACTTCGAAAAAGCTTTTGGTAATTTAGACAGACAGGCACTATGGGGGTTGATGGCGCATTATGGGATTCCACAGAAATACATAGCTATCATAAGGAACACCTACGAGGGTATGGCATGTCAGGTCCTTCATAGAGGTACTGCAGCAGAGAAACTCAGCATCAAGACTGGAGTTAGACATGGATGTCTTCTCTCCCCATTTCTCTTCCTTTTGGCAATAGACTGGATAATGAAGGAGTCAACAATGGACAAAAGGAATGGTATTCAGTGGACTCTTTGAAGTCAGCTAGACGACCATAGATGACTAAGACTGTTGGAGTCATACAAAATAAAATGTTTCACAAATAAAATTTTTTCTGGAAATCCCTTGTGGGAGCACTGCCCCACCTGCCCCAGAAAACGCGCCTCCTCTGTTTGTAGTTACTACGCATGTACCAAAATCTATTTATAGACATGAATGTAATGATGTTAAATAATTTGGTCTTATACCATCAGTTTCATCTTTTCTCTTCGTTGCATCTTTTAACTCCTCTTCTTCCACCTTCAGAGAGTTTCTTTTGTTTGCTTTATCACCTTGTCTAACTGCATGACAAAAAAGACAATATTCCACATTGGCACTATATTAGTATTAATATTAAGTATCTGCACTTTTTCTAATTTGGAATTTTTATTTCAGTAGAGGGTAAAACAACTCTCTTCAATCTCATTTCTTCCGTGTCACCAAATAAACAAAATACAAAATATCTTTAAATACTAATAATGTTAACTTTGCAAATTCTTTTAGGTTTATGGAGGTTTTGTGAAACATATTCTCAAGAAAATTGGTATTTCCATCTTTATAAAGTATTAAACATCAATACCCATGTGCAAACTTAATTTAAACAAAAAAGACCTTATTGCAAGATATCCTATGTTTGTTTGCACTGCACAGTTTCAGGAAAAAGAAGTTGCCTTTCAATAGATAGTAATTAAAAGCAGAACAGGGAATCTCACCTGTCCAGTTTTATTTCGAATAGAATGCAACATTTAAAATTAAAATAGTCAGAATAACATGCATAATTTTCCCCCCTAGATTTTGAGGAAAATCCATAAACCATTATATATATATTTATTCATGGATCCCAGTGTCTTTTCGCAAAATTGATTGTATCTGTCACCTCGAAAACACGATGTTTGCTGAAAAATAACCATTTCCTCATAGGCCATTGTCCCTCTTTTCAAAAAGTTTCGAGAAAATTACTTTATTACCCTTTGAGCTATTTTAGAGACCATCAAAGGGCAGGGTGAAAAAACAGATTAAATAAGAGATGATGGTTTTACCATTGAGGATTCCGGAAAGGATAATAGAAGAAAAAGAGAAAACCAGCTGGATCAGATGAAATTCCAATGAAAGTTTTAAATATGTGTGACTTTAAGGAGGTAGAACTCGGCTTTTGTATTCCTACTTTATTATAAAACGGCAAACCAGAAGCTGAGGTCCTTCGTAACTTCGTATGTGTCCCAAGATCAGGTGATATATACAAAACCAAAAATTTTATCGTTATCAATTAGAGAAGTACCTTTCAAAATCGACAAAAGTTCATATATATTTTTAGTAGTATATGCTATCTTTTATCTATTCACAGTCTTACTCAGGTTTCATGTAAACCTCCAAAATTCCTCCAAAATTAGATGGCGCCACCAGCTTTAAACCGAATAATAGTCCGATGACCTCTTAAAGAAAGGTGTAACCAATAAAGATTACGGACTTGCAATGCCAAAAGAATTATTGATAAGAACATACACTAATACTATACATAAAGACCGATATGATAAGATATAATTAAAAATTTAATGCTGGTAAGATCTGTTCTAAATAGAATATAGTATTTCAAACAGTCCACAAATTGAGCTCTTCATCAACATTTTTCTTTGGCGTTGGGTAACCTCATCGAATACTCGTGTGGTTCTCTTTTCCTTGTCCTTTGAATAATCTAACTCTTCCTATGCGGTCTACTCAAGGAGACTCAGGCAAGAAAAAGTTTGACGTTAAATTTCTCTTCCTTCTACTTTCATTACTTATACGTGTCCTTTTATTTTCCTAGAGTTGGCATGACAAAACTGTACTAGTTTGTCTATTGGATTGGGGTAGTCTTGTCTCGCTTACGTTGCAACGCTCACTCACCCACTGGCAGCTCGGGAAGTCAATTGGATAACATTGTTTACAGGCTAGGCAAAAATGTACATGCATAATTCTTCTTTCACCATTTAATGCTCGTTATTTGGGTATGTCTCTCATATACTTACCAGTTACACTCCCCGCATGTTTGTTAATTATAAGAAAATAACATTCATGACATCTATTAATTATACATCATTCTATCATACAACTCTGAGGTTCTGTAATCACAAGGTGAAATATTCCTTGGAATACAACTTTTATAATTTGTTGCTTACCTTGGCAAATGCCACGATTTAAGTATATTAACCTAGTTAAATGCTTTGCGTACCCGAGGGTTTAGACTAATACTATTTAAAAACTACTTCAAAATCATTCAGCAGAAAATTGAAGCTAACTCACCCATCCTGCTGTTTTCCAAAATACTTCTTTCCAAACTAGTCTTTAAAACCATTGATACTGCAAACATATAATGTATAAATATACTAAAATGTATATAATAGACTTTAATATATATATATATATATATTATTATATATACATTGTATTTTAGATCTATGCATTAAAGATTTTCGCATTTAGAACTATGCGGCCTCATTGGCCGTATTTGATTATTCTGACCCATTACAATCTCTAACATCTAAATGGTCGCATGTCCAGCATGGTCCCACATAATCACCTTAATGGTACTTGATGGGGTCTTTGTATGAAATGCAAACATTCAGATAATCAAGCTCCACTGTTGATCTGCTGAACAGCAAAATATGTGTCTACAGATTGAATTACACATACACATACATAATTGGGGGCCAGGGTGTCATGATATATTTATGGACTACTTCAGAGGGTTTTTTAAGCTGTTATGCTAACACTTCCAATGCTGCGCTTTTAAAACTTTAGCTATTACGAAAAACATCTTAATTCTCTGGAGTTCACCCTGGAAAACCACTGTAAATTTTGCTTGCTGTTTCAAACTTCTTCTGACCTTCAGGTAAGTAGCGGTTTGAAAGATTTTAATTTTTTTCAATTAAATTTATGTAAAAATACTAGAATGGTAAATGTTTTTTGAAGTGTATACTGTCATGATAGTTTGATTTCCACCAAAGTAAAAAGAGTCCAATGGACTGGCAGTTATTCCAATCATTGAAGGAAATCTTCTACCCTGAAGCTTTGTCGTATCAAGCTTTTTTTCTTTTTATAAGAGAAATATAGAATAGCTTTTATAAATCTATTTGGCCACATTTTACGACTACACCCACATATTTGTCAACAGCAGTTGTACATTGAGCTTTGGCTTTATTTTATTATATAGCTATGGAGTTCTTTAACATGAGATTCCACTTTGAACTAACTTATTTTCTTTAGATTTTTTGTGCAAAAATTACTCTGGTTTATTCAGTAAGTACATTTTTTTTTTATTTCAAACTATTTCAATAAATGACTATTTATGCTTCATAACGTATCCATTGAAAATACACGAAGGATTAGAGCTTTCTTTTCATTTTTTCAAACTCTATATCCCAATTTTATACTGGGCAATATTTTGTAAACAACAGCTGTCTATTGAAAGCAGAAGATGTTGAGTCTACAGAAATATAAACATGTTGATGAAGCTCTTTAGGAAAAAATCACATAAGATTCTAGGAAAATCGAGAAAAAGATTTAGGAAAACAATTTTTAAATAAAATTGTAAAAGAAAGAAACCTTTTGCAGCACTGAAAGAGAGAAAGCAATATAATATGTCAAAATATCCACAACAGCTTTTTTCAAGTGACAAGATGGAGGCAAAGTTTTTAAATCTTAAGCTCTTTAGCCTATAATTTTTGATGATTTACTACTCTCTTAAGAAGTAACCAATAGCTGTACCATCAATCTGCAGGATTGAATTCGGTAAGACTAAAGAAATCTGGTTGAAAGTATGGATTACTTGAAAAAGTCTCACTTCAGATTAAAGAAAGTTATGATTTTGATGAAATCAGACTACTTCACTAGTTCCCCAAACAATCCCACCAGTCTCCCTAATGCGTGTTATCAACTCAGATTAGAAATGCATTCTTTTTCTTCTTCGAGTCTCACGACTTTCATCAGTTATCAGATTTTGGAGATCCAGTAGGTCGTTAAAGCTGCAGTTCGGAGCTTTACTGCAGGAGAAGGTGCTCCATAGTCTGCAGGTTGCCGCATTTACACAGATCGGTGCAACTGATCTCCCAGCGTTTAAGAGATGTTTTGCATCTTCCTGGACTCGCAGTCGATTGAGAATTTTAGAAATGCATTGAAGAAAGTTAAGGAAATTTGCAAAAAAAGCATAGTATCAATGCAAAGTGTTGAAAATAAACAGCTTTACAAAGTCAGAAGAACAGCCATGTCAAAAATAACTAATCGCCTGTCCTGCTGAAACAGAAAATAAAAAGGGGTGTATGTACAGGGGTTTTTTTTGAAAAGTAGAAGAGGGATTAGAATAAAAAATTTGCATCTGAAGGGAGACATATTAGTCGCAATTTAGTCAACAGTTTACATCCCTAACCAAACTTTCAGAATTGTAAATCAGTGGAATCGTTTATTGTTCCTCAAATTATTATTTCCAAGAAAGAACCCATATATAAAGTTTGGGGTCAGATTCATAGAGAGACAGTACTTTTAAACCTATTTCAAATATTATGAGAAGTGTACAGAAGAACAGGATTCGTGAAAAATTGCGTTACCACATAGAAGGGAAATGCTAGATTAAACCTGCAATTCGCTGACAATTACAAATTTATGGGATATTTAAAGAGAAGAAATGGCCTGGAGAAGTTGGCAACAACAGGGAAAGTAGAAGGCAAAAAAGTTCGTGGAAGATGAAAGTAGAAAATGATGGATAATACTTCAAAGTGGCTGGGAAAAGAGAGCAACACGCAGACAATAAGAACCATGTATGAGAGAGTAGAGTGAAGAATCCTGATCGCCGACGAAGGATTACATGGTACATGATGAGGATGATAATGATGATTCATTGTACGCTGTGTCCGTACGTATGGTGTATTTTCAGCATAGACGCTGGAACAGCAGAGGCAGAAAATTATCTTAAGAGGAGGCATCATATTCTCTACCAACCCCTTTGTTAGACCTTAATTTGGAGAATATAGATGGAACACCATAGACGATGTCGATACTGATACATTAGTTCCACAACAACCACTTCCAAATGCTTAAATTTGGGGTAAATGTCTTTAGACATATAATATTCCTTGGGACGCATAGTTGGCAATAAACAAGAATTACGTTGAATGCTAGAATACACACGCCCTGAAGATCATCGAATCATTCCTTCTTTACAACGCAAGGAGAAAAAGTAGAAACTAGCTGTTAATGATCTTAACATAAATTCAAATAACAATAATTGACCTCGTCAAATTAAAAAAGGCATGTTTTTAATGCAACAATTTGCCTCTAAATTTTATAAAATTTGAGGTATTTATTTCTGTGCCCAATATTGACAACATAGCGATGTCCAGCCTAGCCTATTTCAAATAGTGTATCTTTTTGGAGTTCCTAATAGCTGATCTTTCTTGTAATATGCTGACAAAATGTTATAGTTTAAGCCTGCAGAAGATAAATCTCTACGATATTGTAGGTGGCTTTCAAGAATTGTGAAAGAAATTCTGTCGCGATGCTTTGATATGAGTTACAACAGCTGATCGAAGCAGCTCTATAGCAGGACGTTAAGGTGTGTAAGCGAAGTGAACATTTTCTAACATTTGGGGAAGAGTCGACAAATTTTTAGAGACTTGAATTTATTGTGGTCTGTTGATTCGTATTGGAACAATAATGCATTGGCAGTACAGGTGGTGAGAAGACAGCACAGGATTATTTGTGTTCATTACAATAAAATAAAGAAAATATAACTCTGATGCCAACTTTTCTCAAAAGCGACGAGTTGTCTTGTGTTGCTTGCTTTGAGAATAAAGTAGACGACTCAAAAAAGCAAGCCTGTGATGTAGTAAAATAGTGTTTCTAAAGTAAAACATTTTCTTGCACTATGAAGACCGTTGAGAATAGAGTGTACAAATGTTTTAACATCCTAAAACATTAGAAGATAGATCAAAGTGTTTTGGCCTGATGAGTCCTTATCAAGTCGTGATTTGGCATGCAAAGCCATGAAATTTGGCATGAAAGTCATTTATGAAAATTTGGCATGAAAGTCATTTGACAGTAAACAATACAGGACCAGAAAAATCAGATTTGATAAGTGCAGATATGATTAGAGACATAACAATTAAAAAAACCGGGGACAAGTGAGAATAAAAATGAGACACGAATGAATTTCCAACCTCAAACTCAACACAAAAAGTTAGGAAACGAATAAACTTGTGTCTGTAGAAGAAAATACAATTAAAGACTGCCAAAAGTAATTTGAAATCTGCGAACCCAAAATTAATACATGAAACAAAGGACACATGATCTGAAATTCGTGAAACTTGCCTAAAAGTGCAAATGAATGAACCACCCTATAAATATCTCAAAAAGACCCTAACGATAATGATAATAATAATAATGATGATGATGATGAAAATAAAATATGTAGCATTCATAGACCTCGAAAATACATATGATCGAGTCCCGAGGTCTGAAGTTTGACGATTCATGAGAAAAAAAGGAGTAAGTGAAAAGTGTGAGAATCTAGTTCAAGATATGTACGATAGAGTTATTTGATGTGTTAAAAGCTGTGTTCGTATCTCAGATGAGTTTACGATCTGAGTCGGTCTGCATCAAGGTTCTGCTCTCAGTCCTTATCTCTTTGATCTCATAATGGATGTCATTAGTGCAGGTGTTCAGAGCGATGCCCCGTGGACCATGCTATTTGCCGATGATATCGTATTAGTTTGTGAGACAAAAGCGGAACTCCGAAGGTGACTATCAAGATGGAAGAGAGCTCTAGAAGAGAAAGGTTTTAAGATAAGTAGAACGAAAACCGAATACCTTTAGTTTAACAACTCCGAAGACCTTGACAACATGAGGAAGGATGAGGGAATTATCAAGACGATTCCAGCTTTCAAGTATCTGGAGACGCATATCAGTGAAGTTGGCAAGCTCGACGTGGAGGTAAACCATCGGATCCAATGCGGATGCAATTCCTGGAGAAAGCTGTCAGGTGTGCTGTACTACAAGAATATGAATGCCAGGCTGAAAGGAAAGATGAACAAAACAGCTGTGCGCCCAGCAATGCTATACAGCAGTGAAACTTGGACAGTGAAGAAGGTACAGAAGAAGAAGATGAATGTTGCAGAGATGAGGATGTTACGCTGGATGTGTGGACTCACGAGAAGAGATAAAATCAGGAATGGAATGATACCGAGAAAAGTGAAGGCAGCTAAAATAGGCTCGAAGATGCAAGAAAGAAAACTGAATTGGTATGGTCCTGTTATGAAAAGGGAGGAGGACAATGTTAGAAGAAGATTGATGGTAATGGAAATTCCAGGACAAAAAAGAAGAGGGCGACTTAAATTTAGATGGAAAGAGAGACTAAAAGAAGATATGCAGGAAAAGAACTTCTGTGAACACCACGTAGGAGATAAAAAAGAATGTAATATGAAAATAACTTTTGAAGAGACTCTCGAGGAACAGTGACCCCATATAAAAATGGGAAAAGCTGGAGAAGACGACGAAGAAGCTTTATGTTAAAAGTAACTATTCGAAGGGTTACTGCACTGCCTGTTAAGACTTTGAGATACTTGTGTAGTAGGGACACAACAACTCGTTTTACTACCCTACAACTTGTTATAAGGAAAATTGTTTAAACACATAAAGCAAGAACGCGATGGAAAAGCAATAATGTCTGGTTATTAAAATATGCGTCAATAGCAACATACCTATTTCTTCTGCTACAGTTTGGGTTTCTTTTTTTTTGAACATTACTTGCTTGAAGAACTTCTGAATTCTTTTGGCAGCTGCGAAATAAATATTACTTTTTAGAAATATACACTAATTAAGTTTAGGATAGATGTATACGTCTATGATATAATAATTTTTATATGTAAATATATACGGTTACTGATTAGTTAAAAAAATATAATATATATATGCCATATAAAAAAACGAAAGAAATGATATAGTTCTAGTCTTCTTCCTCGAGTGAGCTTGAACATATAGAGAAAATTGTTTCCACTACACTCTACATTTTTGTATTAATCCCACATACAACTAAGGATAATTTGTTCTTGGTTTGTCCAGTAGAGGACCAAAAGTGCCTTACACAACATCTTATATTGTCTTTGACTTTATTGCTAAACCACAATGATTAACTCTTTCTATTTATCTAATGTTCCATATGAACTCGAAATGGTCTACTAAGATATATATATATATATATATATATATATATATTTATATGTGCATGTGTGTTTATATGTATGTGTGTATGTTTATACCAGAGGGAGTTTTAAAAGTTTAGTTTTTTCTTGGAAAGCTTTTTTAAACATATTCTCTAATTTTACAGCTATTGCATATAGACATATTAACATATTGACTAGAAACTCTCTCTTTCTATAATTGGTAATTTTTAGCAAACAAAAGACTGCATATTTAAGGGACAATTTTTTTCTACAGTCAGCACTTTCATCGCCCAAAAAATAGGAGACAAGATCAACAGCAGTTGTTATATTTGTCGAAAGTTAAAATATAAAATCGGGTATCAGTGAAAGAGCGGATACTTTTCGAACGGATAATTAAAGCAAAAATGGTCAGAATAAATGAGGAGCGACATAAAAGGTGTGGATGATGAATTTAGGAAATTGTGTTAACTGGTAAAAAAAAATAATACGGAACGTTATCGGTGTGGGAGTAGTAGTTTAAAGTTTTTGTAACATAATACTTAATATGTATGTATATTATACTATATATAGGTGTCCTGAGAGAACTGAGGATACTGTTTTTGTAGCTAATAGCAATCTTATATACTCAGATATAATTCAGGTTTTTTTTGAAGTTAGAGTGAATAGAAATATGAAATATTTTCATATTCTAGAATATAAAAAAGAATATGGAAGGTTTGATTTAGACTTTGAGACTGAAAAAAAAAGAGAAATTGAGCTCACCACCTTTGCTCAATAATTCATCTTTCAATATATAAGAACACTTCGGAATTTATAAGCAACAAAAGTATGATTGTCATACTATCTATATTTACCTACAATTTTAGTTCAAAGCTCTGAAACTTACGTTTTACGTTAGAGAACTACATGGTCTAGCATGTATTTCGCATGGTTTGAAACCTCCTCCTATATTTGTGTTATTGGAGAGTTCGTTATTTTTATTTTATTGCGATCACCTTACCAACAGTTTATGTCAAACACAAAATCAGGACGGCCAAGCACGTGGGACATATTCAGTAATATATTCCTATGATAAGTGCAATCTTAATTTCTTGCCCCTATTCTCTGGACGTTACAATCCCCACCGACCTCCGCACAGTTGCAACAAGATATAACGATGTCCCTAATTTCCCCCCAACCTTTTTCGGGCCACTGACTATCCCTTTTTTCTCATTAAACCATAAATGTTGGAAACTTTGCTTATTTTTTACTGATTTTTGTTTGATTTAAAAAACATTAAAACAATTTTGTTTGGCGAGAGGTTATTCATAAGATTTAACTGGGTATTTCATATTCTTATAGCCAGTGTCTCCTGTTCTCATGACCTCCCTTTCTCCTGGCTGGTAACTCCATTTGATCTGTTAAAACAACTCCTTTTTTCAAACTGACGTGGTTTCTCAAAGTTTCAAGCTGTTTCTTGACATATATCGGCTGGGTCATTATAGGGTATGTGTTTACCTATTCCTTTCATTGACCTCATTGACCTTATGTGTGTCACAAATCAACTTGTTTTTATCAGTATCCTCTCTTTATTGCATATTTATTAATCAAATTCTGGGTCAAGTAAATAAGGCAATATGCTTTTGAATAAAACTACGTCCAGTATTACTTACTTAAAAAAAGAATTGATTAAGAGGAAATACTTCTAGCACCGGCGCCACTATTATCAGTTCAGTATGAAATACATACACTGACAAACCCCTGTAGCAACAACTGATATTTCGTGCTTGGGGTCATCTCCAGGAACGCTGTGGAAAAATTCTTAAAACAACACCCATTTCATATGCAGTTTTAGCTTATCAAAATATCCAGCTTAAGAAAGTTGGCATTTGTGATAATAGAAGATTGGAGTGGAATACATCCTAGTCTGTGTTCCACTAGAAACTGAAAGAAGACAAATTGTTTGGTGTCAATTTGACCATACCTCTTTCAGGAGATATAAAAAAGGATTGAAATAGTCTTTACAAGTTTCGTGTTATTTCATTTGATTTATGGCTACTTGTGACACGTTTATACTAGAGAACACCAGACAACAACAAAAAGAATAGAAACGGGAGAGTGATTAGAGCTTCAAATTTAAGACATTGCGAGTTATATTGATAACCTTTTGAAATTAATTCAGAATTTTTATGTTACTCTTTTTCTGTGAAATAAAGTACATTTTTAAACCCTTCTCTATAATCCAGTTGGCTGTTTAGCACTAAAATCTTGCTTGTGTACTACCAGCTTATACTATTCTCTTTCATTCCAAGCCAATACAGACTCTTTCAGACAAATTTTAATATTTTCAAATAGAAGTGAAACTTTGACCTACTATTTATAAAGACTAATTTAGGAAACTGATCAGGGTGAATAATTGTAATTTTCTTTTCGGACACGAATCTGACCACTTCAATCTAGCAATAGTTATGACAAATTGCAACTATTATTACATGATATTGTAAGAATCAGAAGGAGCGGAAATTGAATTCTTACAATTAAATTGAATACGAAGTTTGGTCTTTACAAAACACAAATTAATATGGCTTTTTAGATTTACTTTTTCTTTACAGTTTATTAATAGGCAAAGTGAAATTTATTGAAAAAGTTAAGTATACAAAATAACTTACGGCTACCTCCACGGTCAGGCGTGAGAATACCCATGAGAATTAAATTACTAGAGTTTGCTCAGTCCAAATGACCTGGCTCATTTTCAAGTGATTATTTGTAATGGTCAAATTTATCAAGAGATATTTTATTTCTTCTATTTAGGACATAAAAGTGCTTTAAAAATAACTTTTTCATTACTCTAGGGGACGTTTTCTTTTCCGGTTTTCATTGCTTTCCGTACTTTTTAATTTCAAGTCACAACATTTACGGTATGAATATTCCTATATTTTTTGTTTTCTCTTAATTATATCAGTACCCAGCTAGCCCCCCGACTATCTATTAAGGAATATTCCTCTCTTTTTATCAACCCTCTAAGCTCTCCCAGAAATAAAAAGCAGGGTTTTCCCCCTCAGTAAAAAAAAAGTCTTTTGATTCTGAAATGGCGAAAGGTGTGAACGGAGGTATTGTAGAGAAAATGTATTCCTGTGTGTCAGAAGGAGAGTTGACATATTTTGCCTTCTTTTAACTTCTTTAACAAACATTCATAATTTAACAACTAACAAAACAAAGAATCGTCATCATTTTCTATGCGTTTTAAATCCCTTACAAATGCAATGGATCTAAAGTATTCTACTAGTAGTATCATCTTTATGGGACAGCCCATTTTTTGCAGGAGACTCATTCTTAACTAAGACTTTCATTATACGTCTTTTTGATGACGCATCATTTTCTATGCGTTTTAAACCCCTTACAATGGATCTAAAGTACTCTACTAGTAGTATCATCTTTATGGGACAGCCCATTTTTTGCAGGAGACTCATTTTTTGACTAAAAGTCCCANGAGACTCATTCTTAACTAAGACTTTCATTATACGTCTTTTTGTTGACGCATCATTTTCTATGCGTTTTAAACCCCTTACAATGGATCTAAAGTACTCTACTAGTAGTATCATCTTTATGGGACAGCCCATTTTTTGCAGGAGACTCATTCTTAACTAAGACTTTCATTATACGTCTTTTTGATGACGCATCATTTTCTATGCGTTTTAAACCCCTTACAATGGATCTAAAGTACTCTACTAGTAGTATCATCTTTATGGGACAGCCCATTTTTTGCAGGAGACTCATTTTTTGACTAAAAGTCCCATTATACGTCTTCTTGTTAACTCAATTTTCTAGAAATAGCGAACTCTTAGAAAACAAATTCGTCACACATTTTTGTCTGATTACTTTTGAAATAAAACCTTCATAATCTATCCATGCATAGAGGATTGATATTACCAGAATAGACAGCAAAGAAAAACCTGCATTCTAAAAAACCTTCAAAGGTTCTTCCACGAATCAAAACTGCAGGGACCAAAGAAACAATGGTTTCATTTAATGTTGATTATCTATAACAGGAACTTTTGAAATAACACATTATTTATTAGCAGAGATCTACTTATAAGTGGTAAAAGTCTATGGATATCTATATATCTATATATATGGATAATATATATATATATATATCTTAAGTGTACCTATTGTATGGTAATAAGCAGTTTAAAATTGTTTATCTCCAATGAAAATATATATGCAGTCTTACCGAATAGCATTATATCTACAAAAGTTATGGGCAAGCCATGTGAGTGGCGCCTTCCTGTCATCAAGAAAGTCATCTTGGAAGACTTATTTCAGTAAGTTACTGATGTACAACCACAAATAAACTTTACTCTAGGAAAGGAAGAAAGCTAGTTTTTTCCCGTCTCTGAACACATTATCATTGACAAATGAGGAGAGTAATTATGTCGACCTCTTTTTATCTAACCAATAAACATACAGATTCAAATTATCAACTTTTTCTCGGACCATCAGATGAACTTTAAAGAAATATCATATCTGGATTACAGGTCATTTTGAAGGCAAAAGAAGCAGAGGAAGACAAAGATTAACATACTTGGGAAGTCTCAAGCGCCATATAAAAAAGTGTATAACAGCAAGTGAGAAGGAAAAGGTCAAAGCTGGAGATCTACTACATATGATGAGAGATAGGAGTCTGTGAAGAACCATGATCGCCAACGTCTGGAATGGATATGGCACCTATATATATATATATATATATATATATATATATATATATATATATATATGTATTATCAATAGGATGGGTGGACAGTAAGCTATGCTTCAGTTTGTCAGGAAAGATGTCAACCCACCGGTCTTTACAGATAACAACAACCCNTGATTACTTTTGAAATAAAACCTTCATAATCTATCCATGCATAGAGGATTGATATTACCAGAATAGACAGCAAAGAAAAACCTGCATTCTAAAAAACCTTCAAAGGTTCTTCCACGAATCAAAACTGCAGGGACCAAAGAAACAATGGTTTCATTTAATGTTGATTATCTATAACAGGAACTTTTGAAATAACACATTATTTATTAGCAGAGATCTACTTATAAGTGGTAAAAGTCTATGGATATCTATATATCTATATATATGGATATATATATATATATATATATATCTTAAGTGTACCTATTGTATGGTAATAAGCAGTTTAAAATTGTTTATCTCCAATGAAAATATATATGCAGTCTTACCGAATAGCATTATATCTACAAAAGTTATGGGCAAGCCATGTGAGTGGCGCCTTCCTGTCATCAAGAAAGTCATCTTGGAAGACTTATTTCAGTAAGTTACTGATGTACAACCACAAATAAACTTTACTCTAGGAAAGGAAGAAAGCTAGTTTTTTCCCGTCTCTGAACACATTATCATTGACAAATGAGGAGAGTAATTATGTCGACCTCTTTTTATCTAACCAATAAACATACAGATTAAAATTAGCAACTTTTTCTCGGACCATCAGATGAACTTTAAAGAAATATCATATCTGGATTACAGGTCATTTTGAAGGCAAAAGAAGCAGAGGAAGACAAAGATTAACATGCTTGGGAAGTCTCAAGCGCCATATAAAAAAGTGTATAACAGCAAGTGAGAAGGAAAAGGTCAAAGCTGGAGATCTACTACATATGATGAGAGATAGGAGTCTGTGGAGAACCATGATCGCCAACGTCTGGAATGGATATGGCACCTATATATATATATATATATGGATTATCCAATAGGATGGGTGGACAGTAAGGGATGCTTCAGATTGTCAGGAAAGAGGTCAAGCCTCAGGATTTTTCAGATAAAACGAACCCAGTACAATAAAAAGACAGTTACCAAAATTGGGCAAAATATTGACAAGGGGAGAGGAAAAGTGGTTAAGAAGTTTTTATTTGTGTTGCAATTCCAAGAGAACATAAAATACAAAGTACTTTGTCATTGCAATGTCAAATGTAATCATTGTTTTTGAATATTGTTACTGTCCATCTTTCCTCGAATTCAACATATACAAGCTATTGCTTAAATTTTTCCTCCTACCATTCAAAGTTTTTTTCGAATTGCAAGAGAGAATCCAATAGAATATGAAGTCAAAGGCTACATGTGAAAAATCTTCGTCACTCCTAAACTCTACGTAGGCAAAACTGTTTTGTATATGACAGGTTTGAAAATTAAAGGTAACCAATTCTTGGGTGGATTTGCCAAAAAATGGCTGCTCTCCAAAATGAAAATCAGGCATATTTCCTTTGATGCTCTACCAGCAAATCTTATAGGAGCCGTGGCTTAATGGCTAGTAGAGTCGCACAGCTACCAAGAAGCTCTGGGTTTGATTCCCCGAGCGGGCGAGGAGAATTTGGAACTTTGCAAAAACAAAGTCATTGGTTGGCGTCAGGAAGGGCATCCGGCCAAGAAATTACTCACTGCCAAATCAAAAGTCTCTTTGAAGGGCACTGTCTGAGCCCCAGTTACAGGGGAAATGACTTTAAAACTAAAAAAAGGTTCTACCAGCTAATCCTTTGCATGAAATCACCAAATCTAAAAATGTCTACTTCTTCGCTCTTGGTTTTTACTAATGCTGTGCTAAAAGTAACGCCTCTATTCTTTTGGTTTATGACTGTTTCTTTTACAATTTGTAAAAAAAAATCATAAAAATTAAAAAACTGATGTTTTGAAATAATAGAAAAAGGAAAGAAGAAGAAGAAGAAAGAAGATTTAAAAACGGAACAAGAATTCTCCATTGATACAAAATTTAAAAGTGCCCTTTTTCCCCAATAATTATTATATGGTAATTAGAAAATAAATATTTACAACTTAGTAAACGTAACTTCAAATGGTAATTAAAAATTAAAGATCATTGACTAACCAAAACCTTGCATACTGTTTATTTGTTTATACGAATAAACTATGATATTAAACTACAGCATACAGACTAAACTAACAAAGTCTATTAATTTACTACCTGAAGAATTTGCTGTCGTATTTGGAAAAATGTCTTTTATTTTATTAAGGCTGCTGTGTAAATTTGACTATGTTTTACATTTATTTGTATATACCCCTACCCTGTGTCTCGTCTGGCCCTGGAGAACTGGTCCTTGGTTCCTCTTCCACAAACGATTTGAATTCTTCTACTTCATATGGTCTACAATCTACAGTATAAAAAATAGGAAAACCAAGGCAACAATACAACTGCTGGTAAGATAAAAGGCAATATCCATTCAAGGATAACTAACTCAACATTGTAACCTACCGCTTTATCACAAAGAGGACACTTCTACAGCCTTCTGTTACCGATTTTTTTGACAATATCCACTGGGATATAGTGGGAAAACCTTAGCTGGGGGAGTATTTCTTGTTTACTTTCTATTATTTTTTCCTGAGAACATACGGTGCCTAACTGTAGGCCATAGTTTGATTTTTTTTCTACTAATTTTTTCATCCAGGCCTTTCAAAATATCTCTACAAAGCTCGCAAAAACGCACTGTAGCTCAAAACCCCCGACAAGGTTTTTTTTGTCCTGTTATCATCACTTTTTCAAAATACATTTACATTCACATAGCAAAGTTTTCATTGATAACGTTATGTATTACTAAAGATACAAATAAATACTTGACCACATTATTATTTGGTTTAGTTCAAAGGTTCTGCTACATTAATTTTTCAAAAATTAGCTCTGGTTACATTTCTCAGAAGGTTAGTGTAGAGCTAAACGATTAGTTCTATTTTTACAAAGAAATGCAATATCTGAGAAACGTATGGGAGGCAATATCCATTTTCCGTATTGTAAATTAAGGCTTTTACACTGGGTCCTATTTTTGGGATCTAACTTTTTTTGCCTAAAAGTCCAAATATTTGCTAATGAAAGTAAGTAAATGAGGGCCAAATAGAAAAACTGGCAGTATAACTGATAGCTTAAGCGTGAAATGCTGTTTTTGAGCAATTGGAAATTATACTGAAAATTTAAGTTCTCATTTAGGCTTTTCCTCGAAAGTCAGTGCAAGATTTGTAAAAGTTTTAATGCAAATAATGGGATTGAAACGTCAGCTCGTCGTTTTGTTTTGGACCTATTACATACTACAATTTCAAATCTGGGTGAGCCTTGACTTGACTTGACTTAACTTGGAGATAATTTTTTTGTGAAATCACTCAATTACTTAAGGTTGGAGCTGAACTAAACATCCGAGTTTGAGCAATTGCAGGAAATCTACCCTAAGCATTTAACCATATTTTTCATCCCAGTTTTCTTATTTGAAATTCTCTTTGCAATCGTTCTCCTATTTGTTGTTAATAGTTTCAAAAATTATAGAAGACGTTTTCACAGCTTCTCTTTCATCAACTTAAACTATGTGCTGTGATTGAGTTGCTTGCCAATCAAACTCTTAGTTCACTAAAATAAGCTTTATTATCTCAAAAGCTTTTGATGAGCACAAAGGTAATTAGAAATCCAAAAGTTCAATTATTTTGGAATCCTTATAATATTTACAGGGATGCTGTAGCTCAGAAGAAAGATTGTACACATACATACACAAATGCTACAGCGTTCGTCGTTGGTAAAGTTGTACTTTCTTCAACTGCCTCACACAAACTAGCAAAAACTTTGGTTTGTCAACTGATTGACTATATGATCCTTTCAAGATTCAAATCACCTTTAATGAATGGAAGATCATGAAAACAGAGTTTTCAAGTAAAAGTTAGATTTAAATTAAGTCTTCTTTTGCGTTCAAATTGCATTTTGCACTCGGCGCCATAAACGACATTAATTATACATTCAAGGTCCTTTTTCTCAGATCTAATGAAAGATTTGTTTGTAAAAGAATTGAGGGTTTTATGTCATATGTTGAATGGGAGTACCACTTAAAAACAACAACAAGAACAATAATAATATCATGTCTCGAGTCCTAAGCCTTTTCCGAGGTACGTTTGGAGAGATACTTCTCCCATCGTCAGGCTACTGAAATGACTCTTACATCTATGGCTTCCTCTGAGTCTATAAAGTTCAGAATTTTTAAAAATACAACAACAACAACAAAAAGAACAACAACAATAATTATTATTATTATAAGAATAATAAAATTATTATTATTATTATTATATTGGTGTCGCACACTAAGTTATGATCGTAAATCGCTAGTGGAGTTTCTTGAGGCATGGTGTCAGCAAGACTCCTCAAATTATTATTATTAATATTATTATTATTATTATTATCATCATCATTATTATTATTATAGGGGAGGTTTGTTAGAGGAAAAGGAATTAATATGCCCCTATTAACGAAACAAATGAGTATAAATATTTAATAATCGAGGCAGATTGAATAAACACGAGAAATTGAAGAATCAAGTGAGCAAAAACGATGTTTGAAGACTCAGATCCATATTAAAGTCGAAAATAAATGGTGAAAATATTAGAGTAGCTATTAATTCAAGAGCAGTATTAATCATAAGGTATGGAGCAGGTATCATAAGTTGAATTAAGGGAGGGTTGCAAGCGTTGACGATGTATGAAGTACACCATTCAAAAGCAGATGTAGATAGAATGCATTTGAATTGAGATGAAGGAGGACGAGGCATAATTGGAATAAAAATTGCCTAATTCTAAGGAAATATTAACGGCAGTGAATAGAAATGACGCATTTAGATCAAATAGATGTGAAAAGTGCAAAGAAGAAGTACAGAAGTAACATGAACCTACATATAAAGGAAAGACACTGGGTAGGCAGTTTACAAAAGGTGTTGATGAAAGAAGAGGTAGTAAATGGTGAGATTGGCTAAGAAAACGCTACTTGAAAAAAGAGACAGAGAGGACAGTTATTGCAGCTCAAGATCAAGCGTTATACACAAATAACATGAAGAAAGTAGTCCAAGGAAAAGATGTGTCTGAGTCAAGTCGAATGTGTGGTAGGGAAGACGAGACAGTGACGCATCTTCTTTCAGAATGTCTCAACCTGCTACAGAATAAGTATAGGAACTTGAAGCATGACAGTCTGCCTAAAGTTATTCACTGAAACCTGTGCAAGAAGTGTATTTTGGAAAGGCAGCGACATTTTATGTACATCAATAGAAAGCCAGAGAGAATTGCACTCTTTTTTTTGTGACGAATCAAAGTACTAATACAGTAACGGACTAGAGGGAGCTCAAACTGCCTACGGAAAGTGTGATGGTACCCACTCCCCTCTAACTCCCCCCACCCACACACACACATACACACACACACTTCCTCGGTGTAGAACGTACAGGCAACTCTTCTACTACTGGGCGATTTAAGTTTCTAATGGAGAATGATAAGAGCAGAGGTAGAACTAACTGGACGAAGGGACTGAATAAAATGGTGTGGTGCCACACTCATGGATATTGAAGTACCTTGATATCTTTAAATTGGGTGATAACACCAAAACTTTATTTAAAAATACCATGAAGAACTGGAGGACTGAATTGACATCGGGCGGAGTGTCACTACGAGAAGTAAACATGAACAGAAGAATTTTCCAAGGAAACAGTTTATTACCTCCTTTTTTCTGATTAGTTTGATCCCAATGTCTTGTTTCACGTAAAGTAAAAGCTGTCTATAATCTGGGCAAGGGTCAGATATCGATAAAACATTAACTTTTCATGGAAGATTTAAAACTGAAAAAAATGAAAAAGAGATATATGTTCCAGTTAATACAGTTTGTGCATTCAGGAATGAGATCTGCATGGAATTTGGCGTTAGTGAATGTGATGTCCTAATGATGAAAAGAGGAAACTGTTTAAGAGCAAAGGCACAGAGTTGCCATTGGATAAGATTATAAGAGAGAGTGACACTGAGGGGGAATAAAAGTACCCGGGAGTACAGGGGGCTGACAACATTAAGAATAGAAAGATGAAGGATATCTTGAAAGCCGAATGTGTAAGGAGACTTAGAAACATAGTGAAGTCTCAATTAAACAGTAAAAATGTTGTAATCATGTTGCTATCAACTTCTCGGTTTGTCCTTTCCTCAGGTATAGTGTACGTATAATTAAGTGAAATCTAACTGAACTAAAAGAGCTTGATAGAAAAACACAAAATTTTTTACCATCTATAGCCTGTTCCACAAAAGAGGCGATGTAGACAGACTCTACCTTAAAAGATCTGATGGTGATAGAGGCATGATTAGTGTTGAGGACTGTTTCCTTATCGAAAAGAACTGTTGACATATGTATGTCTCGGAAAGTAAAGAACCTATGCTAAAGCTGTGATGAAGGAGGAAGTAATTGATTAGAAAAAATCAAAGAGTGAAATTAGGTAAGACCGAATAGAACTCCCCAGGATTAGGTTTTGAGAGCCAAACCGATCCAGTTTCACATTGACAAAACAGAAAACAGTCCCCCTTTGTAGACTGTGCTGAAAATGTGAGGAAGCTGTTGCACATACTGTGTCGGAATGATTTCAGCTGGCACAGAAGCAATGCAAAGAAAGGAAGTATGTATGTTGTTGCCAAACTTATACACTGGGAACATTGCAACTTTAATAAATTTACCCATTGTAAAAAGTGGTATGAGCATACGCAAGAACAAGTAACAGAAATGGATCAGGTGAAGATACCTGGGATATTTGAGAAGGTACAAACTGATAAAGAACTAAAGCATAATAAGCCGAACACTCCAACCCCAAACAAACAAGATCTTGTTTGATCATTGACATTGCCTGCCTATTTGGTACAAGGGTCCATAAAAAAGAGAATGAAAAACGTATCAACCATCAGGACTTGAAATGGGAAGTGATGAGAATATGGAATTGTAAGAACAATAAATTAATCTCAATTATCAGTAGAACGCTTGGCACCATTTCAAAGAGTTCCAAGAGCTGGCTCAACATCATCAGTCCCAACCTTATGTGGGGAACAATAGAGGAAGCATGCCTTCTAGGAACGGCAAAAATTCTCACCTTTGTCTTAAATATCTACAACTATATGAATTGACTTGATATTTGCCGTAAAAACCAGGAAAACTGCACCTCAAGCTGTGGTATGAATTTTACGTAGTAATAATAACAATAATAATAATAAGTATTATTATTATTATTATCATTATTATTATTATTATTAGAGAGTTATTCCCTTATGAGCAAAAGGGCTGTAAAAGAAAGGCAAGAGGGTACAAAAGATCACCTAGTTATCGATAAATTCATTATAAATAATTGTAAAAGAATATATACAAATATCTTAATAGCATGAATTGACTAACGTAAAGTCTTCATTATCGCACTACATTTGTGAATAATAGAGTGTTTTTGCATGATTGGGGTTGCAGGAAACATCAAAGATTTCGTAGTCAGAAGCGTGCCTAGCTGGAAAACGATATTAACAAGAATGAGGAAAAGAAGAAGCAGAAGAAGTAATTATTCAGAGAGGTATTTTCGATGGCGACTACTTGTCCCCGTTGCTCTTTGTGATTTGTCTTTTACTAACGTCGATGGTACTGAGAAAGTGTAAGGCTGGATAACATCTTGGAAGGGGAAAAACAAAAGTAAATTACCTCCTTTTCATGGACAATTTGAAGTTATTTGTAAAGGATGGGACATAGTTTGAGTCGCTGGTAAGAACAGCGAGTCCTTAAAGTGAGGACAAAAGTATGTTGTTGGAAGTTCAGAAGTGTTGAGTGGTTGTAATGAAAATAGGAAAACTTATGGATAGTAATTGTGTACAACTGCCAAATGGTGAATTAATTAAAAGTGCTGGTGAAGAAGGGTATGGTTATCTTGATATACTAGAGATAGAATAGATAATGAATTAAACTGTGAAAGAGCTTATACAAAGGAAATACCTACGGAGATTGAAAAAGATCCTAAAATCAAGACTGAATGGAAAGAATTTTATCATTGCAATAAATACTTGGGCTAAGCATTGATGAGGTATGGTGCTGGTTTGATAAATTGGTCCAAGAATGAACTACAAAAACTTTATGCAAAAACAAGAAGGAAATTTTATTTGAGCGTCAGCAGCTGGCACAAGTACAATAAAAGGGCTGGAGACTTGACAAGGTAGCTTAAGTTGTTCACTGGTTGTTATGCCAAAAACTAGGGTCATGGAGATCGCTGGTACAACCATAAAGTGGCAAGTGTGATTGTTACAGAAGACTTAAGGTTACTGTGGGATTTTACCATACAGACGGATTATCAACTGTAGTATAGCAGGTCAAGCATTGTTTTTGAGAATAAAAAGGATGGATAATGTTTGCTGATTGACATATCCTGTCCCTTTAATGAAGGGATTGGAAGAAAACAAAAGGAAAAAATTGAGGTATATCAAGACTTAAAGAGAGGGATCAAGCGGCTATGGAAGGAATGGAAGTTAAGGTAGTACCAATAATCATTGGTGCTCTGGGTACCATTGAAAAGAACTTTAAGAACTGGCTAAAAGAAATTTAAATAAAATGCAATACAAAACAATTACAGAACCCTTGTTTGTTAGGAGCTGTAAAGGTACTAAGAAAAGTACTTACCAAAAGCCAAGGAACTTGACCTGCTATTCAGCAATTAAACGGCAATCAACATTAATGCCGTTTGAACAGTGAATAATAATAATAATAACAACAACAACAACAATATTAATTATTATTATTATCATCATTATTATTATTGTTGTTGTTGCTGTTATTATTTTGATCTGAACTAGCATTTTTCAGGCTGAAAGCTGCAGCTCGAGCTTTGTCTTCAGATTTAAAAAATCCTGAGCCAAATTTTTGCTAACGCGTTATTTAAATAAGAAGTAATCGATTATATAACAATTTTTCCAACTATTACTATTTTTTATAAAAAGGTTTTGTTTAAAAGAAGAAGGTATTTTATCACTTTCTACCTCTGATGGAATGTCTAAAATTATCAACTGCATTTCCCTTGGCTGCATCTTTTTGACACAGCACAGTTCTACGATATATCATCCAACTGGTATGTCCTTCTTTCCCTCTAGCATTTCATTCAATTAAGACGCTATTCTGCTATGCAGCTTATTGAGTCACCTTATCCAAAAACCTTGCACCCCATCGTGTCCCGGTGCTTTCCAGTTGGGCATCTTTTTGCATTGGTTATTGAATTTGTTCTCATCAATCAACATATTTCTGTGCTTCACCTTCCCCATCTCTCCTTTCATTTCCTTCAACCAATCAGCTTCCTTATTATGCTTTTTCTCTACACTCCATGTTTCACTCCAGATGGTCTTACTTTCCTCAGCATTTGGGATATGACCATCAGTGTTTCCTGTTTAACCATTCGACTGATGGTAGACTTTCTTTTGATCAATATCAAACAATCTATTTATCCAATACTGCTCTATCCTTTGCTCGTATCAAGTTATTTTAACAGCTTTGGCGAGGATTCTTTGCTTTATATCTTCAATCACAGTTGTTAAGCGTTTCCGTTCTACTTGTTATTTTTCCTTCACAAATCGAGCTTTGCCTTCTTGTTGATCTCTAATCTCTCCCTTTTTTAATATTTCTAGAAAGCTAACACCCTTCTTCAGCTGTTTTATATCACTTTCAACGAGTCTTTTCCACCAAGGTTCTTGTTTTTTTCCTTTTTTGTACGCTTTGAGACCTAGCTGAACGGCTACCTACACACCCTCAGCTTTGATTAGATTGTTTGTTTGGGTTATATTTGTTGCTTCAATGAGATCAATAAGCCTGTTCACTTTAGCTGTAAGTATATTCAGGGTCTTTATATCAACTTTCTTAAAAGGGATATTACTAGTACCTCTGCCTTCCAATTTCCTGTAGTTGAACGAAGATCAGTTGTGCTTCCTCGTCCAATATTTCAAAATTCGGAATCGGATTTCCAATATCCTCGTATGCTTCACGCAAGATATGATCAGTTCCCTCATCAGGTTCACTTTCAACATTTTCTGATGGCTCCACCTCAGCTTCTACAATAGTCTCATTCTCCTCGGTGTTATCTGCATCAATCATCCTCAAAATACTTCCCAATTCCAATTCCGATGGTCATCCATTTTCCCTGATAGCTCTAGCTTGGTCACAATTGTTGTTCAATAACATCAAAAATTCTACGTTCTCTCCACTCATGCATCAATCTTTGGCGGCATCCTCGAATTTGGTTACCGTCCATATCAAAACGTTTTCTCCTAAAAAAACATTCCATCATAACCTTGTTCACTTCTTCAGACCACTTTATTCTGACAGCCGTAGGATGACGACCGGATCCCCGCCCTTGAACCAGGGGACACTTGCCGGGCGAGGGACCTTCACATAAAGTTCCAGCCCTATTCACGCAGTTGTTTTTAATTTTGTTTCATCATTCCATTATTGTCATTAGTGTTATCAATATTATCAGCATTATACATATTATTAGCCCTTTAATTCACGGCAATAGCTGGGTGAACGACAGATAAAATTTTCAAGATTTTTTTAGCCATGAGTGCAATAGCAATGCAAAGGTACACCATAAGAATGGGTGCCAACGAAGGCCAACCTCTACGTGATGGTGCCTTGATTAGGTTCTCCTGGCTGGTCAGTAACAAATGACCTTCACTTTTAAGCTGTTTTTCCATACCATCAAAGAAATCAGTCTCGTCATTCCTGTGATTTCCAATCTGGTTCGTCGTCGATATGGAGAAGGTTTTTGGAAGTTGTGCGCCCGGGTGAGTATGTGAAAGTTTCTAGTTTCTTTCCAAACCGAACTGCCTTGCTTTTGGGTTGCTGGTGCTCTTCAATGCCGTCTTGCTAGTATATACAGGTGGCGTTCAGGAGTAATTCTGGGAAACCTCATGTGGTAAACTGGAAAACCCAGTCTCACAACTGGAAAACCAACCAGGAAATGTGGGTCTTCGGCGCCCCTGTAGTTAGGAGAGATATTCCCGGTGCAACCTACGTATTTGGTCACAGATACATACTAGAGAGGCGTTACTGTGGGTTCTGGATATTTACTTGTTCGGCAATGAGGGGAGATTGGTTTCTCGTTTCATGAAGCTGGATCAAGCTCATCGGGGTGGTCTTCCACTCTGCCTCTATCAGCTAACACAACAACAACAATACCATAACAATAACTTTAATAAAGACAATGCTAAGTTCTAAGATGGGTACAGAGAAGTATTGGAGTCAACTGGACCACTCACCGGATCATTTAAGGATTAACTTTACTTTTCTTGATATTCTTGATTGCAATTCAAGCCCCCTACCGTCGTCAGATTCATTTATGCTGCACAGCCTACCATCCTTTGACATATGTCCTTTTTATTTGACCTTTGACACCGCTTTAAGTCTGATGTCGTTAATCTGGATTGTGGTGTCGATTCTCACTCTTGGTTTTCAAGAATTCACTTTTAGGCTTAGGAACCACTGTAGACCAATGTCAGACCGATCTATATCAGTCAATGCTTAGTCGTTGCATAACTTTGTGGTCAACGTAATAAAACTGCCAGAATATACTTCCCTAGATTGGTAGCTGCCTAATTTCTAGTTTCCAATATTTTCCCCTTTTTTCGCAATATTATTAGTAACCGCTACTTTCTATCCTTAGAACTACGCTCTTTATTCAAAACTAGTTAAACTAGGTATCAGATATGTTTTTTCTCTTTCAGCATTTGTTTTCTTCAGATTTATTTATTCTTAAACATTCTTCACAAATATGAAAACTGCTGGTTTGAACCTTGACAATTTACAGCATTTCCGTTTAATTCTTATACAATCTTGATGAAAATGTCGGTATTTAAAAGATCAGTTTTGTCCATCATTGCAAAATTATCGATTTCCAGGATTAGAATTCAAATCATTAAAAAACAAAAATCCGTTAATTTTAAGAAATTCTATATAAAAAATGTTTATAGCCATGTCAAGACACATGCAGTTAAGGAAATAAATATTTGCCTTTAAATGATATTCGTACTTTGTCAGTTTTTTAAATCTTCAAATGCAACAACAATTATTTTAAGGCTGTGTTAGAACTTTTAAAATTTAAAAGTAATGTATATCTATTTTCCCATTTATATAATAGCTACGTGATAAGATTATTATTTTCTTTAAAATCAAAAGAAAAATGAGATTTAACCTTAAATGTCAGTAAGTACCATACAGCGACTATGGTTGAAAAAGATTTAATAGATAAAACTATTTAAAACTACCTTTATCTTAACCAATTCTGCAGAGAATACATGAAGTAGCTGATAAGATAGAGTACTCACTACCGAAGATTTCGGCTTCCCTGCTATGGCAGGTTGGAAAGGTTTTAGGACATTTCTTTCTTGGTTTATTTAATTGCCAACATCAGGAGCACAAATTTCGTTCCAATAAAATTTGCTAGTTTCCCTCCAATAAGCGGTATTTTCCTTTCAAAGCAAAAGAAATGAAAGCCTATACTTAGTCTCAGTAACGCAGATGCTAAAACAGATTGTCATGGACTTCAAAGGCGCTGTTTCAAATTTAGTATTTCTCTTGTCTTATCTTTTTCACAATTAAAAATCACAAAAGGCATGAACTAGCTAAGTACAAGGAACTGTAAAAGTAAGACAAAAAATTTATAGTTGAGTAAAGAGATTTTCTGAGATTCATAGATAGGGGCCATAATGAAAATAAGGTCTTCATGATCTGTATTATGCTACCCCTGCCACCGTTTCTCTAGATTACCGTCCCGCCTGTTTGTTTCGTTCTTTTTTGTTTCTGTTTAGTCTTATTTTTTAACTATTTTGGATAACATCATGTATTAGGTTTTTACAATTTACCTTTGAACATTTGTATTTTTTTGTTAGTGGCGAATAAATACATACATACATACATACATAT
>RDPX01000007.1:1127764-1142337 GCA_003991215.1 Morbakka virulenta | reverse complement strand
GTCATTTTCAAACATTCTAGCCTTCTTGGTAATTGAGTCTAATCTTTTGCCACGTTCGTGGCGGCGGACTAAAACCAACATCCAATCCTCGCAGGTTTCAAGATATTTATTCATACCAATTGTGGAAATTTTATAGGACAGTTCGAGTTGAACAAGTCCACGCCTTCCACTGTTTCTTGGCAGGTACAAACGGTCAACGTCTGCTTTGGGGTGGAGCATATTATTTGAAGTTAGTATTATTATTATTATTATTATTATTATTATTATATCTAAAGCTACTGGTCGGTAGCCGGGGTTAAGTTTTCTCGTCCGGCAGGTGAATACCATCTCCCTGTGCGGGCTGTCATGCTGGACATGAACTTTGTTTATTATTATTATTGCTTGTTTGTTTGTTGTTTTTTATTGTTTTTATTGAAATGAGCTACTAATATTTTCATCTGCTGATGAACAAGGGAAAATAAGGGCCAATGCTCTCTGTTATTATCGTTGTTTAATTATATGCATCATCTGGAATGCGTAGTAAGGCTCCTATGCCATGTATGAAAGCCATCCAATTTTTTTTTCTCTATGTGGTAAAGTAAATTTAGTCATACAAAATATTAATTAAAGAGCGCTTCTTAGTAAGAGTAAATTTTTTAATCTTAAACAGTCACTATTTCTATTACTTATTTAATTTTATTTTTATGCTTCGAGTTTCAAATATTGCATTTGGAAAAGTTTGAAATAAGCTATACTTTACAATTAGGATCTAATTCAGAAAACTAATATTTAAAAAATTAAACACCATCAACGGTGGTATTTGTTACATTTTGTGTGGGATTAACGGTGTAATTATATTGTATTATAAGAGAATTCATATATTGTTGCAGAAAATATTTGGGGGGGGGGGCTAGATAAAAAATTATACCAAGAATAGCCCCCAAGTATTGTATATTGTTAGTAATCAGTAACTGCATCTGGGTGTTATCAGTACGAAGGGAAAACGGAGTTGAACTAATTCTATTCTTGCACAATCAGCTTTCCTGTGTCGTTTCTCTTTTCCACCAAATTGTACTGTACTAAAGCTTGATTTTCAGAAAAGAATTATTTTTGTATAATAATATCTCAAATTAGCATAGAGAAAAATAACAGTTTTTCTGAAATGGGCATGAAGAAGATTAGAGAGAATAAACTTATGGTTTAAAAGTAATCATGAGAAAAGGAAATTAAAAAATCCTGAGCAATTGTACAGATTCATAAGAAGAGAAAGTTATTTGCTGGGTCACACACGAGAGAATTTAGCCTGCTGATAATGTGATGGAAAGAGTCTGAATAGGATGAGAAAAACACCTGGAGAACTAAATGAAGGCATGCTGAGTACAATAAATAAAGGAGCCTTAATGTAAATTACATACTCAAAAAGAAAGTAACACAGCTATCGGGCCTACTTTTAAACTGAAATGAGCAAATAACCTTTTTTCACACCTGAAAGTTAGTTTCCTCCATTCATAATTAAGAACAAATGCTCAGATAAAATGATAATACTTTATTTTATATGTGACTTTTGTTTTTAGCAATGACTGCTGCAGTTTTAAAAAAATACCGAATGAAAAATGGTCTGGGGTATGAAGATACTTCTACATAGTCATATAGTCTTCTATATTGTTTTCTCACTGCCTCTTTCATTCGTAATTGACTTAGATCAAAGCAATTTTTACAATGGACTCTGGTTGTATGTCAAGAATTTTTAACACCCTTTCACTATCGAGATTCTCTTGACAAGTGAAAGAACCATTAATGATCTCCAGTCAGTAATCCGACTCGCCTTCAGAACTAAAGGTAAAAAAATTATCCGATATTTTATAGTTTACTACCCATAAAGACAAAAAAAAATTTCCACCGGCAACATAGCTGTTTAAACTCAACCAAATTTTCATCCAGAGTCAGACCATTTGTGACAGCTGAATATTTATCGAAGTTTGAATTTGGAGTTTTCCCTAGAAGTTTTATATATTTGAAAACTATCAATAATTATCAATTTTCATCTGAACCATTCTTCTTTAATTTTTGCACTGCAAAAATTTGAGGAGAATAGCAAACCGCAAAAAGTAAAGGAGAATAGCAAGCCGCAAAAAGTAAACTCTGTTCTTTCTAAAATACTTTAATATTGAAGTAATAAGCAATTTGGTTCCCATTAGTTATCCGATTATTATTAAGAAAAGGTTACTGGTAAACTTATCACAAAAAAAGGAATCAAAAAGTAATAAAAATTTTTATCTTTTGACTTCTTGAAATTCTTTACGTCACTTAAATATCCATTTGTATTTTCAAAATGCATTCAAAATAAATTTCTTTTTGACTTATAAAAAGTTTAGCAAGTCTCTGCGTGTATACACAGTACAAACCTAAAATACAAAAGCATTACTTAAAACTCCATCTTTTAAACAAAAAATTGTTACTGCAGCTTCAATTTATAAAATTACTAACAGCAGATATTGAAGAAACCTTTGGAACAAACTAGTAATATGAAAAACAATTTCATTCATAACAATATACAGTAAACGGGAAAATTTTACCTTGTTTTTCTTCAAAGGCAAGATCCATGCTTTGTTTCTCAGGTAGGAAAATCTATAGTTTAGCAAACAGGTTTTACCTTTAGAGCCAAGAGCAAATCTACTCTGTTCTATGCAGATGATATCTCTGCTTATGCTAATTTCAATGAAGATAATCTTTCTTTCAAATCTCAACTTCTCAACAAGCACCATCGTATTTCACCTGTTTTAAAGTCATGCATGGTTTTTCTCAACCTCCTTTTTAAAACTTTTTAAGCATGTCTGCTATGAAATTAAAGTCACTGCTTGTGGAGACTTACCACAAGGCAATAAAAATTTGGACCTCCAAGTACAATAGCAGCTGGACTTTTTTCTCAGCCATTTTTGAAAACGCTTTTTAAATTATCTTACTCAAAATTCTCCGCTATTCAGAATCAATTATGAATTTAGATGGTATTTTAGCCAGAGCAGGTGCACCATTCACTTTTGTCTCCTTATTTCACACTAACCCAATATTTCTTTTGAAATTGACAAGAATCCTACTTCTTAAATTTAATATTTTTAAAAGTAATATCTAAACCCCAGTAAGAAAGTAGGTCATTTGCATTTTGGCTGAAGAATATCAATTTGTTTCATTACTTTCCCAAGTTTTAATGGGTAAGGATTACTTTTTTATTTGTAATATCTGAAAAAGTCAGGTATTCTTTGATCTTTTCTAGCATCCCTGTAGCTCACATAACATCATTTTTCTTAATCATAGTAGCAATACTGGTTTTTATTCAATCTTGATTTTTAATATCTCGAACTTTTACAAAGCAATATTAGCTACCAAGTCAATTATGCGAATACGGTGAAGGACGAAAAATCATTCATTTGGCACCTGGGTCAAAGCAAAAAAAAAGATATACTTAACAAAGAAGAAAACAACTGTTAAGCTAATTTCATGTTCTGTATTGGAGATTCATAAAACTACAGTGATACTAATGTACTCATACAAAACAAAGACATCACCAAAAATACACTATTATGCTACCAAGTACGCTGATTCTTACTCGCCTCTGTATAACAACATTAAACATTAAATAGATCTAGCTTTATCCGCCGATTGCCAGGAAAAGGACATTAATTTTACACTCAGGTGCAAAGTATCATCAGGTTTGGGGTAAGATTTTATAATCCTCGACGAAGGCTTAGTCAGAGATCGTAACACTGCGGACTAAAGGCGACCTCGTACATTGTTAAAGATTTTGTATCATCAGTGGAGTTACTAATTCAAGCTAACTTTTGCTCAAAAATGCTAGAAAAAAATCAGACTAAAACCACTGGAACACATAAAAGAAGATTTTGACTGAATGATATGCCATGGAAAACCTTGCAAAAGAGCAGCCAGGACAACATAGTTTTAAAAACTGTTAAACAACTGTGTGAAAACGTTATAGCGCAATAGATGTAAGAGCTTTATCGTGTCTTGAGGCGTAGGCTTTTTCTGAGCTACGTTTTGAGAAATACTTTAACCTGAAGGAACGGTAGTATCCTGTAATATGAAATGAGCACATCTGCCTGGATTCTTTGTTGTGTAATGCTTCTTCTTCAATAATGACATCTACACTCAAACCAACGGTGTGCCAATGGGAGCTCTTACCTTCTCGGTGACTGCTGAAATATTTATGCAATCATTTGACGCCACAGGATTATCAACAGCAGACCAAGGGCCAACTGTCTGGGGAAGGAACGTCGACGATGTCTTTGCAATCATCAAAATGGATTACCTACAAGGTTTCTTTGAAAAAATCAACTGTCTACACTCAAAGATTAATTTACTATGGAGAAAGAAGAAAAAAATACAAACTTCCCTTCTTTGATGTCCTAGAAAAGACGCAGGTAGATTGCAGCATTTCCATTACCATCTACAGGAAACAAACTCACTTTGACCCTACCTCAATAATGCATCACACCATCCAGTCTCAGCTCGTAACAGTGTCATCACTACTCTGTTTGGAAGAGCAAGTAGCATTATTTCCAACCCATATGATCTTAGAAAAGAAGAAAGACACTTTCAGAATGTCCTCTTATCCAGTAGATTCCATGCTAAGGATGTCCAGAGAGCCTAATCCTGAAGATAAAGAACCTCTGAAGCGTATAAGTCTGCCTTACGTGAAGAACACCATTGAACACCTAAGATGAACTCCCCGACAACATAACATTCAATGCTCCTTCTTCACTACACCCATCTTAAGGAAGATTCTGTCAAAACCAAAGGACCAAGTTCCACTTGAAGAGAGGAACAACGTAGTTTACAGAGTACAATATAAGGACTGCTCTGCCTCTTACATTGGTTAACCAAAGCGTTCCTTCGGTCATAGGGAAAAGAACACAAGAGGGCTGTTCAAAAATTTGACACCAAGAATCATAACATAGCCAAACACTGCTGGACACAAAATCACACCTTTGAATGGGGAAAAGATTTTAGACAAGGAAATCAACACAGCAACAAGAAAAATAAAAGAAAAACCCATTCCCTACAACACAGCAATCACATCAATAATATACCCTACACCCTTACAGAAATATGGCTCCCAGCACTAAAGAAGCTAACAAAATAAACAAAGGAAACACAATATAGGTATTGCACCACTCCCCAAACCAACTCGATCCTTGTCTACACGTAGGTCCACACTACCAAGGCATAAGAACAGCCATACCTAGTCATTTCAGTACCCTGACGATGGGAGAAGTATCTCTAGAAATGTATCTCAGAAAATACGACTCACGACATTGTAAGACATCTATGGCTTCCTCTGAGTCCCATAAAGATCAGAATTTTCAAAATTACAGTGCAACTCTGGGAAGTTGATCTGCAACTTACACTTGGGCTATGGTAAAGTTGCTTTTGGCTTCCAATATTACGAAATACTTTTTTGGACAGAATCATGGAGGAAACATAAACATGGCATTGAATTTGTCAGTATCAACGCCGAAATAACACTAATTTCCGAGTCCCATGGAGTATTGAAAGACTGGCTGAAGAAAAATAAAACTTAAAGAATCCGATTAAATATCTTATTATTGCATCTCTGTTACAGAGAGGTAATAATATGATATGTGCAATTTCAAAATTCTGCCAAAAAAGTAAATATTGACTATAAAAGGATTTTTTTTAAATTGCAAAAACAGCTATTAATAAGTGTTCTTATTACATAAAAAATGGACGGTTCATGGATTGGAATTCACGGAACTACTCTGTGTATAACTATAAGCTCATTTAATTCGGTTTTTTCTGTACCTAAGGAAATACAGTGCGAAATTGTATTGAAATGTTTGGCTTAAAATAGATGATGTTNCCTACACCCTTACAGAAATATGGCTCCCAGCACTAAAGAAGCTAACAAAATAAACAAAGGAAACACAATATAGGTATTGCACCACTCCCCAAACCAACTCGATCCTTGTCTACACGTAGGTCCACACTACCAAGGCATAAGAATAGCCATACCTAGTCATTTCAGTACCCTGACGATGGGAGAAGTATCTCTAGAAATGTATCTCAGAAAATACGACTCACGACATTGTAAGACATCTATGGCTTCCTCTGAGTCCCATAAAGATCAGAATTTTCAAAATTACAGTGCAACTCTGGGAAGTTGATCTGCAACTTACACTTGGGCTATGGTAAAGTTGCTTTTGGCTTCCAATATTACGAAATACTTTTTTGGACAGAATCATGGAGGAAACATAAACATGGCATTGAATTTGTCAGTATCAACGCCGAAATAACACTAATTTCCGAGTCCCATGGAGTATTGAAAGACTGGCTGAAGAAAAATAAAACTTAAAGAATCCGATTAAATATCTTATTATTGCATCTCTGTTACAGAGAGGTAATAATATGATATGTGCAATTTCAAAATTCTGCCAAAAAAGTAAATATTGACTATAAAAGGATTTTTTTTAAATTGCAAAAACAGCTATTAATAAGTGTTCTTATTACATAAAAAATGGACGGTTCATGGATTGGAATTCACGGAACTACTCTGTGTATAACTATAAGCTCATTTAATTCGGTTTTTTCTGTACCTAAGGAAATACAGTGCGAAATTGTATTGAAATGTTTGGCTTAAAATAGATGATGTTTTAATTTCAGTTGTAACCTTTGGTATGGATACCAGGTGACATTGCGGCCACTTGATCTGACCTCGGAGAGGAAGTCGCCATTTTGTTGAAGGCTTATCCCTATGTGCTTTATTGGGATACGATGTCTGATGATAGAAACATGGGAACAGAACGGCACACCCAAGTTAAGACATAATCGCAGATTCAAAATCCCCCTGCCCTCCATGTATATTGGGATCAGTTGATCTGGCCTTTGGAAGAAGTTATTTTATAGTCTAAGGTCTAAAAGATGAGATGTCAAACAACATTGTACCTGTGAAAAGAACGGTCCAATCATATTTATAGAATTAATATTATAATATAATTACAAAATGTGCTCCAAATAATTAAAAAGGAAACAAAGGCGATAAAGCGAAAACCAAAACCATGATGAAAAGGATAAATAACCCATTGACTAAGCTGCAATCAACATAAACTAATTGCTTGTTTGGTAAAGGCATTTTTAATATTAAGCTGATAAGCGAAATGGGGTGAGGCCAAAAGGTCTTTCAATTAATCAATGTACATCGCCTTCCATGCTCCAGTATTTCTTCACCTAAACATATCTCTGTTGTCCTCATGATGACCAGTAGAAAAATGGGAGATGCTCAACTTCAGAGCTTGTTACTACACCTTGGCATTTGGAGGGAAGACTTCTAGGCCAGCTGTAAGAACGCTTTAATCAAAGAGTCAGCTGCTGTGTTTATTTTTTTGTTACAAAAAGTCAGCTCTTTGTTTTAATTCTGAGTTGTTTTTGCAATAAATTGCTGAGAAGTATGCTTCCGTTGGTTACTTTTACCTTCTTTCCTCGAAATTTTTGTCCAGCCTGCGTCACAGTAAAGACACTTCGACGATTTGGAACTAAAATTTCTGAAGCAACACAATCATGCTAATTCTCTTTTACGCTTACACAGTGGTTGATGTATGAGCTTCAGTCACAGGGAAGAAAGTGAATCTTCTTCATACTCTATTCTTTGGTGGTCAAAGGTGTGATGAAAGCGTGTCTTTAAAGGGCACATGCTAAATGCGTACCACATAGCCTTTCTCACACCAGTCGGATCCCCACGTCCACGAAGCCTCAACTCTGAGCCGCGTGACCACTGGTAACTTCATTTTATGAAGGCAAATGGGGAACGGCGCATGGCGAGTGTCAGACGCCATGGTAAAAATAAGCAGGCCCTAGAGGGCTGTTTACCTGGAGACAGCCCACCGATGGTGATGGTGGTGATACGTTTGCGGCTCTTATTGTCACCAATGTTGGCTATCCCATCCTCCAACAAAATTTCTCAAAATAGGGTAGGAAGAACCCGTAAGTCCTGATCGACAATCTTCCTAGAGGAGTAAACCTCAAACTCAAATCCTGGCATGTTTCACATGGGTGTCAGTAATTCTTGTAGCAACCATCATTTTAATTCGATTGACCTGGTACAATGAATAAAGTTGGCTATTTTGAAGTCGAAACTTGTGTTCAACTTTCAAGTAGGCACATTTGCTCCAGTAAGCGGAGAACCATGGACATGCATAGGAATGGCAACCATGCATGTTTTATTGCCAGCGAAAAACTCAAATGACTTATGCTTAAAAACAATCAAACCGCATCGCCCGTCGCGGGGGTAAACAAGGGGCGCGAAATGCAAATACCTGGTATGGATTCGAAAAGTTAGATACCAGGCAAAAATTTCTTTCTAGCAAAGATAAAACTGTCATATCTACCTTCAATTCAAGAACCATGTCATCAGAATCTCAGTTGAACGAGGTGTTAAATGCGGCTATTGAGACAAAGCAGGAAATTGTCTGCATTCAAGAACACAGAATATATCACCCTGATGTCACATTGAAGCAACACTTCCTGGAAGAAAATTGGTTGTTAATCACTGCATCTAGTTGGAAAAACAACAGAAACGCCTCTATCGGAGGAGTAGGTATCCTCATAAGCCCCAGGGCCCAAAAGGCATTGGATAATGTGGAAATGATATCTCCAAGGCTATTTATTGCATCCTTCAATGGAAACCCAAAATGCACTGTAATAAGCTGCTATAGTCCGACCAATTGCAGCTCAGAAGATGAGGTGACAAACTTCTATCACCAACTCTCTTCTTTAACGAGACAGGTCCCCAAACACAATGTCCTTATTGTGAGTGAAGATTTCAATGCAAAGCTCGGACAAGAAACTGGATACCCGCATTCATTTCACCAATTTTCTAATAGGAACGGTTTGTTACTACATGAGTACATTGTGGAAAGTCGATTAATCTGCTTAAACACAAAATACCAAAAGCGAAAAGGAAAAAAGTGGACCTTCTCCTATCCGAACAACACTAGAGCACAGCTAGACTTTATATTGGAAAATGGAGCAATGGAGCAACTGACTGTCAATCTTTCAACTCCTTTGACTGTGTGGGATCAGACCACCGAATAGTGTCAGCTAAATTTAAACTTAGTCTACGGGCAAATAAGATTAAAACTTCTAAGAAGCTCCGCTTTGACTGGTCTACCCTTAGAAAGGACGCGGATATTAGAGAAACATTCCACATCGCGCTTTCAAATAGGTACAATGCTTAAACACTGAAGAGGATGTAAACACTGCTTATGTGAATTTCGAAAAAGCATGTGGTGAAGCAGCTAAAGAGTGTATCCCATTAAAGTCGACTATCCATAAGAGGAAGCCTTGGCAAAACAACAATGTGGAACAAAAACGAGATGCTCTTAAAGAGGCGGCTAAGGAAAGGAATCAAAACCCTAGTGAAGAGAATGAAAGACTGGTTAAGAAAGCCAAAAAGGCACTTCGTGAAACTTACGAGAAAGAACAGGCTCTTTATGTCCAATCACAAATTGATACGATCTCCAATGCCGCTGACAATAAGCAAGCGGCACTAGCATGGAAGACCATCAATGACATCACAGGTCGGCGAAAGACAAACAGTTCTAAGATTAAAGCAACAAATCAGGATGAAAGAATCAAAAAGTGGAAAACCCAGTTTGAGGAGCTTCTAGGCAAGTCGCCCGTGATCAGAAAAAGTCAAACGAAGAAAGTTAGAGACTGAGCTGAACATCAAAAAAGGTCCTTTCTCCATGAAAGAACTTGATCAGGTGCTTGAAAAAATAGCTAACAACAAAGCTTGCGGACTAGACGAAATTCCAGCAGAAGTCTGGAAGACCCGAAGCTTCAACCAACAGCTACTCTTTTTCTGCAATAATGTATACCAGCAGAAGCCTATTGAAAGGTGGAGAGAGGGATGTATACTGCCATTTCCCAAGAAGGGAGATCTAAGTTCCACTGAAAATTACAGAGGCATAATACTTACCTGTACTGCAGCAAAAATATACAATCTACTTTTGCTAAATCGAATTCGACCGGAAATTGACGGAATACTGAGGAAAAATCAAAACAGTTTTAGTAAAAACCGTTCCACCACTGGTTAGATACTCACAATAAAACGTATCCTCAAAGGAGTGAGGCTGAAAGACCTGAATGCCACTTTACTTTTCATCGATTTTAAAAAGGCTCTTGACTCCGTCAATCGCGAAATATTAGCCGAAATTCTCTTGTCATATGGCGTTCCTGAGGAGATAGTCAGCGCAATCATGATGCTTTATTTCAACACCAGATCAATGGTTCGTTCTCCCGATGGTGATACCGACTTCTTCAATGTAACTGCTGGTGTACTACAGGGAGATACTCACGCTCCATACTTGTTTATTATCTGCCTGGACTATGTATTACGCGTATCCGTTGATGAAGACCTTGAGCTAGGCTTCACTCTTAGATTAAGAAGGAGTTCTAGACATCCAGCTGTATACCTTACAGATATTGACTATGCTGACGACCTTACACTTCTCGCTGATACCACCTCTGACGCAGAAAAGCTACTCCACACCCTTGAAATCGCAGCAAGTGAGATTGGGCTGTACATTAACTGCAAGAAAACCAAATACATAGCTCTCAACCAAGAACAAGAAGCGCAAGTAAAATCCACAAACGGCAAAATCATTGAATCTGCCGATGACTTTCTTTACCTGGGCAGTTACATAAAATCAACAGCCCATGACATCAATGTAAGGAAGGCGAAAGCTTGGTCTGCTTTAAATAAGCTGTCCTGTATTTGGAAGTCCAATTTACCAGATCATTTAAAATGCAAATTCTTCCGATCAGTTGTCGAATCTGTCCTACTGTATGATTCAGTCTCCTGGACTTTGACAAAGAAACTAGAGACATCTCTAGATGGCACTTACACCAGAATGCTGCGAGCAGCATTAAACCTTGATTGGAGAGATCATCCGACCATTAAAGATATCTATGGTTCACTACCGAGAGTATCTGTTTCTCTTCGAGAAAGACGTCTTCGATTCGCAGGACACTCTTTCAGAAGTAAAGATGAGCTGATCAGTGATGTCCTTCTATGGAGGCCATCACAAGGCGCAGATCGCAGAGATCGTCCCACGAAAACCTACATCGACCAAATTGCTGATGACGCTGGTTGTTTGGCTGAGGATCTGCCAACCCTCATGGAAGACAGAGACCAGTGGAAAGCATGAGTCAAGAGAGTTTGAGATATGAGCTCGATGCGATGATGATGATTCTTTGGTTTAGCTACCTATTCTCTAAAATTAATCTGATGAAAACCGTATCCATTACTAGGATAAGTAGATAATGTCCAAGAAGATTATCTCCGACCAAATGGATGATAAATAAAATAAAATAGACCAAGGTTGCTAATGTCTGCAGGGACCATGCTTACAAGATCAATGTACACCATTGAAATAAATGCAAAACACATTGGTTTTGAAAGATATAGGATTTTTTTCCTTAATGAGTCTGAAAGGTGCAAACAACTGTCCTGTTCTTTTTGAGTAGTAAACATTAATGATGTATTAAAAGAGAAGATAAGCTAATCATTAAGTCAGTCTCGTATTGTTCTTTCTTATTTAGGGCAAAAATGTAGTTGGCAAATCAGAAATACTCAAAATCTCTAATTTTTTTTAGACCCAAAAAATTGTAATGCAAAAGAAGATGGCCTCATCCAGAGTAGTGTTTTTTCCTGCTGGTGTTTAGGGAAGTAAATTATTGATAAGTTCATCTGACAAGAATATTGTCCTTGTGAATTTTAGGCAGACCATACATTTTAGAGTCCTGAGGTCCAAATAGTCGTATTTCTTCATAGCTTTTTCTCATTTGGTGTTTGTAATATTGTCATAATTTTAAGAGGGTGAGTATGAGACAGAGACAGAGACAGAGACAGAGACAGAGACAGAGACAGAGACAGAGAGAGAGAGAGAGAGAGAGAGAGAGAGAGAAAGAAAGGGAGGGAGAGAACAAGAGGTGAGATTGTGAAAGGTATTTTTAGCGCATTATAGATCTCAATGCATTGCGATACTTTTCAAATATATTTCAAATGAATTTTTACAGGGAGCACCATTTAAAAAATGTTGTTTCCGAAGAAAACTGAAAAAAAATAGAATGTCATCTCAAATTAATTATTATTTTGGCACACAACAGTCTGTTTCTATTATTAATTCTTTTTCAATTAAACTTATATTGTTTAAACATTTATTTGCTACTGTTTTTATTTTCTCTTCTCATGTTTTCTACATCAGTTAATAATCAAAAATCAGTATGGCTTCACGATATTGTCCTTTGCTTTAGTAAACGTAACAATTTCCTTACCTTCCTTTGGTGTTTTGGCTCCCTGTTGTTTAGTCATTTTAAATATGGCATACGACATAAATGTTATTTTATTTCTCTATTTGGCATTAGCTGAACATTAGACAATTGCTAAAACATTTTCTATTTCTCTATTCTCCAAATCTTTTGTGTTTCAATGTTACTGTTTCCAATATTGTCAAGACACATTACATCAATGTAACATAGATGGAGAGGATTTGAAATTGTGGAAAATGAAGGATATGTATACCGTACTATGTCTTGTTAAGTATGCTTATTATGATTGTACACATGGTGGATAGGATATAGTGCCTTGGCGGAGCCCCGAGGAAATCTTGTAAAAAAATGCAGGTTCAAGCCAGTGCCTCTGATTGTCAATCTGTACCAACTGAGGTATCTGTGCTCTTTCTTAAGCTGATAATTTTTGAAAATGCAGTGTATTTTTTCTCTAGGTAAACAGAAGCGTAAGGTTTATTATATTCTATCAAATCTCATTTAAAATTGGTTCAACTTTTAAAGTTTCTCCTTGTAGCCAATGTTTACAACTGCTTCAATGTTTACATTATCTTTCTCATTTAGAAAGTCCTTTCTTTACCTGATACACAGCAGATCTCATGGAAATCGGATATCGCTAGTTTCATATATGTATATTACTGTAATTGAAGAAAAATTCTATTATAATAATAAGTAAAACGTAGAAGAAGATGTAAAGTCCAGTTAACTGCAAGAAAAAAAAGCAAAATAGATTTTGTGTGCAATTAAATACCTGGTGGTTTGACCAAACGAAAGAATGTATAAAGAGAACTGGGAGGAAAATTTAATAATAGTAAAGGTAATGTAAGAAGGGATAGATTCAGTAAGACTTTGAACCAAGTTATTTAAAAAAGCCTTCGTAAGCTGGTATTGAATTGGGCTTCGAACAGAGTCATGCTACCCACAGAAAAACTAATTGTAAACTCTTATGAAAACATGTTAACGTAAAAATGGACATCAAATTATGACGATACTATTGTTGATGACAATGATGAAGCCATTTGTCGACAATTAACAAGCGGAGGTATACTAGCATTTAAAACATATTTTAAACTTAGTCAAGTGTTTTTGCCATATAGTTGAAAACTAAAGCAATACTCAAAAAATGCTATACTCAAAACAGTAAATTACGCTCTTGTCTTACAAAAAACACACCAAATGACCTTTTAAGAAGACGACAGTGTATTTCCTCCTTCCCAGTTTCAAGTATTTATCAAAAGTAAAGTAACTCGTAATGTCATAAAAGTAGCTTTTTCTCGAGTACTTAAAGCAAGCTATTATCCATTTGACCTGTATCAAAAGAATAAAGACTTGTTTTTAAGAGCAATAAGAACAAGCTGTACCTTGATTTTATGGATAGCAAAAAGCATAAGGCATTTGTCCAGCCTTTTTCCAAAAGATTCAAAGGTTCAGTACAAATATTAAGCGTAGTTAACATTGTCATCAGTCTAATTTTGATTGGAATTGGAATTTGGTGGGATGTGACTTGGTTTAGAAAGAAGGGTGTTTATGAAATTTACATTGCAGGGGATTACGTCGAGAATATTTCAGCTCCTAGTCTGTCCTGGCAAGCCATTTTTGTAAGTACAAGATTAATTTATTAATTATCAGCTGGATTTGTCTCTAGTTAATAGAAATTTCAAGGATTTTCTTTACTTTTGCTCTCCCAAGCGTGGTTGATAATTTTATGCTGTATTTTTGTCCCCAAAATTCCCTTACTACAAAAGTCCACATTTCTGTACAAAAAGCTTAAATCCATGATCGTGTGTTTATTCTATTAAGCAAAATCGTGATCCATGCGAGTTTTCCTAATAGTATTTTACAATACTTTTGTTGTTTAATACTTTCAAGGTTTTTTGTTTTGCTTTCTCATATTTGGTTTGTTGTTGAATCACTTTTATTTATTCAACAAATTAATTTATTAACAGAATAAGTTCCTGACTTCCATGACTATGCATACTGAAACGACTTAATATTGATTTAAACCGGCCTATGTGTATCTGAAGGTTGCATCAGCACATTGCAACGTTCATATAACCATATATATATATATATATATATATATATATATATATATATATATATAGAGAGGGAGAGAGAGAGAGAGAGAGAGAGAGAGAGGGAGAGAGAGTGAGAGAGAGTGAGTGTGAGTGTGTGTGTGTGTGTGAGTGAGAGAGAGAGAGAGAGAGAGGGAGAGA
>RDPX01000007.1:1105154-1126862 GCA_003991215.1 Morbakka virulenta | reverse complement strand
AAATTGTGTGTGTGTGTGTGTGTGTGAGAGAGAGAGAGAGAGAGAGAGAGAGAGAGAGAGAGTGAGTGAGTGAAAGCTAACAGTCAGCTCAGATATTGCGTGCAGCCTTTCAAAATCTCTCCTCCTTTACAGACCGTTGTTCTGACCTCACTTTACAAATACTCTCAATTTTTACTTTATCATTCAGGTAGATTTTTTCATGTCTCTGGAAGGGATAGAAATATTTTAGTCTTTCCTCCTACTTTTTTGCATCATTCTTGTCTTGCTGCAATCACCTTCTTACTTAATAGGACTAAGAATAAATAGCATCAAATTGATATGTAGATTACTCGAGGAATCTTCACTCTTGTCTTATTTGCGGTAAACTTTTGAAAGAAAGCCGATACTCTATGCTGCGTCAGGAAATATCTCCTCCGTGTTTCTTCTCCGTCTATTACTTTTGCCATATTAGCCAGTCAATGATACAGATAAATAGGCTGAACAGGAAGGAGAAACGAAAGCAGAATTGTTTGATTCCAGCTTGGAGCACAAACTGTCTTGCTAGATATTCTCCTTGGAAAATATTAAACCAAAAGTCTGCATACAACCTTTGTATGAGGCTGGCAATTTTTTATGGTAGGCATAGTATCATGGTTTGAGACTGTGGGACTCCTCGTGGATGCTACCGACGCTTTTTTGCAGGTGAATGAAGTTAGTATGCAGCACTGTATATACTGATTGTTCAATGGTCTTTTAGAGAATCCAAATTTAGGGCTTTCCTCTATAATGTCCAGTCTAAGTGGATGTTACACCAACAAGTAAAGCCTTGTCGAAAACCCATTTGCAAACAGGTTCAGATTTCCAGTCTGGCAACAATGTCTCAGAATCACAGATTTTTCAGAAGACAGATATTACTGTGTAACCTGTTCCTGTTTTATATCTTTACCCTTCTGAGATACAATGCTGTTGCTCTCTAGTTTATTACTTTTGTAATATACCTTACCGTACATCACTGACTTCACAAGAATCTCACGTCTTATTTCATTTCAGAAGTTTACATCTGACATTTTCTTTTAATATTTTCAGCCTTCTAATTTTTACATTTTGTTGTACTATTATATATGTTGCCTTCTTGTTCTTTGCAGATGTTTTTATCAGGAATATTTGGGATATGTAACACCTTTAGTAATAAACGTGCACTGGTAAGTAAGTGTTATTTCAGTGAAAAGGAAATGTTATGTTTCTTTTTTAAGTGCATGATCCAGATTTTGTAGAAAATACAACCATTTTTATTATCATTACTATTATTATCATTATTGTTATTTTTATTATTATCGAGTGATTACACACCATCTAGTGATGGATGGGTGAACAAACCACATTTAGCTCCCAGCAACTAGCCAGGTAAACTGAATTAAGGCACATGTACTGTAGCCACAAGAGTGAGATAAATAGAAATGTTATTATTATTGTTATTACTATTGTTGTCATTATTATTATTGTTATTATTATATTTATTGTTATTATTATTATCTGTTTTCATTTTCTGTTGTTATTGTGGTTTACCTCTGTTAGGCTAGTCATAACAAATGACCAGCAGAGATTCTTTTATTTCACATTTCCAACACCTTTCTGAGTATCCTTGCAGTTCCTAAGAGAGCCGTTTTCTGCATTACACCTATCTCGTATGGTATTCCAATCTTTTGCATCCATGAATCAACCCCTCGGAAAATACTCCCTCAAACACCTATAACCACAGGGACAACTTTTATCGACTTCAATAACCACAGTCTTCCAATTTCTCTCTTTAGATGTTGGTACTTTTCTACCTTTTCCCTTTCTTTCTCTTCAACTCTTCCATCTGTGGGTATAGCAATATCTACAATGATTCCAGTATTCTCTCTCTTATCAACTACTATGATATCTGGTCTTCTAGCCTGTGTTACGTTGTCACATTTGATATTGATATCCCACAGAACCTTTACATCATCGTTTTCCATTAGGCCTTCGCGTGAGTGTTCATACCACTTTTCATGGTGTTCTAATGTTCGCATTTTACATGTATCGCAATGGATTATTATTGCAACATTTTCATGCCGTCTTTTATATTCTCTTTGCGCGAGTTTATCACAACCACTCACAATATGATGCACACTTTCCCCTTTCTCACCACATAGTCTAGAGAATGGATTTTCCCTCGTATAATCAATATAGTATTTCACATACTTTGTCCTAAGGGCCTGCTCATGTCCAGCGCAAATTAATGATTCTGTACCAAACTTTCAGTCACATTTTGACAACCAACTCCATATACGATCTTTGTCGACTTTCTCAGACATATCCCTTGCAAATTGTCCAAACATCCTCTTCTCAGTCCACTTCTCCCTTAGCTCCTGTGTCGTCTGATTCTTAACTTCACGGCTTGGTATCGCTGCGTCGGTATCCACAGTCTTAGCTGCCGCTACTCCTTTGATGAAATGTTCAGTAGAATTTCCAACATAAAATGCAAGGCTGTTTTCTTCTGTCCGTACACAATTCTCTACACTACATAGTTATCTCCTTCCCTAAATCCTTTTTATGTGTAACGTATCTACGTCACTTTTCGATTGCAACGCTCCATGCGTAATCATTGTTTTTCTTGACTTTCTGTCTATCCTTTTCAATTCACTTTCTTTGCAACTGATCACTCCTGCGCCGTATCTGAATATTGCCACTGCCCATGTGTTTATCGCAGTGATTTTATTCTTCCCATTAAGGTGTGGCTTCAGAATCAGTCTTAGACCTCTCTTGTATTCTCTGATCGTTTACGTTTTCATCTCTTTTTCTTCGATTTTATCTAGCTCAACAATACCCAGGTATTATTATTATTATTTTTTACACATTTACTTTGAATTGTTTTCTTGAAATCCAGCACCGGGTCACTACCAGTGACCTAGGGTGAAGGAAGTTTTGGTAATAAAATTAAATAGAGAGAGCTCGTCTAAGCAAATGAGCAGTTCCGTTCAAAACAATTTTCTGTACTTCTTGCAAAGAAGGTTCCCCTGGGATTTGTTTCAAAAAGCTATCTGTTCCTTTCTTGATGAGGCCTAGTGCACCCACAATAACAGGTATTGTCTTTGTTTTTAGATGCCACATCTTTTCCACCTCTATCTCTAAATCCTTATATTTAGCAAGCTTTTCAAAAGTCTTAGCAGAGACATTCCTGTCCGAAGGGACACTCATGTCTATCAAAAGGCAAGTATTCTCTTTCCTGTTCTTGATGACAATGTCTGGGCGGTTTGCTTGTATGGTACGATCCGTTTGTATGGGAAAATCCCACAAAATTGTAATATCCTTACTTTCAGTTACAGGTGCTGGATGATGTTCATACCAGCTAGCTTGCGTTTTAATGGAAAAGTGTTGACAAATTTTCCAATGTAGGTATTGGCCAACTCGATCATGACGGTTTTTATATTCGTTTGGTGTTAGAACCGAGCAGCCAGAGACAAGGTGGTCAATAGTTTCGGTTTTGTCCTCACAGAACCTACATTCTTGATTGGCACCGTTATGTAAAACATTAGCTTGGTAGTTCCTGGTGAACAGACTCTGATCTTGGGCAGCAAGAATAAAGCCCTCTGTTTCCCCTTTCAGTCCGGCGCTCCTCAGCCACTGATGGGTTGCTTCTTTGTCTACATCAGCATTGTTGCTTCGGGCTGCGAACTGTCCGTGGAGAGGTTTTTCTTGCCACCTAGATTCGAGTCTGTCCAATCCAGTTTTCTTTGCTTTTTGCTTGGTTTTTTTAGCTGCAACTGTTGGGTTTAGTGTGTTATCAACCTCAAGATCAACACCTAGTTCTCGGAAAAACTTCTCTGACTCTTTAAGGATTGAATGCAATCTTTTGGAATTTTCATGCCTATAAACGTGTTGAAGCATCCAATCATTGGTTAAATCAAGATATTGTGAGAGGCCAATAATGGATGTTTTATAAGAGAGCTCAAACTGGATCATCCCCCTACCTCCTGTATTCCTAGGGAGGTACAAACGATCAACGTCTGATTTAGGGTGATGCATCAAATTACAAGTCAGTTGCTTCCTTATCTTTGTATCTAGCCTCTTCAAATCACTTAGATTCCAATTTATAATACCAAAGCTGTAAGTTACTACCGGCACTGCTAGAGAATTTATTGCTGATATTCTATTTTTTGAGTTCAATTCAGTTTTCATGATGGACCTCACTCTCCTTATGCATTCTTTCCTTATCTTTTCCTTCATTTTCGAGTGCTGTATGCCGTCACCTTCACTTACACCTAGATATTTATAACTGCCTTCTTGTTCTAGATCTTGAATCACCGTCACTTCATCCAGTTCAATATTTTCAGTTCTTTCTAACTTCCCCCGCTTAAAACTTGCTTTGGCACACTTATCAAGACCAAACTCCATCCCTATATCGTCACTGAACCCTTTGACAGTCTTTAAAAGTCCTTCCAGATCACCATCATCCTTAGCGTACAGTTTTAAGTCATCCATGTAAAACAGATGATTTATCTTCCTGCCCATGATCTTATATCCAAGTTCAGTGTCATTGAGGAGCTTCGAGAGTGGGATAAGGGCCATGCAGAATAAAAGAGGTGAAAGAGAGTCGCCCTGAAAGATTCCACATTTTATCTGCATACAGTTAGAAAAAAGGGTGCCATTAGCATGTGTGAGAGTAAGATTGGTCTCCCACAAGGTCATACTGACTCGCAGGAAGTTAATAAAGGCAGGAGAAACTTTGTACATTTCTAGTGTCTTTAAAATCCAGGAATGCGGAACACTGTCAAATGCTTTTTTATAGTCAATCCAGGCCGTGCTTAAATTTTTGTGCTTGGTATGAGCATTTTCAAGAATCATTTTATTTATGAGGAGTTGGTCTTTACAACCATATGAACCTCTTTTACATCCTTTCTGTTCAATTGGAAAAATATTTTGTTCATCCATATGAATATAAGTTCTATCAGTTAATATCGATGTAAGTAGTTTATAAGACGTAGAGAGACAGGTAATCGGGCGGTAGTTCTTCGGGTTCCTTGTTTCGTTACTTTTTGGTAACAAATAGGTAGTTCCAAGGCAAAACCACTTTGGTATAGTTTCGGGTTCTGTTATAATCTTATTGAAAATAACTGCAATCCTATCATGAACAGAAGAGAGAGAGTCTAGCCAAAAATTTGGCACTTTGTCTATTCCGGGGGACTTCCATTTGTGAGATTTTTGAAGAGCCTTTTTAACTTCGCCTGTTGTAATTTCAACCCATATCTGCTCTGGTATATCCCTTGTGCTTTCTTCCAAATTTTGCAACCATTCCGCATTTTCATTAAAACCCTTCTCATTACCCCAGATCTTATTCCAAAATTCACGAACTTCATTTTCCGACGGCACATCCTCTGCAGTTATTGCTTTTTTCCCGATTTCACGATAAAACTTTTTAGCATCAGTTTCAAAGATTTTGTTCTGCCTGTAGAACTTTTGACGTTTGTCAAATCTACGTAACCTCTGCGCCTTAACTTGCAACTTTTGTTTCAATTCTTCCTTCAAACTTGGCAATTGTTCTCTGTCTTTAATGTCATATTTTCGTAAGACTTTCCTAGCTTTACCCGACTTAAAGTTTTCATTTTTTTGCAGTTCCTCCACCAGTGATATCTCCCTCCTAAAGGTTTTGATTTCCATTTCTATCTTTAATTGCCATTTCGGTTTACTGGCTTTTTTGGTACTTTTTCCTTTCTTAATTTTGATTCCACATTTTGTCTGAAGAACCTTTCCTGTTGCATACATTAACTCATTGAGTTCAGTCAAGTTTGGATTAATTTCATTGCAGATTATTTCTAAGGCTTTGTTTCCTAAATTAAAGATATTTTTGAATTTGTGAGGGTGTCTGATTTTAAATAATGATTCTCTTTCCTCGATTTTAGTATGCTGAACTACTGAAAACTCTTCCAAAATGTCTATCTTCATATTTGCCAGTTCTTCTTCATCTACTTCAACAGCTGGTACAGGTCCTACAGATTTTTGCTGTTCCTCCTCTAACACATTTAAGTTGCCATGCATATCAATATTCTCATCAATTGTAAAAACATCACCATCCATTTGTTGTAACTCATTTCCCAGATCTTCTACTAAATTCTCTCTTGTATCATCTTTTACTCTTTCCTTAATGTTTGAGATTTCAACTTCTGTTAATTTCTTTTCGCGAATTATATATCTTCTTTGATTAGCTAGTCTATTCGCATCCATACCTTCCACTTTATCACTATTACTATTTCTTTCACACCAGATTTTAAACGTGTCGTCAGAATTATTAGTTTCAGGCTTTTTAAGTGCATAATAAAAACAGTATATTACTTCAACGTACTCTTCCCTTGTCCATTTTTTTCTTTTTTTCTTTTGAGGTGTGGTATTTATATTACTAGTTGGTGGTTCCGAAGGGCCAGGGTTGAGGGTTACCTCGTTCTGGTGACCTTGCGTACTTTCGTTTTGGGAAGAGGTAGACCTAGTTGCATTCTTTTCGACCTCAGGCTGGTCTCTCCCTGAGGGACGCGTCCCTTGTTGACCCGCGCGACGGACGAGGCGGTATGATTTACTTCTAGTTTTAATTTTGATATTTAAGATGTATTTTAGCCTTACTGCCAAGAGTAAGGATTGGTTTATGTAGGGTTTTCCTTCCCTGGTATTTTTATTGTGACACCATCACTAGGGAGGTTGCCAGCCAAGGCTAAAGAGCCCCCCTACCCATGAGGCAGACGTTACCCCGCCGGATGCCAATTCGGTACTTTAAAGTCTCGGGGTAGGCTGACAGGTGCTACACCTTGCCCAAGGGTGACCTGGAGGTAGTTGTGGCAAAGGGTAACCTCATTCGCCCACGTCGAAACTCCACAACCGGATGCAGTTTAATGTCAATACCCAGGACAATTATTATTATTATTATTATTGTCATTATTATTATTATTATTATTATTATTAGTAGTAGTAGTAGTAGTAGTAGTAGTAGTAGTAGTATCTTTGCTGGCTTATTGAGTTAAGGGATCGTGTGGACAGTGAATCCAATCACCAGATTTTTCTCTTTCTCTGTCTCTCTTCTCTGTCTTAGCAAATGATTGCATTCACGCCCCAACCTTCTTTGAAGTCACTGTGTTAACTTTTTTTATTGGCTCCCTATAGAGCCATTTGTTTTCAAATGATTCAAACGTTTTCGACATAATATAAAAAATACCTGTTTTATCAACTGGTTCAAGACGGGATTCTTGAAAAAAACACAGTTTTGAGGCTAGTGGCTTAGTAGAATCTTGGGACATGTCTGAGATTTAAACTTAGAATTTTTTAATGGCGGTTAACAAAATTGTCTTTAAAGGTAAAATCATTATATATTGCAATAAAGTTTTCAAACTCTTTTGTACTTAAATCCCCTCTTTGGTCTTTTATATAAGTTTAAACATGCTCTTAAAAGTGATATATTTATGGACTTGAAGGATATTCAAAGTCTAAATGTTTTCCATCGGGCCATTATTTTATTGCTAAACTTGAGTAACGAAAAAACTCAAGCTCCAAAATTTTAATCCTTGTCGGGTTTCAATTTTTATTAAATTGTGAATTTTTTTATGCCGTTGTCTGCAGATTTGTTTGTGCAGTTAACTATAGAATTTATCTATGTATTTGTATGTGAATTTAGCAATGGGTTTATAGAGTGGTTCATCTAAGTATTTTTATCTGTACATCTATGTGTGCATTTATCTGTGCATTTATCTGTGCATTTATCTGTGCACGTATCTCTACATTTATTTATGCATTTATCCATATATTTATGTATGTATTTGTTTATTTATCCGTAAGCTTATCCATGAATTTATCTAAGTATTTGTTGTATGAATTAATTTTATTGAATTTGTTCTACGTATTTATCTGTGTATTTATGTATTTATTTATGTTTAAGCGGAAGACTATATGTTCTAAAACCGTTAGTCTATTTTGCATATTAGCTGAATTGTAAATGGAGTTTCAGACTGACTAAAAAGTATTTTGGTAGATAAAGAGATCTTCTAATATAGTATCACTAAATGCGACAAAGGTCGTCACTGTCATAAAAAACATATTTTGAGATGAGTGAGTTTTTTAACACTAATTGCGCTGTTTAGTCCATCATATAGATTGTTGATGAACTCATAAAGCAGATAGGTCAACTATTCTTGTGTAGTGGCAGGGATTCAGTTGTTATGCTAGTTTAATCAAATTTTTGGAATAAAAACGTGCTTCCTCTATGCTACAGTAAGATAATTCTGCTTTTTCTCTGTTCATAAATACTAGTTCCTTTGTAAATGTTTTCTGTAAAAATACTTTATATTAGTTCTGCTGCCAGTGGAAAAGACCATAGCAAAAAACAATCAAATCAAATTTTAGTAAAAAGTTGAATAATATCAAATGTAACTATAGATTGCCTTAAATGCAATTCACAAGTCCACCAATGTATGAAATATCTTTATAGATAGGTCCACCAATCCTTTGGCTTTTTGTCCTGCTACAAAGATGTCTATAAACCTATATAACCTCACCTACAGATAATTTGATAAAATAGAGTGGTAAGCTCTTGACAACAGCACATATGATCAATGAACGCTTATGGTATGTGAATAATATCTCCGTTAGAATTTGTTTTGATTTCTTCATGTTAATAGGATTTGTACTTGCAAAGTCTAAATAACAGTGTAGTTACCTTGCAGTCATCTTATTATTGCAAAGATAATGACCATGGATGAAGTCACTTGTAGATAATTCTATCAAAAGAACTTCTATCACAATATATACTTTTGATCATACACCATTAATTTGTCAGGATAATTTAAGGAAATCTATTAATTTATTATTTAATCACCAATGACATTTATTTATACAGCAAGATAGCAAGAGATCACGTACGCGGTGGTACTATAGGCGGTACATCGAGAAATTTGACATCATAGTCGAACACCTTGCAATCATGGTATTCATCATCATCATTATCATCTTAGCCATTTGCACCACTGCTGACTGCTGGACGGTAGTCTCCACAATCTCCTCCACGCCTTCCAACCTTGCGATGTCTACATTCATATTCTGCCGGCCTTTTTCCTCTATTTCATCTCTCCACCTTTTCTTTGATCTTCCTTTTGCTCTGCTCCCCTCTCTTAGCCATCACTCAGTTGTCTTATTGACCCCTCTGTTATTTTCCATTCGGGTGAGATATCCTGACTTTTTTCCATTTGGCTTTCTTAAGGATGCCATGCACTTTACCCTTTGATCTTGTAACCTAATTCGTGATCTTGTCTTTCTAAGTGATGTTCGGCAGTGCTCCTTCCAATCATGGTAATAGGTACTGTATTTTACTATTCCAGGTGGCCTGTCTGCATATTCTAAATGTTTTTGCTGCTTCACTTGTCACTTGTATGGCGATACGTTCTGAAATAGCATGGCAGAATATTTTTCCTCTTAAAAAAGCAATGGATGCTAAATTGTGCTTCTTTAACACTGAACAACATTATTGCAGCTGCAACATTGCGGGAGATGTCAAGATTTCAAAGGAAGGAAGAATTTTAGGTAAGGGTTTTTTCTCCTCAAAAGTGTCTCGCTTTTATTATTACTTAAATTTTCTTTAAATCAGCTTGGTCCTCTGTCATGCATAGGATTCTGGTTGAAGTCCAGTGAGTTTCAACAAGAGCCCTATGCTTGACAGAGGTGCTACGATGCTATGCTTATTGAAAATACATTTACTTATTATTGGCTTATGCTACTATTTATTACTTTTATTTATTCACTTACAATTAACATTCATGTTTATGCATTTAAGTTTACAAAGTGCATGTAAGCACGCGTATATGCAATATAAAACTACAGTTTTACATAAAAAGATATAAAAGTATACGTTACAACTGTTCTTATCATTTTCATCATTTTTTTTTCAATAGTTAATTAACAACTTCCAATGTTATTACTTCCCACTTCAGTTAAGATAGTAAACGATAACATTAGTTCAGTTATTATAAACATTTATGGAAATTTTCACTCAGCATAGCCCAGTATGCATCATGGAACGTTTATTTCACGTTTCCACGATAAAATGCGTGATAACATAGCTTACATTTAAGTGACTCTGAAAAGGATTAATTTGATATCTTATACCTTAGAAAGAACCTAAATCAAGCCCCTTGATACTTGTGATAAAATCTATATCCTCTTAAAAATTAATTCTGATCAGGTCATTTTCTCACGAAATTCTAGAGAAATTCGAAAGTTAAACGTAATACTGAATAGTCACCTGTGTTTTTTGAAGTACGATAATAGATTTCATAAATTTCTTTTCAATTTTGATTTACCTTTATTTAGGGTTCAATTTAACTCATAAACTGTAACTTTATATATTGGCAAATATTATAATTTCAGAGGTTATTGTCTTTTTATCACAAAAATAACTTTTTTTATGCTTTATTGTATGACCTCATATTGATGCTCTAATCTGTTCTTCAATTATGAAATACAATGAAAGACTACCATCTTGCCCTGTTGGGGCAATGTACTAGGTCTTTGGTACAAATGGTCCCCTTATAAGGAATTTGACTTCAGCAATTAAAGAGGTTTTTATTGAATGCCATCCCTGACATCAATAAATGGCTTTTTGTGTAAGATTAGAAAATATATTCTTTCTGAAAGAGCAAATACTGAAGCTATTGGATAAAAAGACGTTGCGTTGGCATTTTAGCCACGGGCTCTCTAAGAAACCATCTGTCGTGTTTGGCCAAATTCAGTTCAACATTGATCTTAAATTAATATCTATAGTAGACTGTCTACACCGATACCACAAAGAAAAAGTACATTTTAGACATTAAATATATGTGCTTAAAAACCAACAAATATTTACTGCCTTTTTTTTACAGACTAAAATATATCTGTAATGTAAATACCATTAATTTTTCTTGTTTTTCTTATATTTTTTAACTTGCTGATAACGTAACTCTATAAACAAATCCTATTAAATTTCTGATGGTGCGATTAAAATATTTCATAAATATTGGCAAATGGAAGGAATAAACAGATTAGCAAACTCAGTCAAAGAACCAATTCCGCCACCGCAAAATACTTAAAATGCAATATTTTTGTGCTTCAGAACTACATAGACCTAGTTTCCTACTGTTACTATACTTATTTCTCTTCTTTTCAGACTGCTTAAAACGAGCACCATACGAAATGTTTTGTAATTAATGATGAAATACATATTCGGGTATGCTGACAATAATGTTATACATGAGCTTGGTAGTCATAACGACACTCTTGCTAAAGACTACAGGCATTTTAAGAAAAAAGTATTACAGTGCAGTTGTAGTAGCTCGAGCTTCAATTACCAGGCCAATCAGTCCGAAATAACGCATATTTGAGCAAAAAGCTTAATAGCTTATATTTTTAAGAGGTAGACCTGGGTTTAACTTAGTGAACAAATCTTATGAAAAGGCAAATGCATCAACGCCAAGTTTTGACCACTTGTCTCACTTTCAGTAGTTTGAAATAAAATTTCTCTTCAGCAATGTTCTTGCAGACAAGGTTATTTAAATTTATACCAAAACAATGTTTTAAGATAACACTGAGTGACTAGTGGTTTCAAAAGAAAGCTGCATAATCGATGAATCAGGCGACTAACTCTGCCGACTTTGCCTTAAAAAAGGCAATGTATTACCATATTGATGATGTAGTGACAGATTCGCAGCTGGGTCTGGGTTTGAGCAATAAATTTTTAGGCTCTTTTGACAAAACTATTTAAATTAACAGAATTTATAGCTGTGTTTATGTATTACATATTTGCCGAAGACACACTTATAATGGACAAAAAAGAGCACTAACTTTATGATCATGCTTAACGAACTCCATTTATCCTCAGTTTTCATCATTAAAAAAGATGATAACCTGTGTTTTAAATTTTTCGGTTCCGGCATATTTCCGCTTCAAAACAAGTTTAATTTTTTTCAAAACCAACCACATATGAGTGATTATAAAAAACTGTGATCTTCTTTAATTAAAGCTGCATTTGCTTAGTACATTTGGATAAAAGTCGACTGTTAATTTAGTTAAACCAAAGGGATATTGCGACACTATTAAACAAACCTGAGGTGTAAACAAAGTTAAAATTCAAAAATCAGACAAATTAATGTAGTTGGTATAGGTAAATCTACCTTCCATTTAGGAGCACTAGAGGCTATTCACATCAAGTTTTCATCTCCTCCACTTTGCAAATAACAGGAATTCTTGTATGGCCCTCAGTGGAGGCATGTCTTTGATCCTTCCTGTGTTCTTCTCACTGACAAGAAACCACCTGATTTGTACATTTGTATTCTGGCGCCTTGCTCAAGTGAAATAACACCAAAAAATGTTATATATAAATGAATTTGATATTAATTACTATCCTCAGTTTCTGTCTAATGACGTGTTTTTAGTTTATTATTGACCAATCTTTGCATTCTAACAGACAAAGATCCATTAAATTTGTAAAAGAACACACATAAAACTGATTAAACGTAAAGAGGTTTGGTATGGTGCAGACATGTTATTCCAAATTAAGGACATCACCATGGCAACACAACAAAATAGGTAATACGCTATTGCAATACAATTTCAGTTTTCTCACAGTACTGATATAATCATGTCCCGTGACAACAACTTTTTTGTGAGAGAAATTTTTTACAACGAGCTCTCTAAACAAAATAGTCTGCATGTCGTAATCAAATTTACAGTGACTTGTGCTTAACGCCCTTGTGAAGCAAAAAGCACAATGAGTGTGGAACCGGTTGGAATCCTACAAAAACTAATTAGAAATTGTAGCATTGACAAATGATCTTCAATATAAGGAACGGTTTAAGACCAGGACAGTGGCCACCCTTAAATATTCAACTAGTTTTGAAAAACAAGTGTCTTCTCTTGAACTGAAAACTACAGAGAGATAACTCTGAAATCCAAAATTTCTATACCATGTATTCAATAACTTGTACTCTTTCAGGGACAAGGTCTAATCTACAATCAGCCAAAGAATAGGTTGGATTTTATGTTTATACAAGATAACCATTAGGTATCACTTAAAAGCTAGATATTGGCTAATACGAAACCAATTTTCAATAATCTAGTTTTAAAGGACCCCCAAATTTAGGAAACTAGTTACTTTTAAATATTCAAGAAATGGTGCCAAACTGGGGTCAAAAATGAGGTCAAAAATGGGATAAATAATAGGGCCAAAAAATAAGTAACTTAGTTCTAGGCCTCTAGCTTGGTTTCTTGTTAAAAAGTATTTTTGTAATCTTTGGAGAATAAAAGGGTTGTTTTGTGAACAATTGAAGATTTAATAGCCGTTCGAATAGTTGTGGGTTGTCGTTGTCTTGCTTCTGTCAATACCCTTTTTGAATTTATTTTTCCTGGGCATCTGCCCAGCTCTGACGCCTGGATGTAGTGTCGTCACCTTCCTTAACCCAAACCCTACTCATCAACATTTTCCCAACACTATCAAAGTCGAACAAAAAGTGTTGTACATTGGCCAGCTGTCCTCATGGGCGACTCAGTTTTAGGATAGCACTCAAGGTCACGAAAAGAAAAAGGATCCATTGGAGCAGTTTGTTCAAAATACTTGTCAACTGACAAACCTGACAGTTTCATGATAGCTAGCCCGTTGTCGTTCTGTTTCAGGAAATTGCAATTTGGAAATTTTGCAATAAGTTTTTAGGTTTTCCCATTTTGCTGTACCGTAAAGTCCCGATTTAAGCCTACCCACAAATTAGCTCACCTGAATATAAGCACACGATTTTAATAACGTAATAACTTCTCCCTTTATAACCCCACCTTTCCAATGAGAATGACAGTTATTTCCTCGACTTTTAATTTTAACAGTTTTTAAATGCGGCAAGAACAACTCGAAAATTCAAATTGAGGGTTGCTGACCAATAAGGACATGGATGCTCAATGGGTGGCCAGGGTTGCAAGTTAAAAGAAAAGCAGTTCGAAGACTGCAGTTGTGTGCTGTTGGCCAAATTTACATCCGTAGTTTTCTTTTCAAATAAGCTGTCCTTGGTCCGTTAAATATACTCAACTAATACCCTGATGTGCTTATTCCAGAACTCCCCCCCCCCCCAAAAAAAAAGAAAGTAAAAAGCATTTTAGATACTATTTAACTCCCAGCGCATGTATTATTTCCAAAACTTATAAATTTGCCTTTATATTTTACGGAAATGGTTGTTAATCTAATTTTTGTACAAATCTTACCTTGATCAATTATATGGGAAATCTATTGGATATCAATTTCCTTTCTCTTTTTTTTTAGACAGATGCGATGTTGTAAAAGCAATGTGTACACAAATCAAGATTTCTGCTGCTTCTGCAGCAATTGCAGCTATTTGGTCATATTGCTTTGCAGTATTTTGTTATTACGTGAGTTCAAAGTCAATGAAGGTAAGGTCTCAAGAGTCCTTTGTAAAGCAAGAGACAATGTTATACCCACGGTTTTCCCCCAAACCTTTAAGACCAGTAATAGCCTACACCTTGTAAAAAGAAGGATTAATCATTTCAGGAGTAGAAGTACCAACAGTAGTATTATTAATGATATTAATAGTATCCTATTACATTTAGTTAAGAAGTACGTCCATTTTCTTATGATGCTGTTCTGTGTACAAAATATCAGAGTTGCTGTTTAATCAGAAAATAATAAGATATATATTTTCTATTTATCATGAGAGCACCTGAAGAAATGATGACGTAAGAGCTTTATCATGTTTTGAGTCGTAAGCTTTAGACCTGATAAACCTCTTACATCTGTGGCTTCATCTGAGCCCATAAAGTTCAGAATTTTCAAGATTATTGAAGAAATGAAGTTTCCCAGTAAAACCACTAGGTACAATGTCAGGCAACATGTGACATTAGGAGTCGATTTAACTGTAGACTTGAACATACTTTGAAATAAGGAGAACAATGAAACAAACTATGTCAACTCAGCAGATTTCGTAACAATGTAATTCTCTTGAATAACAATAAAGCAGAAAAAATAGCTTGTTACACTTTAGCTTCAAGTAGTCGATTTCACTTTATGCAGCAACTCCTTGTTTTTCCCTTCTGTAACATAGTTATTCTTATTAAAACTGGAACTCAAAATTTGTTATGAATCGCTTGGAGAGGGGCACAGAGGGAGTATATCTAAAGGTTTTTGCTATTTGACCCTTCAAGCCAACTGAATCACCTAGTTAAGGCCATGGTGACAGAATAAAGTTAAAATGTAAACGTAACATAGTAATTCATTAGCCATATCGCTTTAATATATCTGTTATGTCATGACAACGTTATACAAAGATATAATGTGTAGGGTCATATTATGAGAAAGAAAGGCCAAGAAAATCTTACCCTTACAGGTTGTATTGAAGGCAAAAGAAGCAGAGAAAGACAAAACTTAACATACTTGGGAAGTCTCAAGTGCCATATTGAAAAGTGTATTTCGTCAAGTGAGAAGGGTAAGGTAAAAGGTGGAGATATGCTACCTATGATGAGAGATAGGACTCTCTGAAAAACTACGATCACCAACGTCTGGAATGGATATGGCACCGAGAGAGAGAGAGAGAGAGAGAGAGAGAGAGAGAGAGAGAGAGAGAGAGAGAGAGAGAGAGAGAGAGAGAGAGAGAATGTGTAGGGTAAACACCTTACTTGTGAGTAGAGCTAGCAGGCCAGTTAATTGGACTGCACATCTGTGTAAATAATAGGCGGCTGTTTTTAGGATTTCCACTTAACCAACGTTATCCAAGGAAAGACGTATAGTGGCTCAAAAGCCATTTAAATTCTGTAAATTCCTACAGGTTTCATTACTTTATACAAAGTTGCTGTCATATAAGGAGACTTTCACATTGTCTGCCGTGGTGCAAGGCTTTCATGCTACAAGAATGATGAGCTATTCCTAACAATGCGGAAAGGTAAGCAGATATTAACACAATACGCATGTAATTAGCTCTAGTCGGGCCCTACCATTGACGTGAATTTAGTTTGCGAGCCATTTTTCAAACAAACTTGTGTACCTTCATGAGTTAATTTAAGACATTGGAAAAAGAAAATAAAACAATCCCCTTTTACTTTTTTTCAGACTTCCAGGGGCAAGTCTGCGAATGAATTACATTGCTTCTGTTACATCTGTGGGAAATATACATTGACAGATCACAGGCATAATATTAACACTTTCATGCAGCAAGCTTACTTGCCATATCTTGGAATTAGGTTAGGAGACAAATCATAAGCTCTACAGAAATTCTGTAAATATTGCTATGAAAGGTTAAGGCAGTGGACTAAGGGAAACAAAATGCACATGTGATCTGGTATACTGATGGGTTGGAGAGAATCTCAGGACTACACAACAGATTGTTATTTTTGTCTAGTGAAAACAACTGGATACAGTAAGAAAAGAAAGCACAAAAATTCAATATCCATCCCTCGCTTCTGCTATCAGCCCAATGCCTCATTTGGACTAGGTGACTCTTGCGATCTTTAGGTAGTTTATGGAAGTACAGGAATCATCTTGCACAAGTAGTTGTGACCCTGAAGCATCAGCACTTGAATTTTACTATGCCAATCCTAAACGGTTCAACCAAGAAGATGTCAATAATCAGTAAATTATCTAAATCTTTCCAAAAGAGCATCCGAATTGTTGGCCTCAAGACTTAGAGACAAAAAATTGCTTGAAGATGATGTTAGGATATCATAAATTTGGTATAAAAGAGAAAAGAATTCCTGAAGTTTTTCAGCGCTGAGAGAATTTATTTTCTGCAGTAATGTTCAGGGTCTTCTTGAAGCCCTAGATCTTGAAGAATATCATCCAAATGAGTGATCAGTGTTCACTGACAGCTCGAAGCAAGAAATGTGTGCTTCTTCACAACAAAAACAGATATGGAGTTGTTTCTCTTGAATATTCAGTTGAACAGAAAAATATCTAAGAAAATATTAAGTCTGTGGTAGGGCTGCTAAGCTATCACTGTCATCAATGGATCATATTAGTTGGTCTTGAGATAGTAAACTTTCTTCTTGTCCGGCTGAGAGGTTATACAAAATACCCCTGCTTTCTCTGTATGTGGGACAGCAGAGACCATGCGAACCATTGGTCAAGGAAGAACTGACCTGCAGGAAAGAACTTGAATTTAGTTGACTGAAACATTGAGAACCAGCTGATTGTTTCTCGAGGCAAGATCATCTTTCCGCCTCTGCACATCAAATTGGAATTAATAAAACAGTTTTTGAAGGCCTTAGAGGACTCGATTTCGTGCTTTGTAAACACTAAAGCCAGTAATTACAAGAAAATTGTCCAGACTGCTGAAAGCACTTAAGAAGCTTGAGTGAAACATGAACATCAAGCTTCATTTTCTGTTCAATCACTTAGAGCGGTTTCCTTCAAACTTGAGCAATGTGCGCGAGGAGCAGGGAGAGCGATTCTACTAGGACCTCAGGGACATCGAGGAGGGGTATCACGGAAGATGGGACACGCACGTTACGGCTGATTACTGATGGTCTATCAGGAGGGGCTGCCCACAGTGCAGTATTCGCGATATGGCTAAAAGTAAAGATTTCTGCCTGAATAAGCATTACCTTAACAAAGACAGTGAAGCAAGTTATAGCATCTTTCTCCATGTACATGTACATTATTTACGTTATGCTTAGCTAGGATCATACCTATACATACTGTGTTTGTTTGTCGTACCATTGTACTTTCTTTAGCAACGTGCTTCTATGTTTTCATTGTAAGAATTATATAATCAACAATCACAGTTAAATTCTTATTTGCACTGCATCTCTGCTGCTAACCGAACAAATCTCGCATGTTAATTTGCAGAATATGACCTTGACTTTTGCTCAATAAAGTGCGAATGTCAAGGCCTGTGTGTATGCTTTACACCAAAAGCAGGACGTATAGCGAAAAAACTAAAGCAATATTCATGCTCAGGAATCAAAATTAGATAAAAATTTACATAAAACACATATAGAACTTTGTTCCCTGGTGTAATATTTCACAAAGCTTTCAGTGCTTCAACATTTTTGCTACAGCTCCATGAGAGGCACGACTATTAGATATAATGTCAGAAATGTACAATAGATAGATAGAAAGAAAGATAGATAGACAGATAGATTACGGCCAAAATAAGGGAGTTATCTTCCTCGGATTAGCAAATTAAATAGTTCATAAATAAAAAAGGCTAATTTTCAGTTTTGAATTTTTTAAACTTGTTTTCAATTGATAACGTTTGTGACTCACACAATTACATCAAATCTGATCCATTTCTGGCTATAAAGTGTTATTTAACTACACTTGTTTTTAGGGTGTATTATATTTATATATATATATATATATATATATACAAATGTGTGTGTGTGTGTGTGTGTGTGTTACATATGTAATGCAATCGTTTTCAACTACTATTTGTCATTGGTCATTTTGCTACGAGTATTTCTTTTTTGTTCAATTACTTTAAACGCAAATCTGGTTTGTATTCTATTTTTACTTTTTTTAAAAATATAGCTCTTCAAACAACACAAGTTAATAATCGTATTAATTTTTACCTTATATATATATACATATATATATACATATATATATTATTGATTTGCGTTTTAGTGTTCAAATATCAGTGAAATAAAATCAAAAAATTCGAAAAGTATATTAAATATTTACTGAAAAGTTTAAGAGAAAAGTCAATAAGATAATATTTTTATTAAAAAGGGTAAATATGTTCTATTTCTGCTCTTGACCATGACAGTGAAAAACTATTTGTTGATGAGATCTCAACATCTTCTCAGAATGATAATTCCTTAAACCGTTGGTTACTAGCTTTTCAGCTTTATACACAGTATGGTAGCATAGGTAGGTAGGATACCAAAGCAGGCTGTTTAGTCTTTATCAAAATAATCTGTTGACTTAAAAACAGTAGTTTTCTTTTTAACATTGTTGGCAGCTCTCTGAACTCTAAGCAATGAATTTATCAGGGCATTAAGTGGGGTAAATCAACTCCATTTTCATATTTCTAACTTAATATAAAGTTAAACCCCATGATAATACTCATTGCGGTTCAACAAAGGTATGAAAATTAACACTAGCGTACTGAGCTAATGTCCATTATTCCGACTACAATTTTTTTCATCGTCGAGCAACCACTGCCAATCAAGGTTAAATATTTAACAATAATAGAACAAAGTTTTAAATCTTTAGTTTAAGAGTAAGTTTTACAGAAAAAAGACATTAATAAAATTTTTACACTAAGTGATCTTTTGACAAGTTTCCTTCCTTCTGTGACCATCAGTGCATAGAATCTGCGACTTCACAGGGCATATAAGCAATCATTTATTGATTATTTTGGTACTCTTTATCTAAAATCTTGGTAAAAATAAAAACATATGTGTGCACCAAACTGGATTTGAAGCAGTGCACATGGCTATTGTGGTCAGATAATTATTGAAGCCATATCTGCACTTAAATGTGCTGTTCCTTTCCAAGGTCTCTATTGTAAGCATCTTATCCATATCACACTCACACACAGGTTCCAAGGTCTTTATTGTAAGCATCTCATCCTTATCACACACACACACATACACACACACAGAGGGCTGAGCAGCCGACAGCACGACGACTTTCCTTCCATGGTGAGATCAACCCACTTTGGAGATCTAAAAAATATAATGGCCTATCTATTATCCTTCTCTAATTCCAAATTCTTCTCAATTGAATTATTTTATTTATTTAAAATCTTTAAAAATTGGTTGACTCTTCTTCATTTGCAGTCGTAGAGAGCAAAAACTGCTTGAGAANTTTCCTTCCATGGTGAGATCAACCCACTTTGGAGATCTAAAAAATATAATGGCCTATCTATTATCCTTCTCTAATTCCAAATCCTTCTCAATTGAATTATTTTATTTATTTAAAATCTTTAAAAATTGGTTGACTCTTCTTCATTTGCAGTCGTAGAGAGCAAAAACTGCTTGAGAACTAAAATACTGTATGTAGGACTTGACCATATACACGCATACAAATATTCACACACCGATACAGATTTGGAGGTAATAGAGTGAGTAACAACGTTGAATTCATAGGAAAACTTTTAGTTCATAAAAGAGCCTCTTAAAAGCACACCCAAACAAACATTCAAACACACAACCAGACATACTAAGCACATACTCTATTTCTGTACTTATTAAGGTTCTACCACAGCTAAAAATGACTGGTTGCACTTTAACTGTAAAAAAGATTCAATTGAAGTGCCCATACTCTCAAAGCTTCTATTGCTATCCAAATTTATTGCAGGTATGGAGCTCAATGTCAGTTTCCCAAAGACAATAAATATCATAACGTACATCTCAAATGTGATTTACAAAGAGCCATCAAGTTTAATTCCTGAATCCTATATAAGAATTAACAACTGTTTAAATTATTTTTTTCCACTTAAGGATAGCAGACCTTCTGATTTATTCAGAATTCCTTCCAAGAGTCCATTAAACAAAAGATGACGTTATTACAGTTTCCGTTTAAAATAGACTTAAATTCCATGAAAGCTTCTACAATCAACACATTAACAAATATTCACTTTATTATTTCACTACAAAAAATAATGACTGCTTCAGAGGATCTTTATCAATTCAAAACAAGTTAAAATGTTTGAGTCATGTCTTGCCAATATTATTTGTATTCCCTGGCTCTTTGGTGTGGTCCAGCGAGCGAAGATAGAGAGACCACACTCTATGTTGTTCACTGATCTTCTTCTTCATCTTCGGCCTTCATCTGACGTCTGTCAGGTCAGTCGCTCGACACCTTTTTCTCCACTTGACTCGATCTTCCCATTTTCCTTCTCCCGCTCCCACTTTTTTCATGTCTCGTTCTATGACGTCCTTCAGTCCAAGCTTTTGATGCTGTTCACTGATCTGCTGTCGCTAAATAAGCAATTACAGCAGGGTTTTTTTCTCAAAGACCACGCTTTCAAGGTGCTCAATAAGGAACAGAAATAAAGAATTTGGGCAGCATAAAGGAAGAAAAATAACTGTGATTTTCTCAACACTAAACTAAACCATTTGAAGGCAGCCGTAAAGAGCAGGATTGAGGTGCGTGGAAGGGCGTTTGCAGGTGGCAGGAGGTAATCAAAACAAGTAAGGAAATGGCATAAAAACGGTCAAGATGATAAGATTTAAAATGAAAGTTTAAAATGTGTACAGAAAAAAATGACGTTAATATGTCACATGATCTAAGTAAGGGCGTCCAATTCTCAAGAGGTGACAGGAGAGCGAAAGCACAGTACTACTAAAAAAATGTTGGCAATGGAAAGAGAGGTTGAGAGGTAGTGCTGTGCTCCGCGCTCGACCACAGCGTTTGTTTTCCTCTCAACGCTTAGGAAATGGGTATTATATTATTTTATTATTTTTCTTTTCATTGTATTGTTCACTTTAATTTTTTAGATTAATATTATTGTTTAGTTTGCTTTTATTAATTCTTACTTTGTTTTTTTTTGTTTGTTTTTGTCTCCAAGATCTTGTGACAATCTTTCTCAGGCCCTTTTCTCAATCTAAGGCTTAATTGCTTTTAATTATTCCTGGAATGGACAACTGTACTTACTTTTCATTGCAATCTTCTAAAGAATCGGGACGTCAAAGTCCGAATGTTGCTTTTCTTTTCTTTCTTGCTTTCTCTCTCTCTCTTTCTCTCTCTCTCTCTCTCTCTCTCTCTCT
>RDPX01000007.1:1055424-1103763 GCA_003991215.1 Morbakka virulenta | reverse complement strand
TCTCTCTCTCTTTCTCTCTCTCTCTCTCTCTCCCTCTCTCTCTCTCCCTCTCTCTCTGTCTTTCTCTTTCTCTCCCTCTTTTATCTTTTATTGTTATCTGCTAACATTTCTAGATTAAACTCTTCTCATAGAAGTGAGAAGCAATTTGACTCCTTTTTTTCTGGAGGGAATGGAGCAAGTACATCATTTGGTGGAGGAGGGGGATTTAATGACCTTTTCAAGTTCTTTGCTCTGTAGTCAAGAAAAATCATTTGTAGCTTCGTATGTTGTACGACCCGTCAGTATCCTCGGTGAAGAAATTTTGGGTTATAACACTTGAGCTGACAACTGTTTTTCGCTCCATCTTTCAAAAACAGTGTTAATTGGTGTTACCGAAGGAAGTTTTTTCAAATAAACTCTAGATTTTTTTTGGCTCAGGTTCTGATCTTCTTTTTAGATGTAAACACTTCCTGACACCAACCAACAGATTTTTTCAAATTTCAAAGTATTTGTTGCTGGGAAACTCGAATTCGGGAGTGACAAAATGTTTCATCTGAAATATAAAGCTTTTATATAAAGCAAGAGGAAATCTCATGAAGGTTATATGATGTTTGACATCGTATTTAAGAGATAGACTGTAGATTGGTTTCTATGACAAGACTTTCTGATAAAACAATACAACGATATTACAGTAATACGAGATTATTATAGTTAATATTATGATACCATGGTATAACTACTAGCATGATACCATATTGTCAGGTTTTGACATTCAAAAAACCTAGAATAAAGATTGGTTTTAGTATACGGTGTTGATGATTTTACGATGTTAGGAATATTATGCTATAATATTATAGTACGTATGATGTAGATAATATACTGGTAGAATATTGTGATCGTGCTAAACCATGAGTTTCTATGGCATCAGTCTACCAATTTTGGGGTCTACATCTCATTCTCATTCATTCAAAAAACTGAATGCTGTACAAGTTGACTTGCAAGAGTAATCGATTTTGATAAATATTGTATGTGCTCTCCTCGCGTCATGTTGATTCATCTGGGTCTCTAAAGTACTTATTATTAAATCCATTCGCCATGTCCACGTTGCTGTCTAGTTACCAGTTTTGTTATCTTAGAAACTGAATAAAAAACTCAAATCTTCAATAATAAATGCGCAATTTATGCTAATGTCGACTTGACTTTTTATCGGAGTACCCAATAAACAATTGGTTTGCATTAAAAATTTCCAAAATGTATCTTCAGGAGTTATTTTCGGATTCGAGCCCAAACACGTTCCAAAAGACAATAACAAGAATTCAATAATATATTTTGTCAAAGCAATTTGGAGGTTCGAGCCTGGGTTTTCAATTCACTTTTTTCTAAAGTATTGGCATATTTTATCCTTGATTTTTACAGACTGCATTATTCTAAAACAAATCAGTGCGTGTGTGTGTGTGTGTGTGTGTGTGTGTGTGTGTGTGTGTGTGTGTGTGCACTTACTTACTTACTTACTTACTTCAGCCTGGCGGTTGTAAGTCAAACCTCCCGACCACATCTCTTCTCCATCCTCTTCTATCCAGGGCTCTTCTTCTGAGTTCTTCAGGCGTCAGCATGGTGATATTTTGTATGTGCTTGATAAAGTTTAGCCTAGGTCTTCCTCGTCGGTTTCTTTCTTGGAAATGCTCGAACAAAGCGAATCTACTTATGATATCATCCTTCCTTATCCAATGCCCTAGCGATCTCAGCTGACGTTGGAACATTTTATCGCTCAAATTACCTCTCTTTACACGTCTGAGTATTTCATCGTTTCTTACTCTGTCTATTCTTCTAATCCCAAGGATGAACCGGTAACAACTTGTTCCAAAGGAGTCGATTTCTTTCTTCATTGCTTTGGTTGTAACCCATGTTTCAGAGTTGTAGAAAATAATGGAGACTATAAGTGAATCGAAGAGGTGTAACTTCACTGCCAGGGAGATGTCTTTTGATTTCCAGATTGTTGCTAGTTTCCAGAACTGACTCCAGGCCAATCCTTTTCGTCTTTTTAAGTCCGTATGGCAGTCAGCTAAATGGGCACCAAGGTATTTAAAGTCATCGACGACTTCCAGACTTTTGTTCTCTGAGATTTCTACTAAGACTTTGCCTTCATTTACCACAGTTATTGGTTCAACAACATCTCTAATCATAACTTTAGTCTTTCCATAGTTAATATTCAAACCAACTCTTTTTGCTGAAGTTTTCACTATCTGTTTAAAATGGCCAAGTTTTTCCACAACAATAAACTTTTATATTGATGATCTCTTCAACCCCTTTATGAAAATGAGAAATAATAAACATAATTGTAACACAATGAACAAATTTTGAAATATGTTTATTAAAAGGGTTGCTTCCTACGGTTAGAGTTATATTTTCAACTCTTCCTAGACAATATTATCTTGAAAATCTCAATGGATAATTGCGCAGCTGGTTCCCATCATGTGTTCACCCCATCATCCTTGGTACCTCTCCTCCATGGTTTCAAAATCTTAATTGAATCTTTCTACTTGCTCGCTGCTAAGATCGCCTAAACTTTCTGGTAATCTGTGCAGATGGCATTTATGTAAAAAAAATTCTTTTATTTATATTTAAGCAATAATAGCTATCCAGGATACATTCGGCAAGAGCCTCGAGTCAACGTCATTTTCTGAACTAGTGTTTCCAGCACCATGACTTGTCTCTGATGTATGCTTTCGTTTTCAACTCGTGGTAGCTCGGTGTACTCTGAAACTGGTAAATTTTAAGAGTATACTACTGGACGGGTAAGAGTCCAATCCAAGATGTGTAAATTTATTTCTCGTTTTATTGCCATATCTTAAGTCTAGCAGTAAACAAACGTTCTAGTCCCTCTTGTGGTCTATTCCATATCATGGGAACTGCAAATCCATATCTCTTCGTGTTTTTTTTTGCCCATTGAAGGTATTCTCGCTGGGGCAAAACGAAACAGAGCCTGCAGCGAGAATCTGCAGCGAGATCTGCTGCTTCTGTTAGTCACCGTGCCAAACGCCAAAGTATGGCGTGTGTGCTTTACTCACAAAAAAGTAACTGTACTTTTTCGGCTGAGTATGTTGCAACTTCCAAAAACGTAATAAAACAAATTTGTTCTTTCTAAAAAGGAACTCTACCATTAGACATCCCCTCAAAGTATAAATCGTTTAAGGACTTTGTAATTTTACTTACCTGATATGGCTCGTGTCAATCCAAAACTAAGCTGCTAAGCTTTCGGAAAACAGAAGACCCATTAAAAGGTAAACGTCGGGTAAGAAGATTGTGAATTATCGTCTTTCTAACACCTCCTTTGAAATGCTTTCAATTCATATTTCAACTTTAAAGCACTCGTGTTAACAAGTATTTTTCTGTTCCGGGCTTTACTACTGCCTCAGTGACTGTCAATCTGGAGTCAAAAGAGGAGACACTCCTAAAAAATGCAGAGGTGTTACAGAAAAACTGATTATTTTTTTAAAATCACAGCTGTTAAATTAGTGCCTCTTAAAAAGTATTATTATCTGCTGCCCTTTGTAATAGTAGTTCCGGAAGCAATAGTAGAGGTAGTAGTAGTTGTAACAGGGATAACAGTTCTTGTAACACATACAGTAGTAGCGGCTGTAGTTCGTGTAGCTGTATCATAAACATGACCTTCTGTGGTGGCAATAGCAGCAGTAATAGCAATGATAACAGCAGTGGTAACAGTAGTTATAACAGGAACAATAGTACTTATAGTAACTGTAGTAGTAGTAGTGGAAGGAATAACTATGGCAGTAGTGGTAGCATCAGCAGTAATAGTAAAAGGTGGCAGAGTTGTTGTTATTGTAGAGGGGTAACTGGTTGTAGCAAAAAGTATAACAGTAAAAGTAGTAGTAGTAGTAGTAGTAGTAGTAGTAGCAGCAGTAGTAGTAGTAGTAGTTTTCGTAGTAGTAGAAGCAGTAGCAATGGTAGTAGTAGTAGTAGTAGTAGAAGCAGTAGCAATGGTAGTAGTAGTATAAGCAGTAGTAATGGTAGTAGTAGTAGTAGTAGTAGTANTAACTATGGCAGTAGTGGTAGCATCAGCAGTAATAGTAATAGGAGGCAGAGTTGTTGTTATTGTAGAGGGGTAACTGGTTGTAGCAAAAAGTATAACAGTAAAAGTAGTAGTAGTAGTAGTAGTAGTAGTAGTAGCAGCAGTAGTAGTAGTAGTAGTTTTCGTAGTAGTAGAAGCAGTAGCAATGGTAGTAGTAGTAGTAGTAGTAGAAGCAGTGGCAATGGTAGTAGTAGTATAAGCAGTAGTAATGGTAGTAGTAGTAGTAGTAGTTTTAGTAGTAGTAGTTTTAGTAGTAGTAGAAGCAGCAGTAATGGTAATAGTAGTAGAAGCAGTAGTAATGGTAGTAATAGTAGTAGTAGTAGTAGTAGTAGTAGTAGTAGTAGTAGTAGAAGTAACAGTAGTAGTAGTTGCAGCAGTAGTAGAAGAGCAAGCTGCTATAATAATAAAAGTAGTAATTATGCTTTTAATTGAGATCTTTACACTTACAATTTATTGCTTATTGGGTACCCTAGTAAACTAATTAAAACTTACACGATTTTTTTAGCGCACGAAAGCAATGTCACTGAAGACAAAGGCGAAGAAATACCTCACGTTTATTTCGAGAAGGTAATAAAAATTAGTCTCTGTTGTAAAATGGATAACTTAATAAAGTGGTTGTTTGCCACCCTAGACTGTATTTTTGGTTATGTCAAAGAATTGGAATGATAGCTTAATTTCAAATCTTACACAAAATATCTGTAAAATGACTACCTCTTTAGGCACCTGAACACAAATTTGACAAACAATGGCTAACTGAACGAAATCAGGCATACTGACAGAAGAATTTTTAACAAAGTAACTAGGATTGTAATTTTTGTGACAAAATTGAAACCATAAATAAAGAGTTAAATAGACATAGCATCATTTTTAATCTGTTTATCTGTCTACCTAAATATAAAAATGATGAACACTGCTTCCGATTTAAGAAACATTTATAGCAAATATATGATAACAAGAAAGGAAAACATTTCAATTAAAGGGATGTCTTCTGGCGTGAAGAAAAAGCGATTATGTATACGGTGTCCTACATAGACTATCTATGAATATTCCAATATGATCTGCAAATCTACTGGGCTAGTACTGATCCTCACAGCGAAATGTTGAAAGAGACCTGAATTAGAAGGGCCAAGAACCCCCCGCTCCCAAGTTTGTTATTTTCTTACCGAATATGTAAATAGTACTAGTAACTAATTCATGTTATTTTTCATATTTTGAGGAATTAAATGCCAATATTAACAATCTCCATATTTTTTTTACAATGAATCAAGTTTTGTTTTGTTGGATTTTTTTTTGGAATGGGGGTTGGGGGTTGGGTTGTTACATCTTGTGTGGCCTGGGTCCCTTAACATCTTTATCCTCATGCTGCCTAAAGTGACCAAATGTTATAACCAAAGAATCAAATATTGGTCGACTAAATGTCTTTAATTCCCTTAAGCAGGAATGTAGAAAAAGCAAACGAAATGCAACCAGGTGCTTTCGTTAGGGTAATTTAAACACACACACAAATAATGCAAAAACAAATACGAAAACAAAATTTTACTTCGAATACCAATGTTCCGACTTCCATGGGATACCACTACCGGGTGTTTCGGTAGTAACCGAATCCAGTGACGTCTTTCATCTATTTCTTTTTGCGGCGCTTGCACAGATAGAAAATAGTTATTATAATGGATTGTACTGCCTCAGTCCTTTGGGGATGGTTACCATTTTTATAAGAGTTTCGTTACTGCAACTAACACTTTGTGAATTAAGCACAGCCTTCGATGAAACACTTTTTATCGTTAGTCGCATTTTGACACTATATCTATGACTCATTGTGTCGATTCGACATTATGTTGTAATCCGCTTTGCATAGGATCTCATAGCGTACCTCTAGCGTACCATAGCGTATTTATAAAGGAATCAATTCAAAAGGTAAAAACAGTTACGTAATGACTGCCCGTTTCCTACCCGCGTATTGTATCGATAATGCAGGTAAATTTGTACTTCATCCCAGCCCCGTCACCGTCCCCGCGCTTGCGCTTGCCTTAAAAACTCTCAATTGAATTACTTGATACAAGATTAGAAAAACTAGTTTTTCTCTGACTTAGATAGTGCTGCTTTCAAGAGAAGCATCAGCAATGTCATTTAAATAATAAATCAGAAATATCAAAACGACAGTTCTTAAGGGTATTTGGGAAATTACACAGCACTTCAGAACAATAATTATATACTATTTAAATACACAATTATCTTGGTGATGACATGCTTCGTACATCACAATGATTTTTTATCAATTCCACTTTAAAATTAACACCACTGCTTTCAACCTCATCTGCCGATAGTTTATCAAAACGAATGGTACATTGTAAATGGTAGTAAAATTACAGTTAAGTGTTGTTATGTTCTAAACATTGAAAGTTCGCTTTAAGCTGAGTTTTGTTACTAATCATCCGTAATCAATGGCACCTTTACATAAAAACATTAGATTCTGTTATTTTTTGCTTAAATTCCTTACAGTTAACCCTCATTTTCTCCATACAATGAGCTGTCACGTGTGAGCTGCATCAGATTTTGTGTACATCGTCAGTGTATTTGCGTTGCGTCTCAAAGCTACATTGTTACCTGTTACATTTAAAGTGACGCATTTGGTGTTTCATTAAGTATAGTTCTTTCCTCCCATAATGTTTTGCCACTGCAGGCACAAAATTTCTTGGCATTTTCGAATAGCCCGGCCGATCTTGCAATTATTCCACAAGCGATCCTGTAAAGAAACAAAAAAAGAATAATAAAGAAAGTGTAATGAGTAAATGGGAAAAAAGCAGATATTTCTTGTAAAATATCGAGAATAACCTAACAAACACCAGTCTCCAAAGAGGCCCCCTTTTTTGTTTGAACAGTTTGACACAATTCTGTTTATGTAGAATTGTGTCAAACTGTTATGAAATGAAGGTGAATCATTCGCTTACCAAGTTCGTTTTTCTGAATTTCCGAAAACAATTTTGGATGGGATGTATCTGTACTCAAGACCAGTATCTTTATAACTGGGACTTTCAGCTGCTTCACAAATCCAAAAAGATATCTGCATGGAACCTCAGGTTTTTAAAGTAATACAGCATTTGCAATGCTTTTATCATTTTAATCTTCACATTTGATAATATCTGTAGAAATAGTTTTTCCCATTTAAAAATTACATTATTCATAACAACCGATTGACAGGGACAATTTTGAAGAATGTTTCTAGCCTGGCAATCAAAGTCTTGTCCTTATATTTCGTTGCTCATTTTAAAAAATCAGGAACAGAAATTTCATTATATTGGTTAAAATACCTAGTCATCCTATAAGTAAAATAACTAAAAGCATGAATACATATTGTACTTTATGGTCTGGAGTGCATTAACTGGACAACTCCCTTGTTGCTTAAAATAGAAACATTTCAAAATCATATAATGAGATTCATGACTGGCAGCAGACAAAGAGAACACACCCCAATTAGGAAACTCCTTAGGATCATAGCACTGACACCAATCACTTCAGTAATCAAGAGCAAGGTACAGAAACTCTTTGGGCACATCAAAAGGTCTGAAACAGGATTATCTAAAATATGTCTAGAAAAGATGGTAGAAGGAAGGAGAAAACGAGGACAGCCGTGCAAACGCTGGCGTGACAACGTTTGCGTTTGGTCACAGTTAGCTTTAGACCAACTGTAAGGAAAGACCAGAATCAATGGAAAATACATTCAAATGTTAGTGCGCAGTCTGGTTTAACTGGAGACAGCATCACATGATGCCATGTTTTCCCACACCTGTACATACCAGTAAAAATAATTTCGTACGTTTCATATAAATATATATATATTCAAATGTGGTTGTCTTTATGTGTGTGTATATGTGTTTTTATGTCTGCCTCTGTTTATCGTTTCTAATGTAAAACGCAAATGAAAGTTTCTTAAATGCTTCAGGTTAACAGGAAATATGCATAGTTTCCGCTTAGTTGTGATAGCCAACATTGTGTGATAGATTGACTAACAAGCAGCTAGCCCAGTTTAATTGTCAAGTATTAAGAAATTTTGCATACCCTTTCCCGGAATTGCCATCAACGGCTGAGGAAGTATTACTTGATTTACCAAGATCATCCATTTCTTCGTGGACAACCACAGATCTCCCTATTACGTCCCAAACCTTTACAAAAATGGAATGCGAAACAGTAAAATAAAGTGTGGAATAAGAGAATCATTAATGCCAAGTTAGACTAAGGGTGCTAGGCGGTAAACTTATAAAGCAACATTCATTTTGATTTCCTGCAAATATACTTTGCTATTTCTTAAGTTTAAACTGAGTAACCTTAAAGAAATGCGTCAAATATTCCCTCCTTGACTCGAAATACTCTTTAAAATTTTTAGAATCCTCTATGAAAACTCGAGAGAAATAGCAATTCAATAAATTTGTGTTATTTTCCTTAAAAAATAGAATAGTTTGTAAGCATAAAAGCAAGCAATCTTTCTCTATTGTGTGAATTCATTAAATATTCTTTTTGTAGTCTTCATCAGTGTAAATATTTTGGTATTTTTCCTCTCCTGGTAAATTTCCTGTTTTTCTCAAAACAAGAATAGTAAACACAGGTTATCTTGTTTATTGCATTTAAGGTTATCTTCTCAAAATTACCTTTCGTGAAACCGATGACTCCTCACAAAGCTCAATTTCCTTGCCGTTATCTGGAACTAAATACAAATGTGTGACTGTAATTTATACGACAGTTATCTAGCTAAAGACGTAAATATACTTTTGGTCTAAGCTCAGATCAGGCAAATGTAAAAACTAAATTCTGTTTAGCAAAAATTGCGTGTACTTCTGATATTTTTCTTTTCAGACGCCTCGGCATGGAAATTACAGGAATAGTTTATAAATCAAAAAGTTCCCTTTAGGTTCCATTGTAGGAAAAATTTATTAAAATATCTTCAACAGAATATGGTTGACTTAATGAAAAGCACTCTTAATCCTCCACAAAACCCCTTAATCAGAACAACATCGATGACAAACAATGGTAAAAAGGGGGTTATAATAAGAATGGATTTTTCCAAAAACACGTAATATTACTTATTCTGATAGTCATAATCACAATGGTAAGATAAGGGTTATACTAAGAATGGATTTTTCCAAAGACACGTATTATTACTTATTCTGATAGTCATAATCACAATGGTAAGATAAGGGTTATAATAAGAATGGATTTTTCCAAAGACACGTATTATTACTTACTCTGATAGTCATAATCACAATGGTAAGATAAGGGTTATACTAAGAATGGATTTTTCCAAAAACACGTAATATTACTTATTCTGATAGTCATAATCACAATGGTAAGATAAGGGTTATAATAAGAATGGATTTTTCCAAAAACACGTAATATTACTTATACTGATAGTCATAATCACAATGGTAAGATAAGGGTTATAATAAGAATGGATTTTTCCAAAGACACGTATTATTACTTACTCTGATAGTCATAATCACAATGGTAAGATAAGGGTTATACTAAGAATGGATTTTTCCAAAAACACGTAATATTACTTATTCTGATAGTCATAATCACAATGGTAAGATAAGGGTTATACTAAGAATGGATTTTTCCAAAAACACGTAATATTACTTATTCTGATAGTCATAATCACAATGGTAAGATAAGGGTTATAATAAGAATGGATTTTTCCAAAAAACCGTATATTACTTATTCTGATAGTCATAATCACAATGGTAAGATAAGGGTTATAATAAGAATGGATTTTTCCAAAGACACGTATTATTGTTTACTCTGATAGTCATAATCACAAACTTTTATACTTTTATAGCAAATAAGGCAAGAGCTTATCAAAGAAAATAGCCCATGATTAAAGACCTAACATACGTCAAATTAGAAAAACTACAAACAAGGTAATACCATGAGAGGAACAAAAACACTACCATATAACACGATGGACAAAAACGTAAAAGGGAAGAACAAAATAAGATAATATCACATAAGCGAAACCACTGTTCAATTAAGTACTCACTGAAAACTACCTATTTGTATGAAGATACCAATCAATACAGCATTCTCAATTTCACAAAATTGTTTATTGTTTGTGAATGAAAGCCCGGATGAAAACAATAGAAATAAAAAGGGGCTTAATATGATAAAAGATTTCTACAGCAGAAAGTAACATCAGCCAGCGAGAACGAAGAAATGGAGAAGAAAGATGAAGAGGGTTGAAGGGGAAGGAAAAGATGGGGACATACGGGGAGACAATGGGAAAGATATATATATATAAATGCCAAAAGGAGGTAGAGAGACGAAGGGAGGTAATAGGAGAGTACAGGAGAAGAAAAGGAAAGCAAAAATAGTGAAAGAAAGCGAGGGTGAGAGAGGCAAGGAGTAGAATAGGAAACGAGGAACAGGGAGGAGCACAAGGAAGGAAGAGTGAGACAGCAGGTCAGTGCAGCAGACAACGCCTGAACCGACAGAAAACTAAAAAACTAAAACAGAAGAAACACTGGCGGGCACCAAATAACAATCGTAATAAAACCTACTGAATTTTCAAAACACTATAAGCTGAGTTGCAGCGATCACGTAGCAGTCATGTGGTACATTTTAGCGACCAGTCACGGTAAGTACTCAAATTCAAGTCTTGTGTTATAAGCCATAAAACTTTAACGCTCACGCTCTTGCATTAACCTACAGAACACTTAAGCTCAAATAGCACATTTCATGTCTTCTATATGTTTCGTCTGAAGTGTTATTTTTCCACATAAAGAACTATGATATTCTTTTCCCTCTGACGGGAAGAATCAGTTGTACTTAATGCCCAACTTATTTTATTTACTCACTTATTTACTTCGTTTCCATTCATAAAGAAAACCATGTCATCGACGTTTCTGAAGAAATTATTCATTATCGATTGGCTTTAGGCAGAAAGCGGGAAACCTTGCTGGTAAAAAGTTTGTCTGCCGGGGCAATTCCCAATGTATATATACTCTGAAAAGTTTTCCATCGTTTTTTTTCAAAAAAAATATGTCCACAGTTGATTTCTTAATGTCTTTGTCTTTATAAAACTTGCCTCTGCACCCAAACCACCTCCGCGCGAAAAGCTCCATCTTATTTGACAACGTTTTCTTAACTTTGAAAACATGTATTTGGTTCGTACATTTCCACTGCTCAGAAGCGGTGAAATACATATTTAGCAAAGCTTCAGAAACAGCAACTATCAAAATGATTTTAGAAAACTACCTAGTTCCTTTTGTTTATCTGTCTACAAACGACCCTGTATTCCACTACCATATCTAGTAAGAAATGATATGATGAAAGTCGGTCTATCTTTGTCTTAATCGGCATAGAAAAGTCCACACAACTACAAAGAATAACGAATTCTCGAAGAAAATGTAAAGTTTCAATTCATTTACTATACACAACTTCACTCAAAATGTAAACAAAATATACCATTCTACTTTACCTTGACTTTACTGTCTGAAAATCGAAAAACTGCTGTATTGTCTTCTTGGGCTAAAATGTTTCCAAGGTCACCAGTATGCTGACGGTAACAACAAAATAAAAGAAGTATGGAAGGCGGAGAAGGAAGTCTGGGCTACTTTTTTAAAAAGTTTGCTCTAGCAGCTTTCACTAATACTGTACTTATCAAACTTACAATGTCTATCACGTCACAGCATTCATAAATCAAGGCGTATCTAAAGACCTTTGCGGTGTATCGACAATTCCGCAGTGGTAGCAAGACCTTTTCTTAAGCCTCCAGTTAGTCTTAAGTCTGGCTTTCTGGGAACCAAAAGCAATGTGCCTGACGCACGTAAAGTATACCAGCAAGTAACAGTAACTAGAGAATATGGGGTTCTTAAAGACGTCCAGGAAATAAACTCCCCATGTGGTCTACTATGAATTCTTTATGCGTTTACCGTGAATTTTGGCGCCCACACTAGCATACTGGTATAAAAATCGTTTTGGATAAAACCCTGGAAACAGGATTCTGGTTAATGCAGTTAAAAAAACAAACGGCAGCTACTCATAGCAGTGGAACTACATATAACCTGTCAGAATGTATACATATATATATATATATATACAAGCATAAGGCAGAAAAGTGAAACCTAGGTGTAGAGGAAACCGAATGCACAGTTCGGAGCACACCTATTTTCCACTTCTCTGCAAAGCCACATTCTCTTCATCAATATTATATTATATTCACATATATATATATCAGTAAAGCGGTGTACCTCACAAAATCCCCCAAAATTTTTACCATTATTTTACCTGCCGTAGAGTGAAGGGAAGAATCTTTCACATCCCTCAATAACCTTATTTAAAGTGCTACTGAAGAATGAAATGCAAATGTCAAGCACTCATAAATCGTTTCAAAGGTCACAATAAAAGGAAGCAACTATGCTTTTGTGGTGAATTAAATGCGAGTCTTCATTCATCTTTGAACTTCAAAAATGGTCCTATTTATAGTGTTGTACAGCTTAAAAATATGTTTTGAGAACGATCCTGTGGTGGAAATGGCTAAACATCACCCATTACTCGTATGCCATGGTGCAGTCTGATATGGTGCAGTTATGGTTTACTGAAGGTGATACTTCTACGCCAAAAGACCTTACATCGTTTCTACTGAAGAAAGAAAAAAAGTGCGTGCAAATGTTCTTTGACATTAACCAATTAACGGGAGGGGATGAGTGGCCATGGCAACAAGATGGAGCAAAGGCTCACATATCCATGGGCATTGTCGCCTGGCTCAGAGCCAATACTCATGCAGTTCACCATGTCGGATTCACTATTACATCAACTTTAATTACGTGGGAGAGAGGTTAAAGAGAACAGTCTATAAAACGTCTGTTGATGGAAGCTTGCAACAATATCCTACTTGAAGTTATCCAAAGGGCGACTTGAAGTTGTACAGCTGCTAAAAAAATCATTTTGAACGCCACATCAAATAGTTGTGTTCCTCTTGTATTTTAACCGTGCTTCTGTTAATAAGAACTATTTCATGTTTTAATCAATTAAATAAACTGTATCATATTTTCTAATATTTTTTGTTGGGCACCCTGTAGTTATGAATGGTTGCAAAAACACAATTTCAAGAGTGGTCTTCGGGACAATTCTATTACGGTCGACCACAGAAGCTAGTAGCATAACTGAAAAAATATAGAAATCTATTTTGTCAGTATCAACAAACCAATAAGATGTATAATAACAGATGATGTGTTTCAAACCATATATAAAGTCCTCGTATTTACTTCAGTTTTATCAAAATGTATACATAATATACTTTCATCTCACAGATCGTGTAAAGCAGAGTTCTGGCTAGCGTATGTTGTCGTAGGTAGTGCGAAAGCAAATCAGAACATAAAAATTTTATTAAATGTAAAAACAATTAGCAAATAAATAATCAGTAGACAAGATACACAAAAAGACCAAAATTCGAAACAATTGATAAAGAAAAAATTTTGTCTGGTTCCATAGCAAAAAAAATCCAGAAGAAGCCAGACAACGATAATGAATATAAATATATCACTAAATAAATAAGTAAAGAATTACAATCAAATCAATATTTTAACCAGTTTTATTTGAAACTGGCATTTGTAGAATATGACCTAAGTACATTGGTCTTTAAAGGTAACAAGATTTCACTGATTGACCTTTGGTTCTTCACAAAGACCCAGAAAATCCTGCGTTTCTGTTATTTTTCAATATGGGTTTGTAGTTCACTGGTTGCAAACTAATTGTGTTACAGGAAACCTTCTAGCAATATCAAACAACTGTTTGGTTTGAGTATGGTCCACTTGTGAAATGTCACACAGCATAGAAGTGACATAAAAGAAACTTATCTATGTCACAGGATGACCAAGCCAGGTAATCTTGATGACCTCTTCGTTAGATGATGATGGTCTGCTTTTCCATTAATGCGGTTTAAATCGTGCATGCTTTAGGCTAACTCACTAAAAATAAAAACAGTTTTAAAATACCTCCACAAAATCCTCCAAAAAACAACAATTTATGGGCAAAGGAGGTGTTATAATGTACGCCGAAAACTTGAAATCCAAAAATTATCTGATCGTAAAGAACGTAGCATGACAACTTCAGTAGTTACATAATTGTTAACTGTGGTTCAAAGAATAGAATAAATTTCTTATACTTTAAATTATCACGGTTTTGCAAAATAATGAAATTTGTGAATGTGTCAGCGGCAGCTCCCATAATAATTCTTCAATGATCCAAAATATGTAACTAAAACGTGTATATGCAATGTGGCCTGAAGAACTGTGCAATAAACTGCCAAACATTTCAACCCTTTGCTGTGTCAAAGTGTTCATCACATTATCTCTGTCGCCAATAAAAGGTCACAAAGGCGTGGAAAGCAGACATTAGTAAGGTAAAGTCATCTTGAATTAACATGTATCACAGTTGGATCTCAAAATGTAGGATAAAATTCATTCCTAGCAAGCGGGAAAATTTTAATTCATCATACGGTCCTCGTGCTTTAAGCAAAAAACAAGTATGACCCCTTGACCAATAATTATGTCTGGTGTAAGTGACTGAATACAACCATTTTACAACAGACAAGAGGGCCTCAAAATCGAAGGATCTCACCAACTGTCCTTAGGAATGAAAGAAACTGACCTTTATTTCGCAATGCGGTTACCCTGTGCTTAAAAATAATACAGCAAAAAACCCAACATATAATTTGGTACAGAGTAACGTATCTTCAAAATATGTCAGAAACTGATAAAGGGATTCAAAGTATTCAAATCAGCAATAACAAAGTTTCTAACAAAATATGGACTGCAGTAATATTTCACATTTTTCATAAGATACGTACCCTCTCTTCCTCATTGCGCCCACCATGCCGTTTACCATAAAGGTCAAAGTGACCACCAGTACTAAACGAACAAAATAAAAAGCAAATGAAACTAACATCATCATATTGCTTTTATATTGCTGACAAGCATATACCTGTAAGAATTCTAAGCAATAATGACTGAGTGATTAGGATATAACGAATAAATTGTGACCATTTCCTGACGGTTTACCAAATCATATACAACAAACTATCTTCCTGCTTACATACCTATCTAGCCTTTACCTACCTGTCTACTTACTTTGTTACTTACCCACATTCCTTGAACGCTTGCTTCCAGCGAATCCGCGTAAATTCTCCAAGCATTCTTTCCCACCAAAGCAGTTATAACCTCTTGGACGGTTTCTAGGTTGGCTCCTTAATTTAAGGTGTCAATGAAAATCATTGCTCTCTGACCAGCGTTTCTTTGTCCATTTTCTGCTTTCTGCTACCAGTATGATTTATTTGCACAAAGGCAAATAAATCATACTGGTTTATCTATTTCGTACCTCTTATTGTAAAATAGCAAGTTTCTCGCGGGGAAAAAAACCCCTTAATATCACCCGCTATTTTCCACCTAATCATCTGTGAAATAAAAACGGTTTCAATGAAAACAACGAATCAAAATTAAAGCAAACGAGGCCAAAAAATTAAACAGAAACTATGAGTTTCATCGAGCTGGATTCGAACCAGAATCTATTTCTTTTCAAGTGCATCTCTCCTCTTCCACCTAGCCTACCATCGCTACATTTTAAGCAGGCTATTTTCCGATTCCAATCTTAACTGTTTTTCTTTATAATTCTAAACCGTCTCCTTTAAAATTACTTTCAAATTATTAAATTCAAATTAAAAAATTCAAATAGATAATCTTTGAATCAAATATTAACCTAATGAGCCTCAAAAATCCATATCTCTCTGTCAATATGAATACCCCAATTAGCGGCAGTTAAAATACATCGAAAGTCGAAAGACTATAGGTAGACACAACCGCATGCACTTGCCTTTCACAACCCTTTGACAAATCTCCGTATTCATGTATATTTATTCCATGATATCCTGGTTTTAGACCATCAATAGTTCCATCCACGATGCATTCATCATTTGACATCTAAAAACATAACGATTTTTATTATTATGAGGCTGAGTAGGCATTAACGCTTTTTTTATTATTACAGGACGAATTGTTGATACCAGAACATATATTATACATCAAAGTAATGCTAGTCCTTTAGGTATTACATCGTTACTTCTCAATATCGTCACCGTTTCTGTCAATAGCAATGTTCTACTTTGGAATAAGGGCATGCGCCTGTGCGAGGTTTATCAGCTAAGATTGCAGCTCCCACGTATTCACCATTCAGAGAAAAGAACTGCATACATTACTATAATATAAAGAATTGTCCTCATACACATTCTGTAATCATCTGTAAAAATTCACATGGGTTTACCCTCAGTGACTGGGAATACTATCATTGCTATTTGTTTTTAACCTAACTCTAACATAGCATTAAAACACAATTGGAAATGCTTTGTCTAGTTTCTCATCAGCATACAATACTATATCGTGTTGATAGGAAAATGTCAAATTTACATATGATTCCACCTCATCCAATTGGTACTCATTGTACTGGCTAGATTTAGCACTTTGTCAGTGTTATTTCAAGAAATTTAAAGGGAAAATAAGGCGCTCATTTAAATTTTCTTCAGACGGAAGAAGAAAACAGTGAAAACAGAAAGTAATCACAGTATACTCTCTTTCAAAAGAAATTAAGAGTTACGTGTTTTATTTCAAAGCGTTACATTAGCAGGAGTGTTGAAAGCCACAGTCAGTTATACCAATATTGAAGGTGCTAGCTACATAATTTGGTTCTTGGTGAACATAAGTTCTGTGACGCAGAAATAAGGTAGGGAGCTTTTAACATGCATAAATATTATTTCTTCTGTACTATCTCCTTTATTTTGTCACAAACAAACTTTATGAATACGCATTCAGGGCTCAAAATATTTTTTTGCGAATCCGTATGATGTCGTACATTAGTTAATAAAATGTGCGTACGAAAAATAGGATGGAGTGAAAATTATTCATAATAATTTTTCTGAACAAAAGACGGGTAGCGGATTTAAGTTGCGAATCCCAAACAAGGAAGAATTAAATCCATTATCTTTGTCTGTTGTACATTCAAAAATGACAAACAAAGTTTTGGATCTAGCTGATAATTGTTTTGGAAGATGTTCCACAGAAAAACGTTAAGACATATTGATAATTTTAATGCAAGTTGTAAGGGCTTTTTTCCAATTCATTTATTATAATTTGTCGTTCGGAGTCGTACTCTTACCTTTGTTTTTGGTGTACGACAGCATCGTTTCTCCATACTATCAAATACCAGGGCTCAAGTTTTTGATCCTTGGTATTTCGTGTGCTTGGTCGCAAATTCGCTTTAAATCCAAAAACGCTTGTCAAATACTAAACATTACTTATTATTCAGGTATTGTCTTCCATACAAGAAAATTTATGCACATCAGCACTTGGGCTATCGATCTAACCTTTTTAATTTCTAAATAAATCCAAAATGTTATTCGTGTTAAAGCGTTCTGAATATTGTAAAAATTATACGCGATCAAATATAATGACAGTAAACCCATTGCAATTGTTCCCTATGTTTAAATTATTGTTTTCTATTAACAATGAGGGCTGCTCCAAAAAAACAATTAATTTGAACGAAAAACCAGGATTAAACGTAACTTGGTAAACGGGAACCGGAGATAACGAGTAAGTCTCACACCTCATCTCAGCCGTCTTTCAGGATGCACCACATCACTGACACGAGCTCGCCACTGGGTTTTGTTTTTCATTGCCACTTTCAGTTCTTCAACTGTTGCTATTCCAGTATACTGTACTAGATTATCTACATACGTCAACTTTCTTCTTCCTCTACTTGGTTGCCCTTCAGTTGGTTAACTATTACAGGTGGAAGTAATAAGGTCTCAAACGCAGGTAAGTTGACACCATTCAAGTAGATATGCTGGATAGGAATATGCCTAGAGAGGATGCACAAGGTCGTGTATTTCTGTGGGAAAAGATACCTGTAGTGACCCCTGGCCCAAAGGAAAACCAACAAGAAAATTATTCTATACTGGATTGTCTTCATGAGAAAACTTTTTTGAAAATTTCTTTTTTAAGCTGGGTACTTATTTACAATGTAGATTACAAGGAGAGCAGTGGTTAACGCGTAAAATTGTGAAAATCTCAAAATTTGACCATCAGGCATATTTTATTAATTTATTTTCTTCGCTATCAGACAACTGAAAACAAAATCTGGCAAACAAAAAAATATCATACCTTACCTGGACAAATCTAATAACTCCATTAACTTCATCTCCCATTAACATACACACGGCAGCACCGAGCTGTTTACCATCTACAATAACACAAAAAGTGTACCTATGGCAAAGAAGGTAGACCTAAAAACATCGTGATAAAAAAAGCATCATATCACGCAGCTTTTGAGGTTAATACTCCAGCAGTACCAGTTGTAGCAATGGTACCAATTATAACATCAATACCGACAAAAATAGTATTTGTAGTTCTCTACCAAAAATTAAATAATAGTGCTAGCGTTGTAAATGAAATAATGTTAACACAGCTCCTGTACTGACAATGTGTTAAACCAGTCGCAAAAACTTATTCAACTGGGGTTTTCGACTCTATAGCATACTCAATTCCTGTCAGCTTTAACCTAATCTTGCTATGTCGATATGAAGGCTGCTGTCTTATACAAGTTTTGACAGTGACGTAGAACACAGCGGTAATAATACCCTAAGAGACAGGGCATTTTCAAGCTTTGTATCGTAGGCACCATTATATTTATGAGCATAAAACAAACCAAATTTCTTCGAAATCCCAACAAAGAAGGGGCTTTGGGGTATTGATGAATGAATTTACCTCGTGTACCATAGAGTGTCGGGGGACCGCCAGTATTATGGCGTACTAGTATTTTTTCAGATTGTGGGGTTCACTGTATCTTAGCGGGTTGGATGCATTTTCAGCACCATGTCGCGTTCGACGTTTTAAGGAAGGGAGTGTAATCGTACATTGCATCATTGAAAGATCGGGGATATTTTCCTGTTTGAAGTTAGCCCCAGGCATTTTTGGTAAGGACTGATGAAATGGTAAGTGGTGCAAAGTTGGTATCACTCTATCTTCAATTGGCGGGGGTCTTAACAGTATCGTAAGATATGGAAAATATTTAGGGGATTCAATACACAGGAAAGTCCCAGGCTAAGCTAAATTTTCCAAAGAAAACCTTGATTTCATAAATATCCCTGGGAAAAATTGGGCAAGACTGGTAACGAAACTACAGAACTTGAGACGTTTTTTAAAAAAGCCAGTTTGGAGTGGCCATAGCATCTTATGGCATACAGACAGAAAAGGGCTGAGTACAACTTGTACAGAGAATATCGATTCTACAACAAAATACAATGTAAAAAATTACCCACAACAAAAAGAAAAAAATGATTTACTAAAATACCTTCTATAGTGTGCTAGTGAAAATTATTGACAAAACTGATCTTCCTTCGTGGCCTTTCAGCTTAGGGCCTTAACTTTTTTAGATTATCGGTGTTATAACTGATAGGGAATTACTGGGTTAAGAGCGCATGCCAATTAAGAGCATAATGTACGGTTCTTTTTTTGCTATTACTGTTAAAGTCCTGTGCATAAAACTCTGTGGAGTAGATTATCTTCCTTACAAATATTTTTCTGTGTTTCTAAATGCTAACCCACTGAACCACCAGGTCTTAAAACTACGTGTTGAAGAAACTGCGGCGGGTGCTTACTGTTATTGGCATTATAGGTAATGGACCAAGGGTGCCCACTTCCAACTGTTCTATTCTTCTTTCTGGTATAAAACACCAGCTTGCTTAACCTTGTATGTGTTCTGTTTTCGTACAGCTAAGTATAATCTCACAAAAAAGGTCACATTCTCCTACCTCCTTTGTAACCGTGTCCTCTAAAGATAACTGTTTTTCCGGAATTTTCAAGTAATTTTTGAACTTTTCCTGATGGGAGTGATGTTTCCACAAAAACTTGATTGTTCTCCAGATCCACTTTGACAGAGTTTATGCCTGATGACAAAAAAGTCAATACAGCTAGATAAAGGACAAACTCCTTGAATGTTATATGCAGCATCCAATAAATAAAAACCTAATAAATCACATTATACACAGAGATATGCTCTTCTTATCTGCAAGTATCTATATGTATTGAGGTAGGAAAGAAAACAATAAATAAAAAGGTTTTAAAATTATATGGAAATTAAAAATTAAAAAAAGTAGCCCTCTGCATTAAAGTGGTTCTTATTCTTGCTTAGGGCGAAAGATAAAGAAGTCAGCAAGATAACAGCAGATCACTAGCCATTTGCTGGAGAACCTCAAACCTTACATGGAAAACAAAAATCATGCGCAGTGATTAATAACACTACACGTTTTATACACTGTTTGTCTATCATATTTCCTTGTGTTTTTATGTGTTCCACAAAATATTCATGTCCTTATGTGTTCCACAAAAGATACATGTTCTTATGTGTTCCACAAAAGATACATGTTCTTATATGTTCTACAAATTATACATGTTATCTATAATAATTACATTATACACAGTAATAAAATTAATGCACACTATAAATGAAATAAAACGGGAGACTAGTAAAAGTTAGTTTCTGATTATTTTGAAACGCATAATGGGTTTAGCTTGCTATGTGCGAGTGAAATTGACTATCAAATAATTGCCGTACTTCAGGTTAAATAAGGTCACCATTAAAAACAGTTGAGTTGTAGATTTCACCGTCTAGATCACAAAGTCCCTGCGGCTATGCAGCTGTGGCACTGGCCTGAAAATTTGGATCCCTGTGTGCGGGTGCGTTCTAACTTCAACGAGAAAAATAATTGCTATGCCTATCCGTTAAGTTATGCTTATTTTTTAGTTTAAGTCTTTAGATTTCATAGGCAAAAAATACTATTAAGGTAAAAAAATCGAATATTATTTATCTGAAATATACAGGATAACAACCGTAGTGATTTAAATTAAGTCCTTGGTATTTAGTCAGTTATCTATTCAGCGTATCGGTTTTCTCTGTCATTTACAGTTGTTACACGCCAAAGAGAAACCTGAGTTATTCAGTGACACGTTGGCATCTCTGATGATCAACGTCGCCGGAAAAAAGTGAAAAAAATGGAAAAATTAGCCCAGCCTCTGGTTACTGTAAAGTGGGTGTAATTGCCAAGCCACATTCCTCAACATTCCTGTGGCCAGCCACCTTGCAGCTCTAACATTAAAAATTACTGTTTCTCAATTTAGCAGCAGTTTTGGCAAAAATTAACAGGTTCATTCAGGGATTGTCCTGGAAATGGATGTTAAGCTGCATCCAGCCACTTTACCTGGGAGTCGGGTAAACACTTACAGATTTCAAATAGGTAATCAGTTTCAAGCTGGATGGTTGGGAAGAGAGAGAGAGTTTCACCTTTGACAGCCAAAAATCAATTACCCCACATCTGAAAAATCGGACTAGATGATGTAAAAGGAGGATTTTGAATTAATTTTCCTAATCACCCCGAAGACCATGCTTGGTCTCATTCAAGCATGAAATACCAGTTTGAGGACTGGCAGGGTATAGTCTTTCTCTCACGGGCAGGTGAAGCGCTCTTCAGCCTTGGATGGCAATCACCTAGAGATGGTGTCTCAATAAAAACACTGGTCCCCATTACCTTAATGGATTGGTGTCAGGAAGGGCATCTGGCCTATAAAAACACTGCCTCATCATACCATGAAATGACATCCAAAGATATCCTGCATAACTGCGTAAACGGGACTGGAACTAATTTAAGTGAAGGTGTCGCGCATGGTAGGACTTTTGTTCGATGTAGGCAAAATCAGACCGTTATCAAGCTACTGCAACAACCGAAAGAAATGATGACAAGCTTCAGACTCTGTAGTCTGAATGTGGGAAGTTTGAGAGGTAGATCTGGTGAAGTAGCAGAATTTCTTGAGCGAAGACATATTGATTTGTGCTGCATCCAAGAAACACGATGGAGAGGGAAATCTGTAAGAATGATAGAAGGGAAAAAGGCAACATACAAGCTGTTTTGGATTGGTAATGGAAAAGGCACAGGTGGTGTAGGTATCTTTGTTGCAGAGAAATGGATAGACAAGGTGATTGATGTCAAACGCATAAATGATCGAATTATGCTGATTAAACTGATGATAGGTGAGACAATCTTCACAGCAATATCAGTGTATGCACCACAATGTGGCTTAAGTGAAGAAGACAAGGATGAATTCTATGACAGTCTCATTGCAGTCACTGGTAAGCTGGCAGAGAAAGAAATTGTTGCTATTGCAGGTGATCTAAATGGCCATGTTGGAAGAACAGCATCTGGGTTTGAGGGAGTCCATGGAGGAAATGGATATGGTGACCGAAATAAGGAGGGTGAAAGAATTCTAGAGTTTGGACTTGCCATGGACATGTTGGTGGCGAATACTATTTTTAAGAAAAGGGATAGCCATCTGGTAACCTATGAGTCTGGGACAGCTATGACTCAAGTGGACTACATTTTGGTAAAGACAAAAGACAGGAAGTATTTGCAAGATGTAAAAGTGATACCCGGTGAAGAATTTGTGACCCAGCATAAGCCAGTAATTTGTGACTTCAGGATTAAGAAAGTACATAAAGTGAAAAGAAAGTATATCCCAAGGAGAAAGGTGTGGAGACTAAATGATGGACAAGTAAAGCAGGCCTTTGAAGATCAAGTGAATGGAATTGTGGGAGCTAGTCCAGGAAAAGACCTACGAAGTGTAGAAGAGCAATGGGAGAAGATCAAGGATACACTTTTAAAAGCCACAGACCAAGTCTGTGGCTGGACAAAAGGGCCTCCACGTCATAGAGTGACATGGTGGTGGAATACTTCTGTTGAAAATTATGTGAAAGAGAAGAGAAGGCTGTGGAGTCAATGGAAAAAGGGGTTAGTTAACAAAGAAAGGTATCTGGAGGCCAAGAGAGTAGCTAGGCAAGCAATCTACAAAGCAAAGATGGATGCCGAGAAAAGAAGGTTTCCAGACATAATGTGTAGAGATGACCAGAAGAATGAAGTATTCAAGATAGCTAAGCAGATGATCAAGACTAATCAGGATATCATTGGAGAAAAGTGTATCAGGAATGATGATGGAGAACTTGCAACAAGTGAACTTGAAAAGAAGAATGCCTGGAAGTGCTATTATGAGAGATTGTTGAACACAGAGTTTTCTTGGGATAGAGAAAATCTTGGAAAGGTAGAAACAGTATCTGGACCAGCCATTTTCATTGAGAAAGAAATGGTGAGGGAAGCTGTAAAGAAAATGAAGAAAGGCAAAGCAGCTGGTCCTTCAGGAATTGTGGCAGAGATGGTCAAAGCTGCAGGTGAAAGAAGTATAGAGATGATCACTGATCTAACAAATCAGATCATAAGAGATGGTGTCATTCCTGAGGACTGGGAAATAAGTACAATTATCAATTGTTACAAAGGAAAAGGAGAAGCTCTAGAAAGAGATAATTACAGAGGATTAAAGTTAATGGACCAAGTCCTGAAAGTTGTTGAAAGAGTTATGGAAAAACAAATTAGAATTGAAATAAACATTGATAACATGCAATTTGGTTTTATGCCTGGACGAGGAACTATTGATGCCATTTTTATCCTTAGACAAATGCAAGAGAAGTACCTTGCGAAAAACAAGAAGCTGTACTTTGCCTTTGTGGATTTGGAAAAAGCCTTTGACAGAGTGCCAAGAGAAGTTGTTTGGTGGGCTTTACGGAAACTAGGAGTAAGTGAATGGCTGATTAAGGTTGTTCAGGCAATGTACAGAAATGCTAAAAGTCGGGTAAGGGTCAACAGTTCCTATACTGAGAGTTTTGGTGTGGGTGTTGGAGTTCATCAGGGATCTGTAATAAGTCCACTGCTTTTTATTTGTGTTTTGGAAGCACTGTCAAGAGAGTTTCGAAAGGGTTGCCCAGAGGAATTGCTATATGCAGATGACCTGGTTCTCTCCAGTGAGACATTGGATGGTCTACTTGCTAAGTTAGAGACTTGGAAGAAGGGTTTGGAAGGTAGAGGTTTGAGAGTGAACATGGGCAAGACAAAAGTGATGGTCAGTGGTTGCAATTTAGGAAAGCCATTGGAGAAAGGAAAGTTTCCCTGTTCAGTCTGTGGGAAGGGAGTTGGGAGCAACTCAATCTATTGTGGTACTTGCAAGCACTGGGTACATAAACGGTGCAGTGGAATAAAGGGCAAACTGACAGAAACTAACCGTTTTAGCTGCAAGAGGTGCATAGAAGGAGAGGCAACCTGTGACTTAGACCTACATAAAGTGCATTTGGAGGATGAGGATATTGAGGTTGTCCAGAAGTTTTGCTACCTTGGTGACACCCTTGGAGCTAAGGGGGGAGCTGGTGCAAGTGTTACAGCAAGGGTTAACAGTGGATGGAGTAAGTTCAGGGAGCTGATGCCATTGTTAACCAGCAGAGCTCTGCCATTACCTACCAAAGGTAGAGTCTACCAGGCATGTGTACGTAGCACAATGATGTATGGCAGTGAAACTTGGCCAGTGAAAGCTGAAGATGTCAGCCGCATGGAGCGGAATGACATGAGAATGATAAGATGGATGTGCAACGTAAGTCTAAAGGACAGGCTCAGTTCTAATGAACTCAGAAGGAGATTGAATCTGGACAGTATTGGCAGCTGTATGCAGAATAGGAGGCTTCGTTGGTTTGGTCATGTGGAGAGAATGGACAAGAATGCTTGGACAAGTAGATGCAGAACAATCAAGGTGACAGGAACCACTGGCAGAGGAAGACCAAAGAAAACATGGGAGGAAGTGATAAGGATGGATCTGAAAGAAAAAGGTGTCAGCAGAGACCTGGTGAAGGATAGGAGAACTTGGAAGTCAATTTCAAGAAATCGTCCAACACATGCTAGTATGTAAAACGGACGTTAAACCGAATATGATGATGATATGATGATGATGAATCAGAACACATAAAAACGTAAAAATTATGATAAATCTTAAACTGTATCAGAAAGACTGCCGAATTGTATACATTAAAAAAAATATTTTATTTTTGCCAATTTTCCATTATGATTATGATCATTACGGCAGCTATGTTTAACAAGCTGTTAAAAATGCTGGTTTGTTATGATAGCAGCTGTATTTTAGAAAAGAGACTATTTTACTTTACCCATGACAGTTCATTAAATTTGTATATATATTTGAACAATATATTTGAGGGGTAACAACCCAGGGTGTTTGAGTTCAACAATAGTTTATACTTACCCTAACACTACCCTCACTAGCTAAGGTGAGTTTTGATTTACTGCCCTCAACAAGGCATAAGGGAAAATTTGATCTGGTTGAATTTCCATTAGTATGCCCTTCAATTCTTCCTTTTAGTGTCATCGCCGATGTGGTGTTTGACAAAGTAAGCTATTATATGCTTTTCTGTCATAACCGACCTAGAGGTTGTGGTTTACATTATTCCCCAAATTCTGCTGATATACGATCCTCTGTCTCCTTCTGCCACGTTTTTCATATATCATACAGGAGAGAACTAAATGTTCCAGTCCTTCTTTACTCACTGAGCATCCCACAAATCTTATCTGTCTGTTTCTAATCATTTCTAGCAATTTGCTATTACTTTCTATTAGTTTTAGCACATCATCATGACCATGTCAACACATTTGACACATAACATCCTGCAATAACACTACAGCTCTGCTGCATCATTATGATTTTGGACTTCAGTTGTCGATGTCCATGACTTGCAACCATACAGGAGTGTTGGCCAGACATATGCCTTCAGGAGGCACACCTTGATCTTCATTGATATTTTGCTGTCTGTAAAGTGGGTCCCCAGCCTCTTGAAAGCATCCTTGGCAAAACAAATTCCTCTCTTTATCTCTATTTCACAACGTGCATCTGTAGTTACTACTCAACAGTTAATTAACTTTCCACTTGTCCAATTGGTGTGCTTCCATGATGCATGTTACACTTAGGAACAGCTGGTCCATCTGAGGTTACCATACATGTTGTCTTCTTTGTCTTAATCTACAAAACAAAACCTTCACTTGTTTCAACAACACCATTAGCAAATCTCTGTAGATCATCAGCTGATGTACCCAGGAAAACTGTACCTTCAGCATATCTGAGGTTAATAATCTTGACACCATTAATGTTGATTTCTTCTGGTTGGTTTTTTAGGTCTCGTAGGATCCATTCTTAGTATAAAATATAAAGATCAGATGACATTATGCACCCTTGTCTAACACCTCTTATGCTCCTAAACCAGTTTGTCAAACCGTCTGGTAGGCAGACTGCTGCAAGTAAGTCATAGTAGACTGCTTTGCAGATTCCCATGTCCTTGTCATTGATTTGTGTGCCAGAAAGTATTTATAACAGTTCACAATGACAGACTTGATGAAAAGCCTTCTGATAGTCTAGGAGCACTTATACATGCCCTATTGATGTTGAATTGCTCTTTCTCCATCCACCATAAGGGTAAATATTGTATTGGTTGTTCCTTAATTTTTCATAAAACCAAATTGAACTCATGCAATTTTTGGTAGTACCTTTCTTCTAACACATTATAAGATGATCCTTATCAAGATTTAACAGGACGTATGTTATAGCAATATTTGTAAATATTGAAATACTTATCCTGTATAAAAATTATTTATAATAATAATAATCATCATCATCATCATCATCATCATATCTTCAGATGATGAGACATCAAGCTTATGGTATAGTGGCTTTCACAGACCAGAGTACCTGGAATCTTAGGCAGAGCAATGAAGACTAACTTAAGCCTGTCTTTTGGAAACCTTGCAGTGTTGCAGGTGTTTGAAACAAGTTTCCAGACAGTCTCTATGATAACTTCCTCCAGAGCTTGTAAGGTTTCTGTGTAAACTTCATAGGGTCCTGTGGATTTACATGTTTTCATTATGTGTACAGTCCACTCTACTTCAGATTTTAGTATTGGAGGGCCAGTATCTAAAAATTTCAGGAAAATGTCATCTGGCTGATGATTATCATTAAACAGCTCTTAAATATACTCTTCCCGAAGTCCTAATACATCTTCCAACTCATGCTGAATATGTTTTTCAGCAGCCTTGATGCACTTATAGGGTGGATTTGACCTTTTACCTTAAATTTTGTTTATTACTCTAAACATCTCTTTGGTATTGTGGCTCTTATTTCCAACTTCTTTATATTTCTCTTCTAATCAGGCTTTTTTTCTTTCTGCACAATTTTACTGAAATTCACATTGGATTAGTCTGTATTGTATGCTGTTAGATTTTGATATCCTTCATTTGTGGAGAAATTCTTTGAGCTCTGGGTTAAACCAGTGAGATGATGATCTATTCTTTTCAACAGTTGGAATACTGGATACTTTGCATGATTTCCTTGTACTGCTCTTCTGCATCATTTGCAGTTGGAAGATTCTTGAGAGCTTCTTCCTTAAAGCTCCTTTTATGTCTTCATTATTTTTCAAGATTCCAAAATCAAACTCGGGTTCAATGATTGGCTGTTTTATTCCCTTTAAAGGAACTTTGAAACTACCTATGACTAGACTGTGATTAGAATCAATGTCTGCCCCTGGATAGGCTCTCAAGCTCTTAACTGCATTGCAAATATGTAAACTGATTGCAATTTTGGTCTACTTGATTGTGTGTTTTACCACTGGGAGTCATCCATGTATATTGTCTTCTGGGATGGGTATTGAAGAAGGTATTTGTGCAATGAGATCTTTTTCTTTACACCAACCAACAAATTTTTCAACACAATCATTTCTTACACCATGACCAAATAGATCTACTACTCTTCCATCTCTTCCCTCACCAACTTTGCATTACAATTTTGATCTCAGTTAGTTTACATGTTGACAACATCTTGTTGAGTAAGTCATAAAATGTGTCAATCTCTTCTTCTGCTGGCTCCCAAACTTGAATATGCAACAATGATATTGATATTGGATGGAGTACATTTCAGTTTGACTAAAACATTCATTCATTCTTGGGCCAATAGGATAGAACTAAGTTTGCAATGTTTTTCACAGGAATCAAACCTCACCATGTTGATGATTGTCTCCCACAGAGAAGACAATCCATTTGTCACCTTTTCCGAGATTCCCAGCTATTGTCCATCTAACTCATACATAATGTATCTCATACATAAAATTGGTATTATGTCTAAGTTGTCCAAAAGAAAGCAAAATTATTGATGCAAAAGTTCCTTTTCCCTTTTAAAATAAATTATTATAAGATGCAATGTGCATTAGCTTTAGTTGCAGTGGTATGGTTATCCCTTACTCTGTATGAAGAATGTATACTTTTTACCAAGGACCAACACTGTATCTATTTCCAGTGTGTCTTTACTTGGTTTGAAATACCTTACCTGGCATTTTGCAATAAAGAAGCAAGATGTTAACTTGTCAATATAATAAGCCGATTATAGTAAAAAATTATCAATATCTAATGTCTGTTATATCAACTCCATCCTGTTACTATTCTGATATTGCTTAAAAGTTATTTCATCATCAAAATCTGAAAAATGGCTTTCCAAAGACCTTTTAAAAGTATCAATTGATGGACATGCTGGACAACAATGTAACATGCACATTTTATTCTCACTGTTGCAAATGATTGATTTAATACCCATGTGTGTCTAACTAGTTTTAGTAGAATCAGCAAGAAGAATGACATTTTGATAAATGGTACATGTATATTTTTTGATAAAGAACCACTACCACCTACTCTTACACACCATTCTGGTCACAAAAAACCAGAACTTTGAGAAACCAGATTTACACATTGGAAACCTATTTTTCAATTCCTGATAAACAGTCAAAACTTTCATATGTGAAGCTCCATCAGTCTTATATATCACCTGTGACAGGGAGTCTCTTAATACAGACCCTCTACAATTATCACTATATAACCTATATCAAACAAGGTTCATGCAAAAACATTTAGGGTAGATTGAATAGTGCATGTATATTATGTCAAATGAGAATATCAACATTAAAACAAGCTTAATTAAACATATGCTTTATAAGTTGGTCTTAAAATGCTAAAAAGAAATGGATTTTAACCATGGGAGTATGTTTCTGACAAAGACAAACACAACTACTTGCAAAGGAAGTATCAGTGGTTTAACTCCTAAGACACAATTCTTTTGTGCATTTTTCTTCACTTTGCATTATTTGTTTATAATTTTTTTCCCCTTATATAAATTAAAAGTTGTAATTTGATGTATATATATATATATATATATATATATATATATATATATACTCAATCTGCAGACAGTGCTGTTTCGCCCTTTGTGGGCTCATCAGTGCAGCACAGAGCTTCTGAGACATAACTCTCTGGCCATGTTGCTGGAGCAAACACAGCTTAAAGAGTTATTGTGGGATCCTGTCAGAGTGCTCAAACCACGCATGCACAGTGAGCATTGCATAACGCTAACAACAGGTTCCCATCTCAGATAGAGTGCTCAACCAAACTTTCATAAGGGAGCACAATATATATATATATATATATATATATATACTTACACATTAAGTGGGGAACATTGGTCTACTTCAAAGCAATATCAGTAATGCAACAGTCACTGAATATGTAATGCATGGATATTAATAACATAAACATAATACTACAGCATAAGAGATATACAATGTATCAGTTTACCAAACATGCTTTTAGTGATGACAATAAAGAAGAAGAATTGAAGGGCACATGAATGGAAATTCATGCAGATTTTCCTTCATGCCTTGTTAAGGACAGTAATTCAAATCCCCTCTTAGCTGGTGAAGGTAGTGTTAGAGTAACTATAAACTATCACAAAACTCAAACAGCCTGGGCTGTTGGGCCTCACATATACTTTAAAAATACAAGTGAAAATTTAATAACATCCCTCCAAAATATTGTTTAAATATATATATATGTGAATATTTAATAAACTGTCATGGGTAAATAAACAGTCTCTTGTCTAAAACAGCTGCTAAAATAACAAACCAGTTTTTTTGACAGCTAGTCAAACATAGTTGCAGAAATGATCATAATCATAATGGAAAATTGGCAAAAAAAATTTTTTTTCAAATGTATACAATTTGGCAATGCTTTGGATAGTGTTTAGATTTGTCACAATTTTTGTTTTCATGTGTGCTGATTATGAAAATTAGTTCAAAATCCTCCTTTTACATCATTTACATCTTCAGTTTGGGGGTTCATTAAGATTTTTCAGATGTGGGGTAAATGATTTTGGGGTGTCAAAGGTAAAACTCTTCCTCTTCCCAACCACCTTCAAACTGTTTACATATTTGAAATTAGCACCTTTCATTACCCAGGGATAGAAATATCAATGACGCACACTTTAGACAGCACCTTCGAACAATGGTGACAATGAGGAGCTCACAAAGAGTAAAGCTTTGGTCAATGTCTCTATGAGCTCATCTGGAGCAGGCCTTTTAAGTGTCTCTGGTTATCTAGAAGAAATAGGAAGGTAGACATGAGCATCCACATTCTGAAAAAAAGTATTTTGTCTAAATCATAGATGGAAGTTCCTGCAACCATACAGAAAGTGATTATGTACAAAACATTTAGTTGGACTATCCTTATACCAAAATAAGTATAACAAGTAGGATGCATGGAGAAAGTCTCCTCGTGACACATCCTGGGAAATGCTGAGGTCACCAACCTCAGTAGGCCAATTTCTGCAACACTCACGACATATCATCATTTACAGATCTTATTCCTCTGTGATACTACTATCCAACCTCCAAATGCCTCCACACCAAAGTCATCAACACAGGTTCTTGTCAGAACCGGCTCTGGCTGTTCCCTCCTTCAACATTGAAGGATACACAGATGTGAAGGCGAAACTACTATCCCAGACAACACAAGATTATGACATTGTGTGCATCCAGGAGACACACCTGAAGACCTCCAGCAGAAGACCGGACCTACCCGGAATGAAGCTGATTGCTGAGATATGACATGAAAAGTATGGATCTGCCATTTTCACTAGAGACAACCTCAGTGTTGATGCAGTCCACACCACAAACCAACACAACATCGAACTGATCACGGTGTCCCTTCCCAACATACAGATTACCTCTATCTATAAACCTCCTGGGTGTAGATTTGTCTGGACTGAACCACCGTCAAGCAGTCTGAGAAAACACAGAATCCCCATTGGTGATTTCAATGCCCATAGCACANATGTCTCTATGAGCTCATCTGGAGCAGGCCTTTTAAGTGTCTCTGGTTATCTAGAAGAAATAGGAAGGTAGACATGAGCATCCACATTCTGAAAAAAAGTATTTTGTCTAAATCATAGATGGAAGTTCCTGCAACCATACAGAAAGTGATTATGTACAAAACATTTAGTTGGACTATCCTTATACCAAAATAAGTATAACAAGTAGGATGCATGGAGAAAGTCTCCTCGTGACACATCCTGGGAAATGCTGAGGTCACCAACCTCAGTAGGCCAATTTCTGCAACACTCACGACATATCATCATTTACAGATCTTATTCCTCTGTGATACTACTATCCAACCTCCAAATGCCTCCACACCAAAGTCATCAACACAGGTTCTTGTCAGAACCGGCTCTGGCTGTTCCCTCCTTCAACATTGAAGGATACACAGATGTGAAGGCGAAACTACTATCCCAGACAACACAAGATTATGACATTGTGTGCATCCAGGAGACACACCTGAAGACCTCCAGCAGAAGACCGGACCTACCCGGAATGAAGCTGATTGCTGAGATATGACATGAAAAGTATGGATCTGCCATTTTCACTAGAGACAACCTCAGTGTTGATGCAGTCCACACCACAAACCAACACAACATCGAACTGATCACGGTGTCCCTTCCCAACATACAGATTACCTCTATCTATAAACCTCCTGGGTGTAGATTTGTCTGGACTGAACCACCGTCAAGCAGTCTGAGAAAACACAGAATCACCATTGGTGATTTCAATGCCCATAGCACAAGATGGGACTATGCCTAAAATGACAGAGAAGGAGACCAAAGTCCTTCCTCAGTGCCAGGTGGAAGCAGGGCTACAATCCCGATCTCTGCTTTGTGACCAACCAACTATTCCATACCACTCAGAAGGGGGTCTTATCCCCTATTCCCAAATCCACACACCAACCAATCTCCATCAGGTTATGCGCAGCCCTAAGTATATTAGACATCCCGTTCAAACATAGATTTAATCTATGCAAAGCTGACTGGCAAGGCTTTAGACAAACTCTTGACTTCATGCTAACCGACCTGTATCCAATCCCACAGAACTACTCAGCTTTCAAACAACGAATGCACAAAGCTGCATGCCTCCACATCCCCCTGGGGTGCTGGACAAAGTACCTTCCTGGTCTTACCAGTGACTCAAAACATCTGCTCTGAGACTATGATGTAATGTTTGGTTCTGACCCAATCAATGACCAAACTCTTCAGATTGGGGAGCATCTTCTTGATATGGTTGGAATGGAGTGCAGGACGGCCTGGCAAAACATGATTGAGAACACAGACATGAAAACAGTAAAAAGGCCTGGAGCACGATCAAAAGGCTAGGAGAAAACAAGACTGATTCTCCCAAACATTGCAATGTCACACCCAATCAGGTGGCAAGTCAACTGGTGGCAAATGGATGTAGCAAAGAAAGGAGAAGACACACTGGTGTTCTCTCCTCCACCAGACTGCCATCCCAAGACCAGAACATGTCTTACCTAACTCGCCCTTTCTCTGCTGAAGAACTCCACCAAGGCACCAAACAACTCAAATCAGGAAAAGCAGCTGGCCCTGATGACATCCTGACTGAATTTCTCAAGAACATGGGACCTAAAGCAACCACCTGGATCCTAGAGATGTTCAATGCATGCCTCACCACACAGCAAATCCCAGCCATATGGAGAAAGGCNTGCAATGTCACACCCAATCAGGTGGCAAGTCAACTGGTGGCAAATGGATGTAGCAAAGAAAGGAGAAGACACACTGGTGTTCTCTCCTCCACCAGACTGCCATCCCAAGACCAGAACATGTCTTACCTAACTCGCCCTTTCTCTGCTGAAGAACTCCACCAAGGCACCAAACAACTCAAATCAGGAAAAGCAGCTGGCCCTGATGACATCCTGACTGAATTTCTCAAGAACATGGGACCTAAAGCAACCACCTGGATCCTAGAGATGTTCAATGCATGCCTCACCACACAGCAAATCCCAGCCATATGGAGAAAGGCAAAAGTAGTTGCCATACTAAAACCTGGCAAAAACCATGATGAACCGAAGAGCTACTGACCCATTTCACTGCTATGCATCAGCTACAAGCTCTTTGAGAGACTACTACTCACATGAGTCTGCCCAATAGTAGAGCTCCAACTAAACCCCCAACCAAGCTGGCTTCAGACAAGGGAAGTCCTGCGAAAGTCAGTTGTTGAAGCTCACCCAATAAATCGAAGACAGCTTCCAAAAGAAGCTCATAACTGGAGCAGCTTTTGTAGATCTGATTGCTGCCTACGACACTGTCCAACACCAGCTTATGATTAACAAGCTGTACCATTTCACTCACGACACAAAATTCTCCAACATGATCTGCTCTTTGCTATCGAACCATAGGTTCTATGTCGTATTAAATGACAAGCGCATCTGATGGTTTAATAAGAGAAACAGACTCCCTCAGGGAAGTGTGCTAGCACAAACTCTGTTCAATATATACACAAATGACCAACCAATCTTTGAGGCTTGCAACAGGTTCATCTACGCAGATGATCTGTGCATTACCAAACAGAAAAGTAACTTCTCTGATGTGGAGTGAACCATAGAAGATGCACTGGCAGGGATGTCCATATACTACAATGAAAATCACATAAAAGCAAACCCCACCAAAACCCAACTCTTTAGTTTCCACCTGAAAAACAGAGAAGTATGTCGACAACTAGATGTGACATGGGAAGGCCAACAAGTCCAAAATGATCCCAACCCAGTGTATCTGGGGGTTACTCTTGACCGCACCCTATCATACAAGGAGCACATCATCAAGCTCTGAGGCAAAGTGTCAACAAGGAATAACATCCTTCGTAAACTTGTAAATAGCAAGTGGGGTGCAGCTCCGACAACACTGCACATGACTGCCCTTGGTTTATGCTTCTCAGCCGCTGAATATGCCAGCTCNTTCGTAAACTTGTAAATAGCAAGTGGGGTGCAGCTCCCACAACACTGCACATGACTGCCCTTGGTTTATGCTTCTCAGCCGCTGAATATGCCAGCTCAGTGTGGTGCAGATCTAGCCACGCCCACAAAATCAACCCGATTCTAAATGACACCAGCCATATTGTAACAGGATGCCTAAAGCCAACACCTGTAGCCTGTGTCTATGCCCTAGCTGGTCTTGCCCCTCCCAGAATCCGACGAGAGGTTCACAGTCTCGATCAGCGCCGGAAGCAGGAAGATGACAATAGACATCCACTTCATCAGCATTCCACCACCCAGAAGAGACTGTCCTCCTGGAGCAGTTTCATGCACTCCACCATGCCCCTCACCACCTCCACCAACCAAGCCATTGAGGAGAAATGGTTGACCAGCAGGAAAGGACACAGCATGGCAGACTCATGGACAAGCAGAGGCATAGTGCCAACTCAACAACTCGCCAGCGGAAAATGAGCTACTGTGGCCAATATGGAGGACCCTCAACAGACTTCAAGTTGAGAAGGCCGATGCAAGGCCATGTTCCAAGTGTGGAACATGAGCCCCACCAGTACCTTTGACTGCGGCAGTGAGCAAACCATAGCACACCTCATGTCCTGTAGCCTCACTCAAAATGCACCGCCGACAATCTAGCCAATCTCAGTGATGCAACAGTGGCCTGGAGTAAAGAGATCTGAGATGATGATAGCCACGAGACTCGACAAAGAAGAAGAAGGTATAATAAGTTGTTGAAGTGGCAAAGTTAAAGTGCTTGTCAAATGACTACCACATATTACTAGTTACTCATCAAGGCCTCCCATCATATTTCCTACAGAGTCACTTACAAACTCACTCAACCCTGACATCTTGTTTGCTTTAGATTCATACCATAGGGAAAGTTTGCAAGAGTCTCTAGCTTAAGAATAATTTCCATATCAATGGCACTATTGTCCCAAATAATATTTAGCTATTTTCTAGTTGAGCCAAAGATCCCCTTTTCAAACTGTGTTATCTACCCTGTACTTGTTTTTCACCTTTGCAGATTTTTCAGCCAAGTGCCTGATGAATTTCTTAATTGTTTAAGAAAAAGTTTCACAACTCACTTCTATAGTCCACACTAGCTCATGTGATGTGCCCATAATCAACATCTAACTGGTAAGGGCATTGGTAGGCCTAAATTTACCAAACGGTCTATAAACTAAAATATCTGGAATTTTTTGTGGCTTAACAATTCAGCAAAATGCTATGCTATATAGAACCTAAACAGAGATAACAATCTGGTGAGCAGGACTGCACTCCTATTTTTTATGAATTCATTTAATTTTCTGTCTTGAAACACCAGGCACAGGGTCTGAATTAGAGGGGGAAACTGGTTTGCAATAATAAACCAACAAAAAACTAAAGCAGTAAAACTTTTGAGCAACAAGAAACAAATATTTAGCTTTGCATTTTTGTTTCTTTTCTGGGATAAAGCTTTGCAGAAATTTGAAATAACTTTATATTTTGCAAAGTGCAGGTCACTTTGTCCCCCAAAACAGAGTCTGTTTTATTCTTTTTATCAAACTAGGGGATGTAAGTCTTGCATCCTCACTATCACACAGCCAATGAAATTAAAAAACAATTTACTTACATTTCTGGTAGGCAAGGCATTCCATGTCAAAAAAGAAGAAACTTTTTGTGCCATTAAAATTACTTTGAATTGAGTACCACTGTAAACATTGCCTTGCAAAAATAGAGTGATGTAAAACAAGTTGAGTTATTTTTTATTTGAATACATTTTAACAGCAGTTATCAGTCAGCAGAAATTACCCCCTTTTCTCTTCTATCAAATACTAACGATAAATTGGGTTAAGTCCAACCATTAAAGTAGTACAGTCTTTCATACAAAATATTGCGAAACGTCCATACCTTGAATATTGGAAAGACTATTTTGAACACTATCCTCACAAGACTTGCAGCTCATATCCACTGCAAACTCCATCTGTAATAAAAGCAGGGTAAAAAGTTATTTCTTTAAAATCTTATGCATAAATTTCACCTTGACCCTTTGGCCAAAGGAGATCTTACCCCACAGACTGGTATTACCTCCAGCTGAACAAACTTACAAAAAAATATTGACATATTATAATATTTTGCATACTATGGCACTTAGTCATACTACCCATATTATGTGAGCTTTCCAACATACGGTATCTGCCACAGTTCAAATACATACATTAGATTAGGCTACTTGTTCTAAATGTTAGCAGTGCCTGCAGTACGACCTTTGTAGTGTAAAACCCAAGTATTAAGGGCTCCACCTGACCTAAACCGTAATCTTAGCCTCTAATATTATCTCTGGTGTAATATCTAACACTTATCGTAACCCCAATCACAGCCTCCAATCTTACTCCTACCTTTCCTTTTCTTATCACTGAGCTCAGTTGTAAATTTAACCTTTGGTACTACAAAGATTTGAGTTACAAACTATACACAAAAGTACAAAATCCACCAAGGCATACCACTGTCGTTTTGTCATCCGATGAATTATCCATTGCACTTCTAATAAGAATATCTAGAAAATATCCACATTGCCTTAACTATTATATATCATATTTGGTTATGTCCACTGCCCATCATATTTGTATTTATAGAAATCAAAGGGGCCATTATAAGTAGGCCTCTGTTTAGGAATAAACACAGGTTTTATGTCGGTCACAGGCTTCCAGGAAAGGCAAAAAGGCAAATCGAAGCCCCAAGCTGAAGACCAAAAACCTCATCCTTATTACATGTCCTCGTGGCCTTATTACAAGGTCATTAAGGTCTCATGGACAATTAACCTGAAATGACAGGGTAGTCTGGTGATTTTGCAAATACCGTGCTCTGGAAGCTGAATTCACAAAAATATTTTACGAAGTCAAATCATTTCCACTTTTTTTTTTCATTTCCATACATATAATCTATTTGAAAATTACAAATATTTTATGATACGCTACGTTTTCCTATTAAATTTATCTCTATGATTTCTGAGAAAGCCTCTTTTTTGCCTCAGAGTATAAACTTCCCTCCCTTGTAAGAACCAACATAGTAGTATCTAGAATTTATCAGTATCTAGAATTTTTAGGAAAAAAGATTTAGCCGCATATTTCACTCAAAATAAATTTTGACCAAACTTCTTCCAAGATTCAGAGCCACACTGGACATGGTAAAGCATAACATTTTTTCTGATGTTGATCTTATCTGACTACAGTAATACTTTGTAAATTTGAGAATTAATGAGTGTTCTTAAGAAGTACACAAAAAACACTTAAATGTTGTTAAAAACTGGAAGTACAAAGTTCGAAACAAATAACCGTACCTGGAAATTTGATCTGAGTTTCAACTAGATTAAAAGTTTTGTGGTACCTCGTAAAAAGAACTGAATTTGGGGTTATTTACCCCGCTTCTCAGAAAGCTGGTCTCGCACATCTTCCCAATCCATAACCCATACGGTTTTTCCAAAAAGATAGGCTTCTGATTGGTTAAAGTCGCGAATTTGTTCAGTGGGATTTAATTTGCTTTGACGCGCTTGTTTACACGGTATTTTCTAAATGCATTTGTTTTGTCAAGGGGAGAGAGGCGTTGGCTGATTGAGGTTTGAAAGAATCAATCGGACATAATAATATTAAAATTTTTGAGGGAAAGACTTAATATGTCACCAAAACAGTATTTTTTGAAATAAGCTGGTCCCTTTAAAATGCTTAAAACATATTTCTTTTGTGTTCTTGTGAAGTGGTGGTGGAAAAGCGGTGGTTGGTTGAAAAAGAAGGATTCTGAAGGCAAGAAGAGTGTGGACCAGTCTGAGCCAGTGTCTCCACGTCCAGCACCAGACACTATGCTTTCATTGGATTTAGAACACGAACAGCGCGTAAAAACAGTAGTGGTTGGTGCTTGCCAATCTCTACGTACAAAGCAAGTTTGTTTGCTGCGGCAGCAAAGCCAGCTTTGAGGCGCTCTTCTTCAACTATCCACGTATCAGCTTGCACTCGTAGGTAAGTTAAAAAGTCGCTCGATGTATCGTAGGTTTCGGATGAGAGAAGGTCCGATTTCTCCAGAGTAAACAAAGTGTCTCTAAACTTGTCTGCTTGAGCAGCGATGAATCGAACATCCGTTCGAATCCGCGGATCAGTGAGCAATTCTCAAAGCGACGTCAACCCCTGGTCGTTGAAACTTCCAATTCTGTTTCAACAAACTCTTCATAGAAAACACGTGCTTCGCATGGTATATGCAGGCATTCAACCAGATTTCCCATCTGGTCACCAATTGCTCAGGACATAGTGCGGGATTCTTCACTTTCTTCTCCAGCAGGGACTTCAAATACCTAAGCTTTCGCCCCGGAGACTTACACAACAGCTTCTTCAACAGTGATACGAGCCTGTCTACCTTTAGGAAACTATTGCAAAAGGCTTTGCCGACGAGATGAACAGTATGGGCCCAACAATGGTTGTGCTGAGCATTTGGATACAGTGTTAAAAGCAAGTCACGGTAGGCCTTCAACATATAGGCTGTGCTATCAGAGATAAAAGCATGCATCTGCTCAAAGCCTATGCCAAAGTCACTCAAGCATTTGACAACGGCACACGAGACTGTAGATTTGTCAACCTTTTCTAGGAAAATGGTGTCGATGAGATAGAACTTATCCGTCTTTGTTTCATCTAACGCTTTGACTAAAACATTTAGATCATACCTTTGCTCAACATCTGAAGTTTCATTGATGCACACAGCAACTGACCTTAGTAGCTCCTGAAGTTCTTTGTGATGATCCTCGTACACGTTTTGAACATACTCTTCGCGGAGTATGTTTAAAAAGTGTCTTCGGGATAGTCCCGCCATTCCAAACGTGCTTTACAAAGAAGGCACGTAGAGGCTCACAGACCACTTTTTCTAAAGGGATATTTGCTACAGTAAACGCCTTGATAAGATCAGTTGCAACTTCCTGACGTGCAGCAGTTGCTTCATTGCATTTCTTTATGCAGGTCCTCATCGTGATCTACATTGGCAAAGAATATGCAAGATGTGTTGGGATTTAAGCTCTTCGTACATACGTGTATCAATTTAAGTAACTTACAAAAAAGCAAGTTTCTTAACAATTAGTAACTGAACGTGCATTTTGTGAAGTTAACATTTTAGTCCATTTATAGAGTTAGCCGCCTTTACTACGTATTGAAATCACAAGGATGCAGATGTACATACGAGTATACGTTACGATTCGTAAGAAGTGTTTGGTCCCATTGGAGTAAGCCGTTATGTTTATGCTGTAGAACAGATGTACTATAGCCAATTAATCAGTTCATGTACATGGTGTATTTCCTTTTTTCATTCATTCAAGTGCCCTGTCCTGAATGTGATTACACTGCGAAACGACAGGTTTCTTCGACTTATCGAACTGAAACCATTGCTGACGACTCGAGTTTAGGATACATTGTAATTACACCAGATCCCATTTAACATTTTGTGCCACTAACCTATTTTGATTTCTTTGCAGGAGGTTCAGCGACAGTTTGTAAGTCCTTCATCTGGTGCTTCATGTCCATAAACTTGCGTTCCATTTCCAGATGTTTCTTTGAAAGAAAATGACTGCCGATCCTAAACTTTTTGAAAACAAGTGAAAGGGAGCATATAGAAAAAAACAAAATGCCACCGTCCTCATGGAGCAGGCCCTGCGTGTACTTTTTGACTCGCTGCTTTACACTGAGTACGTGTAGGTGGCGATCGAGTTTTTAAAAGGGCACCACATGCTGGCATTAGTATAGGGTAGCCTATATTTCTTGCATTTTTATGCATGGGGTTGTATTGGTAAATAACTTGGTGTTACAGCCTTTGAGATCGGAAACTTCAAAGCCTATCTTCAAAGCTAGTTTGGTCAAAGGGTAAAATGCGTGCCAAACGGAACTACTTAAGCATTTATATGTCGACAGACAGCTTGTACGTGAAGTTTTTTTCAGTAGGCGGTCCTTTAAAAAAATGTTCGGCTTATTTGATATCTGACCATATGAATTGGGTTGATTTCATAACTTGGTACATAATAAACTGGATTTAAGGTTGGTGTTTGAGCAATCATTGGAATAAAATGCAGAATTTTCGCAAAATAGCAGATTCTAGCAAGAAAAAGCAAAAACAGAATTTTATAGTAATTTATAGCGGATTGCAAAAATTTTCCGGTTTCCTAATGATCATTGCTCTTCTGCCATTGCTCACCCCAATTATTTCTTTGTTCAAGTTCAACGTGATAGAACTGCTGTATCTCGGGTTTCTTTCATACTGGCTAGCAACACTCGTAAAAAGGCGATTTCTGATGCTAAATCTCGAAATCTGAGAATCTATTTCTACTTAAAGACTTGGAAGTTGACATTTTTGGAAGATTTACCATAGTGTTTTGTATTCTGATAAGTTGATTATTCCTCAGCTCTTTGATGGTATTGGATTTTTTTCTGTCCTCTTTAGAAAAGGCTGATCTCTTTTCTTGATTGTTTTCCACCAATTCCTTCCAAAACGGTATTGGTATTTCTTTGCCAGAGTTCCCTCCACAAACTGATCAGATTTTGGACTCCGTTAGCATAAATCTAAGGTTTGTTGGAAGGATTATTTAAGGGCTTGATAAATCTAAAGCTCATGGTCCAGATTTTTCTCCAGTAGTTTTTTGTGATGAGACAACCTATAACAAAATGAGCAAACTGATAAAAAAGAAATGTAATGAAGACCAAGATATGTGGATTAATGCACAATGCAAAGAAATTGAAGACAATAAAACTAAACACAGCAGTTTTGTTCATCGAAAAATCAGAGATAACTGGAAAATATCAGTCAGCTAGTTCAGGATGTATCAAATCTAAAAGTAGAGAAATTTTGATGGAAAAAGAAGAGATACATGATCGCTGGTCAGAATATATTAAAAGCTTGTAACCACGACGAAATAGGTCCTCCAGCGATCATAAAGAAAAATATTGACGGTCCTCCAATCCTAGAAACAGAAGTGAGGCAAATAATGAAAGATGAAACATGATAAGGCCTCCGGTCCTGATGATATACCTATTGAAATATTAACAGCCTTAGGAGAGCTTGGAATTAAAACAATCTCCAGATTGTTAAACATTATCTATAATATCGGAAAACGTCCAGGCGACTTGAAAAGGTCTATATTCATACCAATATCGAAGAAGGCAGGCACGACCGAATGTGAAAAACATAGAACCATAAGTCTAATGAGTCATCTCACGAAAGTTCTTCTGTGCATATTAATAAAGAGAATGAGAAAAAAGCTCCATCCAGAAATTTCACACACTCAGTTTGGGTTTTTGCTAGATAAAGGTACACGAAATACAATTTTCGCACTCAGAATGCTTATGGAAAGATCAGTAGAAGCACAAAAGGACCTTTATCTGTGTTTTATTGATTACTCAAAAGCCTTTGACAAAGTGAGACATAAAGATTTGTGTGATATCATCTCCAATCTCAACATAGATGGCAAAGATATGAGAATTCTAGTAAATCTTTACTGGGAGCAGCCGTTTGGACCGATCAGGAACTCAGCGCTTACAAACCAATCCGTCAAGGTGTAAGACAGGGGTGTGTATTATTACCGCATCATTTTAATATCTATAGTGAGATGATACTGCGTAACATTAGCAAAATGGATGATATCAAAGTTGGGGGTGAAGACCTGAAAGACCTTCGATATACTGAAGGCACTGTACTAATTGCCGACTCCAAAAAGAAACTTCAAAAAATTTTGGATTAAGTGGTGAAAAAAAGCAGACAGAAACGCCTGGAATTGAACACTAAAAAACAGAATGTATGGTTATATCCAAGCGGACGACAGTACCTGTTTGCACGATTCAGAGTTCAGGTGGAAAAAATACAACAGGTGAACAGCTTTCAATATCTAGGAAGCACAATAATATCAGATGCAAAATGTTTGTCTGAAATAAAAAGCAAAATTGCACATTCAACAACTTGAGAACAATCTTTACTAAAAGGAACATCAGAAATGATACGAAAATCAGAGCACTGAAGTTATATGTATGCTCTATACTAATGTATGGATGCGAAAGCTGGACTTTTAGCAAGGATGCGGAAAGAAGACTAGAGGCGGTTGAAATGTCGTACCTAAGAAGGATGCCGAAGATGTCGTGGTTGGAGAAGAAATCAAACAAAGATGTGATGGAAGCAGCAAATTACAGAAGATTGCTCATAAAAGCAACGCTTAAGAGACAGCTTTAATATCTGGGACACGTAGAATATGTAGGAAAGATGAACTTGAAAAGAAGATACTATGTGGCAAGATAGCAGGGAAGAAAAGCAGGGGCAGACAGAGAAGAACATTTATGGACAGTTTTAATCAGTGGACAACGCAAAACACATTGGCAAAAGCCGAGCTGATAAGGAAGACGGACAACAGGGAGATTTGGTGCGCCATGGACGCCGATGTCTGTTCCAGACCTGACAATTAAAAAAGAAGAAGAAGAAGTTGTTTTAAACAAAGTGCTTTTGCCCCGTCTTCCTTGCTGTTCAAGCTTTTTAACCTTTGCCTGTCGTAACCTTGTTTTCTGCCATCCTGGAAAGTTTCTAATGTTGTTTTTATCTTCAAAATGCAGGCGACCGATCTGATCCTTGCAAATATCGACCTTTAAGTTTTCTTTATGTCATTACTAAATTTTTGAAAGAGATATCAACAATGCACTAGTAGAGTTGTTGCAGAAAGTACGTCTCTTTTTTATGTTTTGCACGGGGTTTAGAGGATCTCGCTTTACTGGTGACCTTTTGAATGTAATCACGAAATGTATCTATAGGTGTATGGATAAGTCTAGTAAAGAACGAGCTATAGTGTTTGATATGTTACATCTCGTATGAATCATTTTTCTCGACGTCTTCATCCTCATCCAGATGTTTTTCCTTGTTGTGATGCATTTTTGTATCATTGTAGTTTTTTCACTCGAACTGCTAGGTTGTGGAAATCTGGGGCATCTGAGTGATTTCCTATACTGTATGATTTAAATGTTTTTAAGCCTAAGGTTAACTGTGAGCTCTAGGCTTAACCTTTATCTTCTTCTTTTTCTGTCATATCTTCACAGTTTCGTACATCTAGTGGTAATATACCTTGTATGCTTCTCAATTATTAAAAAAAAGGTGTAGTTGAGCAAAATGTGATTTATTGTTAGTTTCATGTAATAAGTATCGAAAGCTACATGGTGAGTAATTCTTATCTCATCTTTTCTATGCAGACCAGTGTGATGCTTATACAATCTGGTAACTAAGTGTAAAGAAAGCAAATACAACAAAAAGAAAGGAAATAACAACACAAAAATGTGGCATACTCGATCTTTTAAAAATCTGTAACAGTATCTAATATAGGAGAAGTCTGTTATTCCTTCTATGTAAACTGGAAGAGGAGTGCTGAAGTCCTCTGTCGGCAAGGCCCAGTTGTTAGACATGATTTTCTTTTGACTTGGTCGTTTGAGTGTTCAACGATACGTAACCAAATTTACTAGAACATGAATAGCTTTCTCCAAGTAGAATCATGTAAGTTACTGAGGAGATACAAAATCTGTTGTGCTTGTGATTACTGTGTAAATAAAAATTGCTGTGCCTCCTAATTCAGTTGAATTGTACAGGAATCTTTGTTTGAAAGGGTATTGTCTTCCTATTTGTTGAGAAAGATTTTCTTTCTCAGCAATCTTCATGAACAGCGACGAAAGCCTGAAAACTATTCCCCTTTTAACCTTCTTCCAGTTTTCAGCAAAGTGTTTAAGAAAGCCTTGAAACTAGAAGTATATTTGAAGAAAACAAATACTTTCTCTTATGTCAAGATGGTATTTTATTCTTCTCGACCAACTTTTTAGCTGCTTACTTTTTTGCCTAAGCAAGTGTATAGAATCTTTATGTCAGGTTCATCAAGGCTCTCTTAAATTTCTGCCGCACTAATAATCTTGCCCCATTTTCGAAAACATAACAGTTGCTCTTCTTTAAATTATGCGCACCCCAGACTTCCGTGTTATTTGAAGATTGGCAAGTTAAACACCAAATCAAGCGGCATCTTTTAAATACTTCATTTTGATTAAATAACGAGTTTGTTATTCCAAATTTGAAATGTTTAATGTGTTGCACTTTACAAATGTTTAAGTGAAAGAAGATTACTCGCCAAAAATAAACCCTGGAGTTTAAAGAGAAATGGTGTAGCTTACCCCACAAAAATCTCAGCTAGTCCTGAGGTTATGGAATTTAACATTTGCAAAAATCCCTTGCAGGTATAAAAAAAGTCTAGTTTTTAAGGCTTCTGCTCCAAATAGATTTCTACTAAGCAAAAGTACTAATCGAATAATAAGTTAAGAGCGCTGTATTAGTATTTTTAATGAAACGGGGAACACGTTGGATTCTACCATAGGGAGGCTAAAACATAAAGCTATTCAATTTGTCTTAAACAAAAACTAAAGAAGAAAATGAAAATAAAAAATAACAGCTTGACAAAAACTTTTAGCTCACTCTGTGAGAAAAGAATTACATTTTGGAAGGTTTGTTGAGTTTTAAAGAAAAAAGGCAATTTTTCTCATAAATTCATCATTTTGTTGTGAAAAATATCAATATGGTGTTACCTGACGATGGGAGAAGTATCTCTCGACGCGTAGCTCAGAAAAAGCGTACGACTCATGATGCGATAAACCTATTAAATCTATAGTGTTACTAATTACCAAACACAATTGGAGCCTCAAAAAATTATTTCAAAAATGGCCCTGCGTTCAATTAAACAATGTAAAGGAACATAATCGTCAAGCTTAATACAACAGGAAATAAACCTAACCTGAATTATGATTAATGACTGGATAGTGAGAAACAAGAGTTAACCATGGGAGGCAATTCAAAAGCTGCTCTGCTCGAAGAAAAGTAAAGTAGATTGCTCATAGCTGAAACAGGTTGTCGTCTCAAATCACTTGTCCCTCAATAGCTGTGATTTAAGTAATAAACTTGATTAATAAAAAAGATCTTTAATTTTAGTTTTCAAGGGAAAAAATATTGCTTGAAGAATCAGAAAATGCCAAAGAAATTCGGTATGCGTTAAAGCAACAAGAACACATTGTCAAAGTATCTGACCAATATTGTACAAATTAGAGATGAGGCATGGCCTTTCTACTCCTTCCTTCATCACAAACACTGACTACTAAGACAAACAGACAATGAGTATGTAGTAGGTTCAGTTAGGGGGCTAGGGCATGTGTTATGTCAATGGTTACAAGCCTGTTAGAAAAGAACTAGAGAAGAACCGTTCAAATCCTTTCTTTATGCTAGCAAGGCTTGAAAAGTTGTAATTTGACATTTACTTTGAAATTTGATTCAAAGCGTCATTAGAAGGCATTACGTTGACAAAGATGCCTGGAAACCAATAGCTGGATAAAAAGTCAAGCAACAATGAAGTTAAGAAAAGGCTGTTAAACTTGATAAATATGCCAGAGGAGTGGACAGGAAGACAGCCTTGCGGGACACATTCCTATTGAAATATTTCTTAGACGTAGCATTCTTAGACGAATCAGTTGGAAATGGTGGTTAAGCAATGGTGAGAGGAAAAGAAAGAAGAGAAAGGAAATACTGCGATTTTACAAACACAATGATTGCCCAGATAATGCCATCTGAATTAAAGAAAAATAAAACACAACATTCTTTTATTGAGATTTTTCTTAATGGTTAAAACATTGTAAAGCTCTTTACCTAAAAAAATAGGAAGTTTTAAAGTTGACTCAATTACATTTTATCTTCACTTCTCATGTTCCACTTATTCCCCTTGTGAAATACTTGTTTTAGAGTGGCCTCCCGTTTTGGAAATAGGAAGGGTACTAATTCGAGAAAATATTGCGTATGTTAACCAGTCCTAGATTGTGACTAAACTTTAAAGCTTCATTGGTTGCACCTGCTGCGAATTCTCTAATATTGGAGAATACTATTTAGTATTCCTTCTTCCTTTGATGTTCCAACCACAGTGGCCAAGTCTCCCCTTGTGTACAGCTACTCGATGTATGGTTATCTTCAACCCTCTTCATCAATCTCTTCCCAGAAATTAGCGCGCCTTTTCTTCATCTTATCCTCTCTGTGATTCATAAGCAGTCATTAAGTTCATCAACCTTACAATGATGCCTACTTTCAGCCCAGTGATTCGTTCTGATCTTCGTTTTGCTGACAAATCATGTATTTTATCAAACAGGATGGATCCCTCGCCATTACTCTTCAGTCTTTACCAACATTGAATAGGTAGAAGCCATTTTACAGGTCCTTGGTTCGGCTGCCTCTTCTCGTATTTGTTGGTCGCACTGGAGGTTTAGTTTCTACATTTCATCTTGCATTCTCTTTCTCTGCCATTCATCTCCTCTTCTTTTCCTTCTCCTAGCTGTCTGGGCTGCGCCCTATCTGTATCTTGACCTAAGACTCCTGTTGCCATCGAAAGTGCAGCAAAATTTTTTGGGGTTTGCCATTTCTGTCTGAAAGCTGATTGTTGCACAAAATTCAGTCTCTTCTGTGTTGCCCCAGCCTCGTTTTCGTCACGTATCTCTGTTTGATGTGCTTTTTGTTGTTAAGTTCAACAACACTGAATGTAACAGATGTTAACCAACACTAATTGTTACATTACTTAAACTTTTATTCGATGTGCAGAACATTTGGCACTGTAGGGAGTTTTAAGTACAACGTAGATATCAGTAGTAGTAAATTTTAAGCGGAGGCGTAAATTGTTTATAATTTCTGTGAAACAAAAGTTATGGCTGTTCAATTTTCTGCAAGCCTTAACGGTCGAATGCTTCGCCGACTGTTCACAATAAATAGTTCATACTGTAGGCCTATACCGAAACCACAGCGAACTGGATCATTAAATTCTTTTGGTGTTTTACAGGGATGGAGTGTGCGACAGTCTTTTTTCACACAGAATACTGTACACATTACAAAAGGGTCATCGAATAAATATCTCCGGTACTTTGGATATGCAGGATTGGTCTCAGCTGCATCATTTGCTGCTTACTTTGGGGTAAAGGTAAGTAGGAGTGTACTGTTAGATAATTGCTGGTTCATTCAATAACACATAGCTATAATACGTAATAGTAATAAAACATTATTCAAAATTCAAGTAGTCAACCAGACAAACACCAACTAAAGTAGACAATATTAATGGCTGGTCTTCTAAACGACCATTGGTATTACTATTAGGGAGTGCCATAGTGAAGTGCTATAGGAAATTAAAGCAACCAAAAGTATTATTTAAAGTGTATAACATAAATGGGAAATGCATCTATACTGATATCATAAAAATACATTGTCATCCTCAAAAAAATGTCATTTTTTCCATTAATTGTATTTATCAAATAATGTGTTTGATATCTTCACAGGTCCTCAAAAGCTGTGAATTAACCAGTACCGCATTTGCAGCCGCAGCTGATACTGAAAAAGCTTCAGAGGAACAGCCACCAAATGAAGAGGATGTTCCAAAGCCAATGAGTAGACGTGAAATCAGGTTTAATGAATTTGCATCATGCATTTACAATGGACAGGTTCTAATGACACCACAAGACTTTTTGGAGTCACTAATTGAAAATAAACCAAAGTGTAAGTTAGTTGTTATACAAAATCAGTTTGTCTTTATTTATTGTTAACAAGATTATCCTAATTGCATAAAGCTTGCAATATTTTGACCAAGTAGTATTTACGTCAGAATATTAACAATTCTCTCACATTCTGGCATTCTTATTATTAAACAAGGTAATTACATTATTTGCCTTTGGAGGGGTAATCCTAAACAACATTTTGCAATGAGCCACGTTTTTGAATTTTGGATAATTATCTGTAACCTTTTGTGAAAAATAAAGTAGATATGTCTATACTTTTATATTTTGATCAAATCTGAGTAACCAGTAATTTTATTACTAATTTCTTTTTATTTTTTTTTTTTTTTTTTTTTTTTTTTTTTTTTTTTTTTTTTTTTTTTTTTTTTTTTTTCTCCTATTTTTTCTTCCCTACGGGTCTCCTCCACAGGACCTTTTTTTTCTTTGTAGGGTTTTTCTTTCCTGGTTGCTTTCTCTGCTCCCATCCTCTGGCTTTTTTTTTTGTCAAGCTCTCACATCCTCCTCCCACCACCGCGAATTACACC
>RDPX01000007.1:1044364-1055415 GCA_003991215.1 Morbakka virulenta | reverse complement strand
TTAAGCCACGGCTCCTCAAGCATGATAAACTCTTGCTGTATGCTACATGGACACAGGAGTTGTTCCACATTTATCCAAGGGATGTCATCATTCACAATTTATTGACATCACAAAGCTCAATGTGATACATGACCTGACTAATAAGGTGCCACTAAAGTATACTGTATGATGAATGTTTTTGCTGGCTGAATTGTTTAATTAGTTGTTAAAATGGAGTATAATATAAAGCCACCAAGAGAGCTAAATTTGAATAGTACATGAAATCTATTTAAGTGTGGACAGCTTGGAAGTATGGGTTTGAAAGTTACCTTAAGACCACTGAATCCGCTGAAAAGAGTCACTTGGGATCATTGAAGGGCTGCAGTATCAGGTGTGAAAGTATTCCAGCTGATGTTAAGGATTCTCCTGAGGCAATTTTGATGAAACCTTTCCAAAAGCTTGAGATGTCGCCTATACATAGTCCATGTTTCTGAGTCATATAACAAAGAAGTAAGCACACATGCTTTTCAACACTAATCTTCATCTTTGATATAATTCCCAGTCAATTTCAAGAAATCGTCCAACACATGCTAGCATGTAAACCGGACGTTAAACCGAATATGATGATGATGATGATGATCTGACCATACCTGTTTCTCCAACTTACCAAAAGCAGAGCTGGCTCTGGGTATTCTGTGATTTATTTTGGCATCCAGAGTGCAATCCCTGCACAGTGTACTACCAAGATATGCAAAGTTATCAGTAACCTTTAACCTTTTCCCATAAATTAGATGCGTGGTTCAGCATATGGGGCTCCAACTGAAGGCAAAAGCATAATATACGTTTTCTTGAGACTGTTAGTGAGGTCAAAAGCTTTGCAAGCACTTGAGAGTTTGCTCATAATCAGCTGCATTTCCTCTTCTGAATGTTCAACAAGATTAGCATCATCTGCATACCAAAACTCACAAACAATATTCTGAAAAGTTTTAGAGCTCAAATTGAGATGCCGAAGGTTGAAAAGCTTGCTTGATATTCAAAACCACATGCCTACTTCTATATCACAATCCTTAAAAACATGAAAAAGCATCACAGCAAAATTGATTTAGAAAAGAGTGAGAGCTAGTATGTCACTCTGTTTTACACCATTCTCAACTGATATTGGTTCTGACAGTGAACCATTGAAGCTTTCTTAGCCTTCTTTTCATGGTGTAACTGTTTAATCATCTCTACAAAACTTGCAGGACATCCAAGTTTTGTAAGAATTTTCCAGAGTGCACTACGATTGATGGTATCAAAAGCTTTGGCCAGATCAATAAAGACTTGGTATAATGGCACCCGCTGTTCCATACATTTCTTCATAAATTGGCCAGCAGTGAAGATCATATCCATTGTCCCACATCCAGCTCGGAAGCCACATTGAGTCTCAGAAATGATAGTAGGGCAGATCCAAACCATCAACCGATTTGATATAACCTTTGAAAGAACTTTTCCCACTACTTCAAGTAGGCTGATACCTCTATAATCACCACACTCAGACTTCAATCCCTTCCCTTTATAAATAAAAAGCATTATCACATCCACTTAATCTCGAGGAAAAGTCCTTCCATGTCATACAGCAAGGGTGAGCATATGAATTGCATTAGCAAGCTTATCTCCTCCAAACAGCAATATTCAACCCTGGTGCTTTCCCAGTGTTAACTTCTTTCATGGAGTTTTTTGGTTCAACAATACTGGGATCTGTAATTATCTCCTCAATGATGTCCTTTTGAGGTAGACCATCAATAACTGATTCATCTATTTCTGATGGATTATCAAAAAGGTCAGTAAAATGTTCTGTCCAATGTGACATATTGCTTTTAGCATCTTTGAGCAGCATAGAACCATCTTAAAGATCCCATGGGTATCATTTTTGGAGCTTGTGGGCCAAACACTTGTATAATTTTACAGTACAAAGCTTTTGAATCCTTTAAGCCATATGCTCTCTGAATGTTGGTTGACACTCCAGACCACTATCTGTTCTTTATGTGTCAAATTTCATGCTGCAGGTTTGATTTTGCTTCCTTAAGAGCCCTTTCCAGGCATGCTCTAGTTGAACTGGAAGTACACAGAAGTTTCTCATGAAGCCTGGTTTTCCTATTCAGAAGACTGGAAATTGCAACATCAAACCAGTCTCTATGTTTAGTCTTTCTAAGGCCAAGTACATCAGCACCTGTGGTGTACACTTGTGATTTGAACTGCTCCCAAGTTCCATCAAATGTGTTGTTATTAAATTTGCTCCTGAGAGTTTCATATACTTCCTCATTTTCTAACTTAGAAACATCTATGTGGTCAGGTACTTTTAATCCAGTTGCTCTTACCTTCTTCCTGATACACAACTTTGGCATGAACAGGTTTGTGGTCAGTATCACAATATGCATTTTGCATAACTCTTACTGTACACATGTCATGAAGGTCACACTTTCATGTGATGATGTATCCATGTTACTTTATAGATAAGCTTTTGTTGAAAGAAGTTGTTACATATGACTAACTTAAATTCTGTGCACAGCTGGAGAAGAAGAAGTCCATTATCATTTTTCTTACCAAGACCATATCTCCCTAAAACATCCCAGGTATTATGATCACTCCCAACCCATGCATTAAAGTCACCAAGTATCAGCAGCTTATCTGCCTTTGGTATTCAATTCCTCAAATCTTGATAAAATGTCATAATGATATCCTGGCTACTGTTCAGTGTGGGAGCATACACTGAAATAACAGACATGTAATAATCACATCTTAAAGGCACCCTTAGACACATGATTCAATCACTAACCCCATAAGGCTGCTCCAACTTGGTTGTGATCTGTGTCCATATAGCAAAATCTTGTCCTCCATCCTTTTTTATTCCTTCAGGCTTGCTTTTCCAGAAAAAAAATGTATCCAGCACCTCTTTCAGTAAGCTGATCTTCTTCACTTAACCAAGTTTCAGATAAAGCAGCAATGTCCATTTTGTACCTAGCCAGTTCCTTGGCAACAACAGCTGTTCTTCATTCTGGATGAGCACAATCAAGAAGTGTTCTTGCATTCCAAGCAGCAATATTCAATTTAATTCCCTTCTTTGTATAAATGGTGGCTTTTTTTACTTTTGTTTCCCCTGCAAGCTTGAACATCCATCAGTTGCAGGTAGCTGACCAGCTTCTGGTTAAACAGACGGTGTTTAGGTCACTTTTTCTAGACCCATCCCATAATCTGGGTGAGCAGCATTGTCCCTTAAAAGGGCTGCTCAGTCACAAAAGCTCCACCCAAGTTAGTTCCAGTTCAGCAATGTTAAGATAAGCTTCAAACCATCTGTGTGCAGAATTGTGACTGCATACCTCCAACTTGTTAAGTCTGTACATATCACCACTACTCCATCACCAACGGACTTTTGAAGAGATATCTGTATATATATAAAAGATCTCAATGACTGTATTATGTTTGTACTACACATATATCAACCTCTGAGCATCCACAGTTATGATCCAATGACAAGCAAGTGCAAGATAACTGGTAACCACAGTTTTCACAGAGTGTCCTTTTCTTAGAGAGATGGTGCAACAGCAACTAGGGGTCTCTCACTCCCAAACGCAATAGTTTCAATTGAAGCTATTCACCACAACCATTTGACAATAAATTGTTCTTCTGCTTGATGTGTTGCACAGCTACCAAAGCATTGGTTTGTTAATGATTGCCAGCTGCACATCCAATATCCTGCTGATGATATCTTCAATGGTGACCCTGGTACATACCTACATACATACCTACATACATACATACATGCATACATACTTACGTGGTGATTGCTCCATCTTGACAGATGATCACCATCTATGACTTCAGCTGTTGTCAGTAAAATTTCTGTCTTTCCTTGCATTCCATACATACATATATACATACATACATACATACATACATACATACATACATACATACATACATACATACATACATACTTAGCTAATACTCTGTAGTTACATTTATTTGTTTCATTCCTTAAGAAGGTTAGGTATTACCACATTAACTTTACATAAAAGCAAGTGGATTAAGGTATAAAACTCTCCAAACTAAAAGCAGAAAATTAAGCTACATGGCCTCTGTATCACAGTTGAGTCATTATGTTTAATGTTGTTGGGTTTTGAGGTTTTAAAACCTTTGCTGGAAATAGTATAATTTAATTTATGGAATTAATTGTGTTTTTACAGTATTTTCCTTCATTAGGGTGAAAGAGTAGAAGAATATATATATATCTGTGTAAGTGTGTGAGTGTGTGTGCCTACTGGAAGTGGAGGGGCAGTTCTTCCCTTGAAGCCTAAATGTAACAAATACAAAATGGGATTGTCAATGACTTTCTTGGTAATTTTTTTATAATTTTGTTTTAATTTTTGAATTATAGTTGAGAGACAGAATAAGGTGAAATTAAGAGAATGGGTAAGGTTTTTATCTTTATTATAGTTTTTGGGGGTAAATCAATCAGGTGTGATATTTTGTTATTGTTGTTGTTGTTGTTGTTGTTGTTTAAAGTGTAACCTACTCATTTTGGAATCAAGCAGTCCAGCAGCACCAGACACCAACCTTTTGTTGACTTCAACAAAAATACAAAAATTGTTCACAAAAGATACTGCAAATAATCACTGAAGTGAACTAGAAAGTCAACAACAATGTCATGACAATTGACAGAAATAATGAAAAATCTCAGTTACCTAAGAAACAATGCACCAAAGTTCTTCCAAGGACAATGCAACAATAGCTCCCTTACCACTGTAACAGTGACACTCTTCAACATAATTTTCTTTAGCCTTTATAATAGCACCACTTCAATGAAATTTCAATGTTTTACAATGTCCGATTCATGTGTTGAAACTACCACACGGTGGTTATTGAACTGGATTGTGAAGCACAGTCTTGTGCTGGAGTGGTATCAACAGGTAGGATCCTACTCTGTTTATAAATGTAGACAATTTCACAAAGAGGGTCAAGAAACAGTACTTTTCCATGGCTAGCACTAGGCCACTGCTGAAAGTGTTCAGAGATAAGACAGAAAATCATGTGTTTATATTTCCTTAGTTCAGGACTGCAGCAAAAAAGCCATGTGGAAAGCCAGTAACCCAAACACAAGAATAGTTGACAACATTGTTAGTAGTTTTCTTGAATAGTGCAGCTACTTGTCATGATTCATTGCTGTAGAGGCAGGCAGAAAGTGTAGAGGGAAAAGGGAATTGGTGTAAAAATTTGTGGTAGTAATCAGGCTAATACAATATTTCCTCCAAATGTTTTTTGAAGATCATAGAAGTCTTCCAGTTTTGAATATTTACTTCTGGAGCCATAGGTGGTTAAAATATAATAGATTGAAACTCACAACTGACTTTGATCTTCTTGATTCCCATATTTGGCACTTAAACTATTTTATTATACATGAGGACATTCTTAACTTGCATTGTTAGGATGTTAACATCCCAGTGCTTATTGGGCCCCTACCTTACACAAATCAGGTCAGGTCATCTGCATATTTTGCAACTTCAAAGTTGGTATACAGTTCAAGGGTACATTGTAATTTATATGGACCAGATTTTGTAATTAGTAATAATATTGTTACCAAGATCTACCCCAGTCTTGACCCACTAATAATGAGACATAAGATGTTGAGTCTAACATAAGGTAATACCTTTTTTTTTTAATGTGTAAACAGTTAAATCAGACAACCATATAGCCTGAGGTTATGTCATGGGGACAGCATGAATACTATGAAATTATGTCTATAATCAAAAGGGTTAATGATTAGATTGATTTGTTGGTCAAGTACATTTGAGTACCCAGAGTGAGAGCAGATTGCTATTGTGTGAACTTCCCCTTTGTTGCAACAAACTGATTGATCTCTCCAGAAAAGCATCATTGCAAATAACATCAAATACAATTATGTCACTAAGATGTATACAAGCCATACACCTTTTGAGATCATTAGGCTCAGCATCAAATACAAGGTTGAAGTATCTTTTTTCATCAAATTACTTTGGAAGCTTTTCTTCCTATTCAATCTATTCACTCTATTCACTCTTTCTTTTCTTACACAATGGTTTCTGCTGTTTTTAATTTCTGGCCAATTTCTACTGTCATTTTGAACACCAACACTACGGGGCCTATATATGCATCATGCCCTGAAAGGTCAGTTGCTTTTTTTCCTGACAGAATGAGGATATAATTGTTTCATTTGCTGTTATTATTTTCTTCCAGGTTGTCCTGGAATCTAACCCTAAAACTACCAGCATGTTCAGTGCTGGGACCATAGCATTGCAAAACAAAGCAATTATGGTGGGTCGTTGATTGAAGCCTGTAATATCTGTAATGAATGTAGTCTACTAGTTAACTGGAGAGTATGACAGAAGTAAGTTGTGAAGATTTTGCCATGTACCCTTTGTTGCCCTATTTAATGGAAGAAGGCTGGTAACGCCACTCTGTGTCTCTGAAAAGAGATACTACTGTTTTACGTTTATTCAACTGGAATTTTCAATAATACTCAATGTTTCAATTCTTAAAATTATATCAAAGTTGACAACTGTAAATTGATTTCACTAAAGATTAATGAATGGGATTCAAAAAGTATAAAAAGGACGAAAATTTCACTGTTGCTACATTCAACGTTCGAGGCCTTGCAAACCCGATAAAACAACAATCGCTTTCTAAAGATATTACACATTACAATATAGGCATTTGTTGTCTACAAGAGACAAAACTGCAAGAACATATCGATATTACACTACCTAATAGTAATAGATTTATAAACATTAATTCTGAATCGAAGCACTATGGCAATGGAATTGTTGTGTCTTGAAAGTTTGCTAATTTCGTTCATTCATATTGGAAAATATCAGACAGGATATGTGTCATACAACTTACAACAGAGAAATCTAAAACCAGAACCAATTGCGTAAATAACAACAATTCTACACAAACTGATCACATTATATATATTGTAAACATATATGCACCAACATCAGACAGATCAAATAAGTTTCCCAAAGAAACAGAAGAATTTTATGAACAACTTACAAAAATTACCAAAGAACTAAAACAACTCTCTACTGCTATAATATTTATTGCCGGCGATTTTAACGTGAAAGTCGGAGCTCCGGAGAATTCTGAAACATGTTTGAGTCGTTGGACCACAGGAAGAAGGAACAACAATGGTCAAAAACTTGTACAATTTTGCGAAAGCAATAATTTTCACATATGTAATAGCTCATTTAAACACAAAGCATGTCACACAACGACATGGTCAGGCACATTCACTGATAGAAATGGAGAGGTTAGGAAGATCTACAATCAGATTGATTATATACTACTTCTGAAGCAACAAACCCAAAGTATGATAGATGCTCGATCTTATTCTGGTACCGAAAGAAACAGTGACCATAGAGTAGTAGTGACACGTATACTTTTATCCTGGAGCAAATTATACAATAATAAAAACAGTAAACCTTTAGAATTCTCCAAATTGAATACAGATAAGTTAATACATGATCCTGCATATAAAGAACAATACCAAAACAATCTAAGAATTGCATTACAAAAACTGAAACAAGATAATTCTTAACCAAAACTAGAAGATTTGAAAAACACTTTATATAAAACAGCTGAAAAGTGTCTGGGAAAGCAAGACACCAAACGTCATAATAATAAAGAATGTGACGAAATAAAAAGACTCTCCAAAGAGCAAAAGCAATTAAGAATGAAAATCGAACAAAAGATAAAAAACGATGAAGATGCTAACGAGATTAAACACAAAAGAAAAAATATATTGAAAGAGCTGAAACAAAAAGTAAATGAAAGGCATGAGAATTATCCAGATAAAATAAAAAGCGAAATAGACTCAGCAAATTATGATAGTAAAATGTTCAAAGCAGTTAAAAAACTCTACAAGCAACAAAGTAACAGTAGTTTTATACATGATGAGAATAAAAAGATGATCACACACCCACAAGAAATGTACACAATAATAGAAAAACATTTTAAAAATCACTTCCAAAAAGATGACATCCCTGAAGTCGAAAAATTTGAAGGTGAACCCAAACCTCTTCAAAAACCTATAACAATGATACAGAAAGCAGTAACCAAAATGGGAAACCACAAAGCTCCAGGTCATGACGGCATACCTGTTGAGTTATTTAAATATGCACCTGAAGAATTATACCAAGAATTAGCTACAGTATACAACAACATCTTCACACAACATGATGATACAGACGTGAGTACAGGAGTTTTACGAGCATTACCGAAACCAAATAAACCCAAAGGTCCACCGAAAAATCTGCGACCAATAACACTATTAGACAGCTCAAGAAAAATCCTATAAAAAATAATGATTGAACGGACAGAAAAAGATCTTGATAAATACCTTGCACTTAGTCAAAGCGCTTATAGAAAAGGCCGAAGTACGAGCGACATTGCCTGGCCATTCAGATGGATCATAGCTAAAATACAAGAACATCAAGATCTAGAAATATATGTCATTGGCATTGATATGTCGAGCGCCTTCGACACGATATATCGTCATAAAATAATCGAAATAGCTCGAGAAATTTTTACAGAAGATGAACTTAGAATATTAAGACTGTTACTTAGCGAAACAACTTTAGAAATCAAAATGAAAGACGTTACTTCTTCTCCTTTTGTATCAAATATTGGGTCACCCCAAGGTGATGCTATAAGTGGACCATTATTCACCATGTACTTCTAACACTTTCTTAGAATTTTTCGAAATGAGATTAAAAATATACCGATTGACATTACTAAAATAAATACAAAGTGGTTAAAACAAAGGAGATCTGCACTGCCTGCTGAGTTAACATACTCCGACGACTGTGATTTTCTCACTGAGGACATTACAATTAAAAATATGATTGAGAATGATGTTACCACAATTCTTCAAAATGGTAACTTGAATGTGAACGCAGACAAAACCGAAATTACATCTTTAAAATGTCATGCAACTAAAGAAGAAGAACATTGGAAAACGACAAAAAAGTTAGTTTCCGTACTGGGTGATAAAGAGTACATTTACAAACGTAAATCACTTGCTACCATAGCATTATCAAAAATGAAGAGAGTTTGGCTAAAGAAAAACAAAAAAGTCAAGTTACCAAAGAAAATCAAACTCTACAATGTTCTCGTGAAAAGCATCTTGTTATATAATTGCTTAACCTGGGACCTAACTCGACAAGATGAAAAAGATATCGACTCATTCCACCGTAGACAATTAAGAGAAGTTATAAGTGTTAAATACCCTAATCGTATTAGTAGCAAGAAATTGTATGAAACAACAAAATGTAAACCCATATCAATCGAAATTACCCAGAGACGCTGGAATCTATTCGGACATATACTGAGGTTACCAGCAGATACACCAGCCAGGAAGTCTATGAAATTCTTTTTCGAAAAACGTTCAAATACTAAATTCAAAGGAAGAAAAAGAGCATCTATTCATTTAACAATAAACCGTGATATCCAGAAAGCGAAAGAACAAAACCCAAACTTTGTTTTGAACCAATTAAAAACCGAAATCGATTTACACAACTTTGGAATAAAAGCAAGAAACCGTAACCATTGGAGGATTGTGACAAGCTCAGTCGTCCAAGCGGCTTATTCCGACCCAGCGACGTATAACCCAAGTACTGGCAACGGTGACGGTATATAACGTATCCCTGAAGAGGAGAACAAGCGTTGTTGTTGTTGTTGCCCTATTCTCTTTAACATGTTTTTTTCTCATCAAGTTTAACACAAGGTCGTCACTTTGAAATTGGCCACCTTTTTATTTCAGCACAGTCAAATAACTTTTAACAGAGTTCTGTTTTTTTCAAATGCTTTCATTCCCATTAAGCATAATTTCTTTTTATACCAACTCATACCTGTACCCCTCCTCAGGTGGTAAGCACTAAATCATTCCTTTGTATTATTTGGTTGATTTAACTAGTTAGTATATATTTCAATTTTTATTTTTTGAGTGTATTCTTTCACTGAAGCCACATTGTCATTATTGTTACAAAGGAAAAGGAGAAGCTCTAGAAAGAGGTAATTACAGAGGATTAAAGCTAATGGACCAGGTCCTGAAAGTTGTTGAAAGAGTTATGGAAAAACAAATTAGAAGTGAAATAGTCATTGATTACATGCAATTTGGTTTTATGCCTGGACTAGGAACTATTGATGCTGTTTTTATCCTTAGACAAATGCAAGAGAAGTAGCTCGGGAAGAACAAGAAGCTGTACTTTGCCTTTGTGGATTTGAAAAAAGCCTTTGACAAGAGTGCCAAGAGAAGTTGTTTGGTGGGCTTTACGGAAACTAGGAGTAAGTGAATGGCTGATTAAGGTTGTTCAGGCAATGTACAGAAGTGCTAAAAGTTGGGTAAAAGTCAACAGTTCCTATACTGAGAGTTTTGGTGTGGGAGTTACAGTTCATCAGGGATCTGTACTAAGTCCACTGCTTGTTATTTGTGTTTTTGAAGCACTGTCAAGAGAGTTTCAAAAGGGTTGCCCAGAGGAATTGCTATATACAGATGACCTGGTTCTCTCCAGTGAGACATTGGATGGTCTACTTGCTTAGTTAGAGACTTGGACGAAGGGTTTGGAAGGTAAAGGTTTGAGAGTGAACATGGGAAAGACAAAAGTGATGGTTAGTGGCCGCAATTTAGGAAAGCCATTGGAGAAAGGAAAGTTTCCGTATTCAGTCTGTGGGAAGGGAGTTGGGAGCAACTCAATCTATTGTGGTACTTGCAAGCACTGGGTACATAAACGGTGCAGTGGAATAAAGGGCAAACTGACAGAAACTAACCGTTTTAGCTGCAAGAGGTGCAAAGAAGGAGAGGCAACCTGTGACTTAGACCTACATAAAGTGCATTTGGAGGATGAGGATATTGAGGTTGTCCAGAAGTTTTGCTACCTTGGTGACACCCTTGGAGCTGAGGGGGGAGCTGGTGCAAGTGTTACAGCAAGGGTTAACAGTGGATGGAGTAAGTTCAGGGAGCTGATGCCATTGTTAACCAGCAGAGCTCTGCCATTACCTAC
>RDPX01000007.1:1032418-1043516 GCA_003991215.1 Morbakka virulenta | reverse complement strand
AGGCATGTGTACGTAGCACAATGATGTATGGCAGTGAAACTTGGCCAGTGAAAGCTGAAGATGTCAGCCGCATGGAGCGGAATGACATGAGTATGATAAGATGGATGTGCAGCGTAAGTCTAAAGGACAGGCTCAGTTCTAATGAACTCAGAAGGAGATTGAATCTGGACAGTATTGGCACCTGTATGCAGAATAGGAGGCTTTGTTGGTTTGGTCATGTGGAGAGAATAGACAAGAATGCTTGGGCAAGTAGATGCAGAACAATCAAGGTGACAGGAACAACTGGCAGAAGAAGACCAAAGAAAACATGGGAGGACGTGACAAGGATGGATCTCAAACAAAAAGGTGTCAACAGAGACCTGGTGAAGGATAGGATAACTTGGAAGTCGATTTCAAGAAAGTTTTCAACTCATGCTAGCTTGTAAATGAATGATATACTGAATATGATGATGATGATTCTTTATCAACATTTTTTAGATTGGTTTCTGGTGTATGCCTCCTGTCACTTTCTTCAGCTGCTAATTTTGTCGTATCTATATCACCTTTTGTAGGATCTTTCAAAGAAAGCTAATTTACAGCATAGTTACCAGAAATAATCATATCTTTCTCCTAGTACCTGTTTTTTCCAGGTGAAATTATCATCATTTATTCTTCCTAAAACAGGCTCAGCTTCTATTGTCACAAAATTTTTAATATTTATTGTGTTTGTTTTTCAAATGACCACCAAGGTATTTATTGCTTCTGCTTGATCAGCAAGACATATAATTCCATGCACAAAGTATCTTTTACCTGTAACCTTTGCTTATTTTGTTTGCTCATCAAAGACCTTGCTTCTCAGATTTACATCTTTATTAAGAGTTTTATTCCATTTCAACTAGCAATGACAAAATGTTGAAACTCAATGAATGACCTATTTCCAAAATTACTTTTAAATTTGACATGCCCATCATTTTAGGTTAGATTAAATGCTGAGTCACAAAGGTTTTTTGGCAATATTTTGATTGATACTTTTCTTATTATCAGCTAGGAGTATGGATAGGTGTTTGGTGCCTATGTGGTGCTGGAGGATTGAAATATTTTGTGAACATAAAATGCAAGGAATAATTAAGTGAGCATTAAACATGTGTACAGCTGATTAAAAGAACTAACTTAGAAAGTTATGAAATGTGTAGATTAGGTCCCACTTACAGGGTCTGCATTATTTTATTTGATCCATATACTTCTGTAGTGATAGTTTAGGAAATAGACTATAACTGGTGTTTCTACCCTGACATTTTCAGCAGGAGAATTGTCTACCAACGCTAAAGAGCTCCCTACACATGTAAGATTGATCGGGCTACATTAGCAGTTAGCCCAGAATTTTTAATCCTTTAAGTTTAGGTTATTATACCCTGCCTCAAGGTGATGCTGGGGTAGTTATGGCAATTGATAATTAGTTGCTAAGTTTCATCAGAAGACCATACGTGGATGCAGGTTTAATATAAACACAGAAGTAGTTATATCATTTTCATCTTAGTAGCAGAAGCAGTAGTAGTATTGGTAGTAATTTTTGTAGTAGTATAAGTAGTAGTANTTTTTGGCAATATTTTGATTGATAATTTTCTTATTATCAGCTAGGAGTATGGATAGGTGTTTGGTGCCTATGTGGTGCTGGAGGATTGAAATATTTTGTGAACATAAAATGCAAGGAATAATTAAGTGAGCATTAAACATGTGTACAGCTGATTAAAAGAACTAACTTAGAAAGTTATGAAATGTGTAGATTAGGTCCCACTTACAGGGTCTGCATTATTTTATTTGATCCATATACTTCTGTAGTGATAGTTTAGGAAATAGACTATAACTGGTGTTTCTACCCTGACATTTTCAGCAGGAGAATTGTCTACCAACGCTAAAGAGCTCCCTACACATGTAAGATTGATCGGGCTACATTAGCAGTTAGCCCAGAATTTTTAATCCTTTAAGTTTAGGTTATTATACCCTGCCTCAAGGTGATGCTGGGGTAGTTATGGCAATTGATAATTAGTTGCTAAGTTTCATCAGAAGACCATACGTGGATGCAGGTTTAATATAAACACAGAAGTAGTTATATCATTTTCATCTTAGTAGCAGAAGCAGTAGTAGTATTGGTAGTAATTTTTGTAGTAGTATAAGTAGTAGTAGTAATAGTAGTAGTAATAATAGTAGTAGTAGTAGTAGTAGTAGTAGTAGTAATAGTAGTAGTAGTAGTAGTAATGGTAGTAAGAGTAGAAGTAGGAGTAGTAGTAATAGTAGTAATAGAAGTAGTAATAGTTTAGAGACAGCAGCAGTAACAGTGACATATTAGGTAATAATTCTGCCAGTAATGTAATAGCATTATTATTGGCTACACTTTTAAGGTATTGTTTGAGGCTTGGTATTATTAAATTTGTATTATATCCTGTAAACACCAGACTTCAAAATTCTAAAAAGCTCCCATCATTTTTTTTGTAATAGGATATTGATGAAATGGTTGCAAAAACGCCAGGTTTAAAAGATGGTTCAGATAATTTCTTCAGGTCACTGCATCAAAACGGTATGTATATGCCAGATATATTTGTGTAGCAGACCCGTGCTTTTAGAAACTTAGCAATTACAGTTTAATAATTGAAATTTTTACACACCTTTATCTGAGCATAACAGAAGAAAAATAACTGTAAGGCTGCCATATTAACTTTAATTAAATAATAAAAATTTTCTTTGGAAAAATGCTGTAAAATACTAATTTGCTCCCAGCTGCAAGAAAAGAATGTGATTACAATTTTTTTTGCTGAATGTAAATTGGTTATGATAGGTTTGATTTTAGTCACCTTTAAAGCCTCATTAGTATGTATTTCATGTTGGAGATTGCTGGAAGTATACCTCAATCTCTGGCTTGCTTAAGTAAGTGCTCTTCTATATGCTGCTATTAGAAGACATTTTTGTAATGGAAACTAATTAGTGAGATAAATTTCTCATGTAATCTTTGAGTGTCTCGATAAAATCTAGGCGTGTAGGGCTAATCTTATGATAAGATATTGACTTTCTCTCTCCTTTATACAAGTGGAACAAAGAAAAATTCTGGAGATATATACTGCCATGTATGAGGCATTTAAATGGGATTGGGATATAATTGAGGTCGAGTTGTTCCTGTGCTAGAAGGTCAGTGTTCATTCCGTGGGAGCCTCTGACTTTTGTATGTAGATTTGAATGGAATGTACAAAGATAGAGAATACAGACACATTGAGCAGTATGTTATGGTCTGCAAAAATGATCATGGGCATAAAATTTATTCGAATCAATTTTAGCGCAACTTATCTTTGCTACTTTGTACTTATTTCTATAGCCTTTTTGGCCAAAATGTTTAAACCTCTGTTTGACATTGACAGAGTATAGTTGTGTTTTTTATGAATCAGGCCCGCAAAACGTGTCTAAGCTATCACTTGCAGCGTCTATGATTGCGGTAACTGTTTTATTCTGCATTGGTAAAGAATTGCTGTCGCCTTTTTCTGACATCAGAAACAGAAAAACTCTAATCTAAAACTTGACCTTCCCCACCTGTTGTTGAAACATAACCAGCAAAACCTTTATCCTTTTGGAGATAATGTTTTATGTAGTCCACTGGCTTTTACCAAAATTATTGTTTTCAGCTTGCTGCAAGTTTTACAAAACTTGGAAGATAAAGTTGTTTTAATATCTTATATACCTCACTGGCTGTGAATTCCTCTGTGTTAAAGGATGCATTTTACTGTTATGATAGGAAGAAACTGCCAAGGTTGTTTTCTCTTTAGCTATCCTGTGTATTTGCATTGGTACATCATTGCTGAGGCGGATTTTTCGTAAATGCAAAGCCTGTATATAAACCCGATATGCCCCATAGCTACCATTCATTTTATTAATCCGGACATATGGTTTAATAACAAAATTTTTAAAATTATTATTTTTTGTTTATTTATTTGTTTATTTGTTTATTTTTTGTGACATCAGCTTTTATCTTCTTTGACAGATAGTACGCATTTTTAGAAAAATACTACTTTAATTCATTTTAAGTTTTCTTGTTCTTTGCATCTTTTTTTACCTGGTGTTACCCACATCGGATCTTACACTAAAATTACTGTTTTTTATAGGAGTGATATCTTTCTCAGAATATTTATTTCTGGTTACCATACTAACAAGTAAGTTTTAAATCACAAATTGCAGCGTAGCTGCGCTGCCTTCTGCTTGTATTAACTAATTTTGTAAAAAACGTTTTTGCAATGTATGCATTTTATATTTTAGATGCCCAAATGCCTTATTATTTACACCTCCCACGAAGGTTATGTTTAGTCTGCGTTTTTCCGTTTGCCTGCCTGTTTGTTGGTTGGTTGGTTTGCCTGTTTGTGTTCTAAGTAAGTCTAAAAGTTACGAACTGATTTGAATCAATTTTTCAAGAAATGTTGCTGGTACGACAAGAAGGAATTAATAAATTTTTGATATTGATCGGCGAAAGTTTGGACGCTCTGTGTGCTTTTTTAAAACTAAATTCACTAGATTTCAATAACTTTGATTCCTTTTTTAATCTTTCCACTCCAAAAAAGTAAAAGTACACAGTAACAATTTTGAAATGTTATTCCATCCGCCAAGAAGGTTATGTTTTAACCTAAAATGATTGAAATTAAATAAAATGACCATCTTTAAGATTAAACAGCCGGTACCCAATGTGCTCCGGTGTGGGATCAATAATTACTAAAACGCCAATGCAATGACGATTTCTGACAGGAATAGAATTTTTAACCAGCCCAATGTTTCCCCCTTTTGTAGCTGCTTGGCCAAGATTTGTACTGCCTGAGTGCTTCTCTGGTATTGTATATAGCCTACTTCTATCACCAAGGAGATAAGAGAGAATAGAGGTTACAATATGGAGATTTACAGTTGACCTTTGTACTTTATTATTGAATGTCCCCCAAACATGAGCACCAGATATTGCGATGTGATATTATGTTTATCCTGACACATATTCTACATGGGTAGTATAATGGAGACGGACTATAGTTTACAACATGGCAGTGGTGCAACTGTCGTTGTAGACTAAGCGTTCAGTAAATTTGTTTGGTTTTATGATAAGAAAACGTCATTGGGGCTAGACATGGGTTTTGTAGTTTCCGTTGTAAACTTTTCAACCCGTCTTATTTTACGACTATTTCCTTTTTTCGTTTTTAGCGCGATAGTGATAAAACTGTTGGTCATGACATTATTTTTCAGAATTTCATGTATCTAACGTGGTGTTTAATATCTTGTAGAGTCACATCATGGTCTAAAAATAGCCTTTAAGATGATTGACGTGGACAGAGACCATCAGATATGTAAAGCAGAATTCCAGGCAGTAAGATTTTAACTTTTTAATTTTCATGAAAACGATTTATGAAGGTTTTTTTAATGGTTACAATGAAGTGGTATGGATTTTTTTTTGGTTTGAATTTTTTTGCCAGAGACATTTTATACACTTTTGTTTTGTGACTACTTTTTGAGATCTAAGTATTACAAATCCCTTAGGATAATCCAACACAGAAATGGAATTGGGTTGGTTGGACGCCAAGCCGGTAATATCAAGTTAAAATTTAAGCTGGGCACGTGTGCAACATCTCTGAAGTCCTTTGTGCTAAATTGGCTTCACCGAACTTTCGAACCAAAATAAAGCTATGAAGAACACAAAAACTAGCAACGAAGGTACCTGTTTTCAAAAGAATCAGTCATAAAGAATTCAAGAATGTATAATTTACCAGTTTTTCGAATAGGGCAGAAGAACAACACCGAGGCCGTAAATAAAGGGAAGGAGAGATCTAAATATTTTTTATCAGAATCCATAGAGCTCTTTATGTCGGTCAACACTGCTAGCTTCCGACCTGAATTTTAAAGGACCGTTTTAACACACCTCTCACCGTGACATTGACTTTGTAAAAAATTATCAACCTTGAATGGAGAATAGAAGTTAACTATGGTAGCAATAAATATAGGACGTTTGTGTTATCAAATGCTAAAGGAATGAATAGTATATGTAAGTTATGAAGAATTGAAAACTGGAAGTTAAAGCCACATCTTACCAGATGAAAAGATATAAAATTTCTGCGTCCACTTAGGACAGTAATATTCATTGGGTGTGTAGTTGAATAACCAGTGATTTACTTAATCAAGAATTTAAATTGATCTGGTAGTGCTTTTTAAAAGTTTCCCGTTTCTTGTGGTAGCTGACAGGTAAAATACAATACGAATTGAAAATCAAATATGGCATCTCCCATGCTTGCGAAAAGAAATATACTGGTATTTAAGCCTTGTATTTTACATATGACAATATCTGAAATTGACGATCCATGTTTTCTTTTTTTTAATTGGAAGTATTTTTTGTTACAATGGCTAAAATGCAATGGGAAGAAGTGATATAAAGGAAATCACTACAGTATTGGCCTTCGCTTGCGCAGTATTGGCCTTAAGGGGTTTTAGGAACTGTTGACAAACACCAAATTTTGTTAATGTGAAACTTTCATTAATGTAAGTTGCTTGGTTCATGTACAAAATTTACCCCCTACTATTTTTTCTTCAAAAATCATTTAATTCCTTTACATGTAGGTAGAAAAGATGATTAACAGAGCATCAGTCAAGGCTGTGGTGAGATTTCATACATTTAAATGTCATGTCATAATTAGCCTCTTCCCTCTTTTACAGCAACACTATAATATTTATAATATATAATAGTTATAATAGCATTGTACGCTGTCGTCGGGTCACCTTCATTTATTTTACTTTGATTAATATTTTTGCCCTGGAGTCCCCAGACTTTTATGGGTACAAGTGGAGTAGAGTTTTACCATTTAACAGATGAACTCTACCAGTTATTTGTAAAAATAAAAGTCAACCTAAGCTGCTGAAACATACCAGCTGAGGGTTTATTGGATGTCCTGCAATTCCTGTTTCCTTAAAGCTGCAGTTCATCACTACTTCCACTGCCAATATTTACGTGTAAATTTACGTGCGGGAGTATTGCATTAACAACGTCAGATCTATCAAAAGTATAGAAAAAGCATATGCCTGATATTTTCGTTATGATTGGAAAACCCCCAGACTTTTTCGAAATGTAGTAAGAAGAAGGAAAATAGTTGATTTCTTCCATGTGCTGGTACAGGGGGAAGTTGAATCGAAGACAGAGGTATCACAAATTTTTTGTATAGAATTCCTACTCAGTTAGATTAATACCCTTACTTTTGCTCAAACAACCAAATGAGAACTAAACTAAAGCAGCTGTCACATCCGGAGTGTTCAAGCGAATTGTGAATGTTATAACTAACTCTCTATCTTGGGAAAGAGAAAATAAACTTATAGACGTTTTCTTATGAATAACTCCGGGACAAAGAGAATTTTGAGCGCTAGAAGAAATCTGATATAAAGAGGCACAAAGAGCTCAGAGAAGAAAAAAGAGAGACCAAGGGGCATGTTATATAACCATATCGCAGAAAAAAAGCTTACCACTAACCACTGTTTCCCAATAACTCAAATTCCACTGCACGTTACACAAATAGAGAATAAACAACGAAAAACAGAAAATATTTTACCCATATGTATTCTATTTAGACATTGTACGTCTGTGTGTATCGGGAAATGAAAGAGACCTTACCAAAGGATATTTACTTACTGTTGAAAACGGCAAGTTAAAATGGCTAAATTGCTGATTGTTGAAATGTTGACTGCTGTTTTGACTTGGGAAACAAATTGGCTATCGTTATCATAGGCGGACTCGTCGTAAAATCCAGAAACTATCTACTCAGTTATTGATAAAAAACATACCAGAATTTCATATCATCGCCCTACAATGTGGTTCTTAGTTTTATCAGGTCCACACAATTAGTATATTTTTTATCTATTTCGGCGAAAGGTTAGATTATATAAGTGACTGAGACTGTTTGCTTTGTGAACACAGAGATTTAGAGTTTTTACTTTTTATTGCTATTTTGATGCTAGACACTGGAAAAGTGCACCCGGTTTCTTAAGGTTTATTAGAATTAACAAGATAGTATAAGAGCGAGTGATTTCATTAGTTAATGCAAATAATAGAAAATTAAGAGCTGTTTTTGCCATTGCCTTTAAATTGAAAATCAAAAAGTGCTGTAAAATTGCAAGTAGAGAATATTTTCCTGTCACTGTTCATTGCATTAGAAAATAATATGGGTTATCATTCTTTTGTTAACTTTTGCAGAGAGCCGAAGATGATAAAGAGCGACGAATTGAACGCACAACCTTATTGGTTCATTTATTTGGAGTTGATGGCCAGCAGACTGTTTCGCGCGATCAATTTTTTTTGTAAGTGATGTTCAATTGGAGTAGTAGGATTAGAAAGAAAGCGAATGTGCGTTATTTGCGACCGTCTTGCATGAATCAGATGTGAAACAATATTCTTGGCACTGTACCCTGTTTTACTCTTGGATGAATTAATAGGTTTGCACCAACTGAGAGTAGTTCCTTCTTTGTGTCTCTGTGTAGAACGATTTAGTGTTCCCGGTGTGGTTAATTATGTATTGTAGATCCCAGAATTTCCAACGTTTTACTTTGTTATTGCTAGATAACGGAAAGTTTGAAACAGCTGTTTATTAATTACAGCATATTTGCTTCTTGTGTGGAAATTATTACGTTGGAACAGAGCGTAAAAAATTGGCCGGCGGCAACACTGAGCGCAACCGGAAAATTCTAAATATAGCTCTTTTGGACATGTTTCAAAATAATCATGTTGAATGGATTACTATCACGAAAGACGCTCTATATTGCTTAATCTGATAATTCTTTTAGGTTTATCACATGTCTAACTCGCAGGGCAAGTCATTTACCATAAAAAGTAATCATGGTGGCCATGGTATCCGAAGCTACAGATAATTGGTTAACATATTTTGATGTGTGGTTTGAAAACCCCGTGCATCTTTCATTTTTGACATATGTTATTTTGCTGTTCACTTGACAAAGAGCAGGTTGGCCAAAATATCATATTCTTTTATATTTGATAACAAGGGTCGAAAGTTACTCGGCAGGTTTGTTCCTATCTTACTTGGTATTCATTGAGCCTTATTTCCTTTATCTTCTTCATGCTCAGTTTATGGACAGATTTTGTGGCGAAAATTTGAGTTTTTTGTCCGTTTAGATTTAGAAAAGTAATACCCGTAATTGAAAATTAGATGTGTGAATGGAAAGATAGACAACATCTGTTTTTAATGATGATTTTTAGTTGCCTAATCTAGCGATATTATTTATGTACATTTGTCGTCGTTTTGTAACTATTGTTATTGTCTCCTGCCTACTGCTTGGAGTTTTGATAGAATTCAATGTGGGATAGAAATGTTGAAGCGCCAATTTTGATTTTGATTTTTCGTTAAGATTTAAAGGACTTTATTTTCTTTCAGGTTTATGGAAAATCTACAGAATGAAGTCTTGGAACTAGAAGTATCCTTGTTAGTGTATTTCTTTCGTTTATATATTTAGTTGGGTTACTCTCCTTTCTTGCACGCTAACACGAAACATCTTAATCTTAAGCATACATTATTTTTCACAGCGTGTTTGTTAAGATGCTGGATTAGCTTTCCAGGTCCACCATTACTCCTATTTGTGTTTGTTTGTCTAGATCTGATCTACCCTGGCTCTTAATATACCAAAATTTTTATTTTTTATTTTTAGTGTACACTAGTAAAGTGTTCTCATTAAGAATTACGGTAACAATGTAATGAGTGCATAAGAAATATGGAAATATGTGGGTTTTTTTATTAACATCCTTCTATTACTATTTTCAATTCATTCAAAGTATGTTCTTAACTGATTGCTTGTTTATACTGTATCTGTATTTTGTGCTCCGCTCTATTTTTGAATAACAGGGCTAATCACTAAAAGTTTTTTTGTAATAATCTTGCCATAATAAAAAGGTTACCCTTTTTAGGGTAAGATTTGCTACATGCTCCCGTTATTGTTCACCCTTGTTCCTGCACTGATTTACTTGAATTTTTGAAATATATTTTGCATCATCCAGTTTGGTTTTTTTCGTATTTTTCTTTTTACTCTTTTGACCTTATTTGTTCATCCTTATTAGGCGTACTGACCTCTTATTTTATCTTTCTTTTCTATTCACTTTCTTCCTTACCCTATTTTTTTCGTTGTTGCTTTATGTTACTTTATCTGTTCGTTTCGCCTGATTTTTAATGTTGCTGAATCCAATATAGTTTCTTTCTACCAAAGAATACATGTACGATAATATGATGATACCCTCAGATCTTAAATGTTGCGGTCACCATACCACCCCTTCCCCTGCCCTGGTTATTCATTGATGATAGTTGTTTTCTTAAAATGTACACTTTTGTAATGCGAATTACTCATTTATTTCGACTTTGGCTTCATAATTACAGGCCGTAATTATCCAAAATCAGGCAATTCATCACAAAATATAATGTTGGCGCTGACCATCATACTGTTGGGTTTTTATCAAACAAATCAAGACACTCAATTAGAATGGGATTGTGAAATTATTAAGCTTCCTTATTTTTGAAGAAATAATTTCCTGCTGGTCGTGCCAACTATATGACTGTAATTGTTTTGTTAACAATCAAATGATATTTTTATTCAAGTGTTTGTATGATTCCATCGTCTGCTCCTTAACCTTTTGAAGTTCCATGAATTTTCGAAGAGCTTGAAGACAATATCCGTGCTTGACTTTGCACGAATTCTTTTAAGAAATACTGTTCTCACTAAAGATGAATATAGAGGGTACCTCGACAGACTGCGTGAGAGAATTCCAGAACCGAAGGTACTAAGATTTCGAAAATATTATCCATGTGCGTGGGTGTGCGGTTGCCATTGTGATGATGAAGATAATGTTGATGATTTTAGTGAAGATGATGATGATGATTATTATTACTTATTTTTATTTTAGTAGTAGTCGTAGTGGTAGTTGTAGTAGTAGTTGTAGCAGTAGTTGTAGTAGTACTTGTTGTAGTAGTAGTTATTGTTGTTGTTGTAGTAGTTGTTGTTGTAGTAGTAGTAGCAGTAGTAATAGTAATAGTAGTAGTAATAGTAGTAGTAGTAGTAGTAGTAGTAGTAGTAG